>LPNX010731906.1:0-68109 GCA_001517045.1 Pseudotsuga menziesii | reverse complement strand
AATGAACAGGCGCGTGAGGAGAACAGAACAGGCAGGGCAAGCATGGGGTCGTGGGTGGAGTGTGGATGTGGGCAAAGGACTGACAGTCCTGCCACCCCACTCCCTAAGGCAATAACTGCCCATCCACCAACAGCCATAACTACCCAACCACCCAACAGAACATTAAAGAGGTTGAAAGAGGTTGGGTAAGACAAGGTGGCAAAACAACAAGGTAATAAAACATGGGTTTTTCCCCCATAACCAAGGTTTGACATCCCCCACCCCTTATCCTTTGGAACCATGCCCTTTTCATTCAACGTTGCACTGCCGTAGCTGGTTGTGGTTTTAGTTTATTTGAAAACGAAAGCATACCTTCCTTCACATGTAATATAACTTTGTAAAACCTTGATAGGTTCTACCCATTCAGCTCTAAAGTTATGGATGGGCACACCCTTACCCCAATCTGGAACAATACCAGGCAATAGATACCTTTGTGCATTAAAAGTAAATGGCACTTTCTTAAACCAAAGTTCTCCCTCATTTTTAACCCCTGTTGCCTCAGCCACCAAATCTGTGATCAATTTGAATTTCAAAGTATCAAAAGATACAGTTTCTTTGTCATAACACTGAGCAAACTTATGAGAGACTTCAGCATTGTATCCATCAATTTTCTTGAAAAATATCAACCAGCCTGCATTTTCAAACAGCTCAGCACATCCTAGAAATTTATCTATCCAATTGAGATCAGTGGGCTCGGCCCTATTAGTTTTTCCACTCCTCTTCATCTTTTGTATGGTTTTTAGCACCTGTCAGTAATCTCACAGTCTATTTTTCTTCAAATTTGCATAGTCTTGGCAGTCAATTTTCCTTTGAACTCTCACAGTCTGTTTGTCTTCAAATTTACACAATCTACCCTATCACCAGTTCAGGAAATGCTTTGTGCCAAGTTTCAATAATTTGGCTTAATCACAGATTCAGAAATATCCAATAGTGTTGCTCTGAACTTTACTAACTCAAACGATGCATATTTAGATATTTTGATTAATATCTCATCATTGAAAGTCTATTGAGTGAGTAAATTCATGTCTTTCTTTAAAATTTTGACATAATAGGGCTTTATCAGAAAAAACCCCCAATTTTAACAAACCCCGTCAAAGGTCACGTGGGATACCTCATTCAAAGCTTGATACAGGAACTGGAAGTCGATCACTTGACAGGTTAGGTGTCGAATTGCATGTTCCAGCTGTCTTCAACCCTCCAAATTGCTTCTAACTGTCACCGCTGGGAAGCCCTAATTCTTCCTGGATGGTGAAGATCAACTTGACTTGCAGATGTTGAGTGTTGAGATCCAACATGACCTGCAGAGATTGGATAGGAGCCCCCAGCATGAACTTCAGAGGATGGGTGGTGAAGTTTAACTTGACCTACAGAGGTTGAATGGGTGCCCCCTTTCTTATGTGCCTTCTTCCTATTCCTCCTTCTTTTACTCCTTTTAGACTGACAGTTACTAGTATCAGTACTTTCACCACATGAGGTAGAAGGAGGAGGAGAGTCAACTACAGGTGAAAGGGAAGCAATGTTTTGATGCCCTTGATATAAGGAGCTTACTTGTGAAGCATCAGGAGCATTCAGGACGGTTGGAGTGGAAAACAACCACATCGATAGCCCTAGGGTGAATCCAGGTAGATTCAGGGTGGCCATCAAGGGAACACCAACATTCCCCGCGAGAGGAATAGTACAAGGACTTCCCAGCATGGGGATCTCTTAGTTGGTGTTCAAAGGGGCGTTAGCCATATTTTCAAACTAGGAGACAAAGTCTGAGGTTGACAAGCAACCAAAATTACAAAGCACACACCTAAAGGCACACTAAGTACAGACAAACCACAAAGCACTCACTAAAAATTCCTAAAGCCAAATAGACAAACAGGTATAAGATATGCTTTCCAGAAGAAAGTTGATAGACAGTTACTTGGCATCCCTGTAGATGTTCTTAGGCACAAGCGGAGGAATCACCCACCGCCCTCCCACTCCTTCTATCGGGGTTACCTTCCAAGCCCGTCCAAGGTCAACCAAAAATAGCCTTCTGGTGTACCTATATATGAACCCTAGATGTCAAAGAGACTAAAGTCTACCTTAACTATATTGACAGTCTCGGGGGACAGTCACAAGCCTGGTTCGTACTCATGTGCAGGGTAGCAAAGCCTGAAACCCTGTCTAAGATAGAATCCCTATATGCGCAAAAACCTTGGTCTACGCTTTAACAAGGAATCGAAGGGTTATCTCTTCAGTCCAAGTCTCCACGCGGCCTCGTGCTTAACTCCCATTTGAGAGGAGCTTCCCAGATATAATCAACGTAGAAAAGGGTTTACCTAGTGATTGGCCAACTACGTCTGAAATTTTAACACTTGTGGAGAGTTGAAACTCCCTAATCCACAAGTCTAGCCTGCGCTAGTTGGTGTATGACCCTATAAAATAAAACTTACTAATAATTTTAAAATTATATCGTTTATTTTAAGGGTTGTTTTTAATCAGAGGGTAAATGGCGTGAAACTTATGTGGTGTTTTGACTCAAAGTTGAAACAAAATGACCTAAGCAAAGAGAAATGAAATGCAAAAAGTAAAAAGTATTTTCTTTATTTTTCAAATAGAAACTTGAAAGCCACAAAAGAACAAATTATTTTTATTTATTTTTTTAAAAACAATGATATGCCATGCAATCTAGACTAAAAAACTAATCTGCATCCATATAAAGCAAACATGTGTTTTTTTTCTTTTTCTTTTATAAATGCAAAAGAAAAAATAGCCTATCAACTAATGCAAGCAAGTACTGTAAGCAAAGGAAATAGACAACTACTCTACACCCCACAAACAAACCCTAGGTTTCCCTAAAGTTGGATATCAACCTCTCTTGAAAGGAAGGCTCACAAAGGTAAACAAGCCAACAACTTTGGAATGGAGAGACTGAGCAATAAGACTAACATAAACAACGGTCAACAAGTCCCAAGTATCAATCTAAACCTACAAACAGAGGTTGCTCAGTACCTTGTCCAACAAGGTCAAGCCAAAGAAGGAGGTGGGGGGGGAAGTAGCAAAAACAAGTATATGTTCTTTTTATTTTTCTTTTATAAATGCAAAAGAAAAACTACCTACAAACAAAAGTATGCAGACAACAAGAACAAAGCAAAAGGAACTCTGCTATACAACCACCAAACAAATGCTAGAATGAACTAAAGTTAGTATAAACCCTACCTGGAAGGAAGGCTTGCATAAAACACAAGTCAACTATTTTGGCATCATGAAGTTAACCAACAGAAGAAGAAGGAAACCAACACCAACAAGCTTCTGAACTCAGAAAAAGATCATTGACATAGGTTGACCAGAAACATAAGACAAAAAATCATGCCAAGCAAAGGAGGTGGGGGAAAAGAGCAAAGAGAAAACCCTAATGCTATAAAAGGCTTACCACCTAGATAAAGAACAACCACAAGGGATGACACTAACTCCCTGGAGTCATGCACCTACAGCGGACCCCAAAAAACCTACCAAAACACCTTCAAACGAAAGAAAAAACCACAAAAGAGGATAAAAACACTGTTTAAAGGGGCATACGCGAGTTTCACTACTAACAGGTGGCATGTCATACACAGGTTGACAGCACAGCAAGTCGCGTGTACAAGCACACACGGGTTGTATTATTGACAAGTCGTGTATCGTACGTGGGTTGACAATATAGAAAGTTGCGTGTACCAAACCAGACACCCGACTGTTGAGTTTGCAACTTACGTATGGGTGGAAAAAATCCCAAAAAAGGTAAAAAACTACCTTAGGAAGGCAGGGGAGATGTTCTATCAGAGCTATAAAGTGTTCCTAAGTGGCAAGAAGGACCTGAAACAATGCAAAAGATTGAAATAAAGATAGAGAAACCCCAAACAGACAAGGCTCTCCCCAGCAGAGTCGCCAGTTCTATTGTAAAGGAAAGTATGCTATGGCTAGGGTTTAAGAGGCCATCAACATACTGGGGTTTAAAGGTGGATGTGTAATGTTCAGCAAGCATATATAAGCAAGATTTAGAGATAAGAAAGGTCCACACCTGATCAACTAAAGGCTGTTCCATGCTTTCTCTAGCCCTTCTCCTGCTCCTCTTGTTCCTCTCGCTCCAAGATACCTACAAAACAAATTATACCTGCCTCAAACCGTTATGACCACATATAAAGAAATGATAATCAAATAAACATGAAATAATGATCTGACTAACATCATCATATGATCATAAACAAATATTCAATCACACATTGAACAATGATTTGGGAAGAAGAAGGACATCACATCTTTATTAATCTTGAAAACAAGTACAAGTATACCTTATCTTCAAGTTAGGCACCTCACGAAACATTGATCTAGTTCTGCTGCATCTCTTCTCCAAAGAACGTAGCCTCCAAGCTCTACAACACAAGGGGATGATCGCTAGGGCAAAGGTGTGGGCAAAGAGAGCTCCAAATCCTCAATCATAACAATGCAAAGATTCAAGTCTCCTCTCATGGACCTCCCTACCTCTATTTATATGTTTAATGAAGAGTTGGGGTCAAAGACAAAGTAGTTACAACTGAAGGAGTCAGTTGCATAACTACCCAAACTACCCAAATTTCAAAATTCGTATTTTTTTGACATTTTTAAGAGGCATACGTGGGCTGCAGAAACAACAGTCGCGTACATGAGGAGTACACACAGGTTGCAATGCAGAAAGTCGCGTATTTAAAGCATACATGACTATTATATATAGCAACTCACGTATGTACGCGGGTTTGCCTTAAGGAAAGTCATGTACACACAAAAAAACTCATTTTAGGGTATTTTTGTGCATGTTTAGACTTTGGTTCTTCTAGAAAGTTTTAGCTAATAGAAATATCTTTCCAACGGTGTAGAGATGAGGTCAAACGGAGTTACAAACCTCAAGATATGAGTCCTCCAAGTTAGGTGTTTTTTTAGTGACTTTTCATGAAGTGTCGTCATGGAAGTGTCGACATGCGATGAAAACATAGGAAAGTGGTCACAGGCAGAGATGTGTCATTTTGAGCTATAACAGATGCCCCCTAATGTATGAGGTTAGAGGGAAAGACGATAGCTGAAATATATTATAAAGGAAACAACTGAGTATGGAGAGAGTAGAGAATCCAAGATTGAAAGGCTTGAACAAAGGTACCTGAAAGAGAGATAAATGTCAGAAAAAACTGATCTCTGGGACATACAAGTCCATATACAAATCATCACCATAAAGATACAGGCGGATCCAAAATATGTATAACTGATGAAACTATCATGGTCGCTCAATATGCAAAAAGGCGCCATATCAAATCTAAAGGAGTCATGGCCACAAATGAACAAGGTGGATCCATACTCAACAATCAATCATAGCCACAAAAATACAAGGTGGATCTATGTCTCAGCAAAATGTCATATAAAGTGTAACAAGGTCTTGTGCAACTTGGGCAATAGCAAAATGACGATGCTATTGTCGGCCCAAGGTCTTCAATACAAACTGCCCAAAAAAGGTATGAATCCTAGCCATATGAATAAAGGAGTTGAAGTAGAACATGAAGGAAACCGTTTGATTACCAGTCAATAATGAAAACCGTTAACAAACGCGAGGGAAACCACCATTAATGAAAATGGTCCCCAAGGTACCTAGTACATTCTAATAAGTGTGAATACAAGGACTTGAAGTCAAGCACTTGAAGAATCCATCGAGTAGGAGACATTAAAGTATTTCCACTACCCAATAGCGAGGGAAATTGCCACTGATGACTACAATCCCCAAGGTACTATCATAAAACTCTAAATCTCATTCCCATAGCAAGATGTGTTGCAGTTGATAGGAAGAGATCCATTGGAAGGAAGGAATTAAGGCATCCTTCATCATCCAACACGAGGTAAGTCAAATACTAATTGGATCTGGAATTGATACTGAATTTCACGACAAGAAACACTGAAGACATGATGTAATGAACTGATACCAGGGAATGGCCGACACAAAAGGTCAAGGCAACTATAGAATGGCCAACAAAGGTTTAATCCTTAAACAGTGAGCACAACACAAAAGTGACTTAGGCAGCTTTTGACACAAAAGGAACCAATGACACAAATCTACAATGTAGGAGACATTGACAGATTCCCCATATAATTGGAAAAGAAACCAACTGGAGGAGTAAAACTCTGAATCGAGATAAGGTCAAAATACTAGGACCCAACTATTGATAGACTCAAAACTGGTGCTTTGTTCAAAGAAACAAGACTTGCTGCCATGATGTAAAATACATGTGAATGAACTTCCCTTACCCTCTTTCTTGTAAAGGTTTAACGAGTCCAAGAAAGCAAACTCGGGACCATCAATCTGCTTTGCAGTAGTTGAGTGTGTGCCCCCAACATGAACAACAGAGGCTAGGTGGATGGATCCAACATGAATTATAGAGGTTGGATGGGGAGGTTCAACTTGAACATCAGAGGTTGAACGGGTGCCCTCAGCATGAACTACAGAAGCTGAGAGACTGGATCTGACATGACCTGGAAAGGTTCAAAGGATCCCACCAGCATGAAAACCAGAGGCTGGATGGTGAAGATCAACTTGACTTACAGAGGTTGAGTGTTGAGATCCAACATGACCTGCAGAGGTTGGATAGGTGCCCCCAGCATGAACTTCAAAGGATGGGTGTTGAAGTTCAACTTGACCTGCAGAGGTTGAATGGGTGCCCCCTTTCTTATGTGCCTTCTTCCTGTTCCTCCTTCTTTTACTCCTTTTAGACTGTCGATTACTAGTATCAGTACTTTCACCGCATGAGGTAGAAGGAGGAGGAGAATCAACTACAAGTGAAGGGGAAGAAGTGTTTTGATGCCCTTGATATAAGGAGCTTACTTGTGAAGCATTAGGAGCATTCAGGACGGTTGGAGTGGAAAACAACCACACCGGTAGCCCTAGGGTGAATCCAGGTAGATTGAGGGTGGCCATCAAAGGAACACCAACATTCCCGGTGAGAGGAATAGTACAGGGAGTTCCCAGCATGGGGATCTCTTGGTTGGTGTTCAAATGGGCGTTAGACATATTTTCAAACTAGGAGACAAAGTCTGAGGTTGACAAGCAACCAAAATTACAAAGCACACACCTAAAGGCACACTAAGCACAGACAAACCACAAAGCACTCACTAAAAATTCCTAAAGCCAAACAAACAAACAGGTATAAGATATGCTTTCCAAAAGAAAGCTGATAGACAGTTACTTGGCGTCCCTGTAGATGTTCTTAGGCACAAGCTGAGGAATCACCCACCTCCCTCCCACTCCTTCTACCTTCCAAGCCCGTCCAAGGTCAACCAAAAATAGCCTTTTGGTGTACCTGTATATGAACCCTAGATGTCAAAGAGACTAAAGGCTACCTTAACTATATTGACAGTCTATGGGGACAGTCACAAGCATGGTTCGTACGCATGGGCAAGGTAGCAAAGCCCGAAACCCTGTCTAACACAGAATCCCCAGATGCGGAAAAACCTTGGTCTACGCTTTGACAAGGAATCGGAGGGTTATCTCTTCAGTGCAAGTCTCCACGTGGCCTCGTGCTTAACTCTCGTTTGAGAGGAGCTTCCCAGATACAATCAACGTAGAAAAGGGTTTACCTAGTGATTGGCCAACTATGTCTGAAATTTTAACACTTGTGGAGAGTTGAAACTCCCTAATCCACAAGTCTAGCCTACGCTAGTTGGTGTATGACCCTAGAAAATAAAACTGACTAATAATTTTAAAATTATATTGTTTATTTTAAGGGTTGTTTTTAATCAGAGGGTAAATGGCGTGAAACTTATGTGGTGTTTTGACTCAAAGTTGAAACAAAATGACTAAGCAAAGAGAAATGAAATGCAAAAAGCAAAAAGTATTCTCTTTATTTTTCAAATAGAAACTTGAAAGCCACAAAAGAACAAATTATTTTTATTTATTTTTTAAAAAACAATGATATGCGATGCAATCTAGACTAAAAAACTAATCTGCATCCATATAAAACAAACATGTGTTTTTTTTCTTTTTCTTTCATAAATGCAAAAGAAAAAACAGCCTATCAACTAATGCAAGCAAGTACTGTAAGCAAAGGAAATAGACAACTACTCTACACCCCACAAACAAACCCTAGGTTTCCCTAAAGTTGGATATCAACCTCTCTTGAAAGGAAGGCTCACAAAGGTAAACAAGCCGACAACTTTGGAATGGAGAGACTGAGCAATAAGACTGACATAAACAAAGGTCAACAAGTCCCAAGTATCAATCTAAACCTACAAACAGAGGTTGCTCAGTACCTTGTCCAACAAGGTCAAGCCAAAGAAGGAGGTGGGGGGGGAAGTAGCAAAAACAAGTATATGTTATTTTTATTTTTCTTTTATAAATGCAAAAGAAAAACTACCTACAAACAAAAGTATGCAGATAACAAGAACAAAGCAAAAGGAACTCTGCTATACAACCACCAAACAAATGCTAGAATGAACTAAAGTCAATATAAACCCTACCTCGAAGGAAGGCTTGCATAAAAAACAAGTCAACTATTTTGGCATGGTGAAGTTAACGAACAGAAGAAGAAGGAAACCAACACCAACAAGCTTCTGAACTCAGGCAAAGATCACTGACATAAGCTGACCAGAAACATAATCCAAAAAATCATGCCAAGCAAAGGAGGTGGGGGAAAAGAGCAAAGAGAAAACCCTAATGCTATAAAAGGCTTACCACCTAGATAAAGAACAACCAAAAGGGATGACACTAACTCCCTGGAGTCATGCACCTGCAGAGGACCCCAAAAGACCTACCAAATCACCTTCAAACAAAAGAAAAAACCACAAAAGAGGATAAAAATACTGTTTAAAGGGGCATACGCGAGTTTCACTACTGGCAGGTCGCGTGTCATATGCAGGTTGAGAACACAGCAAGTTGCGTGTACAAGCACACATGGGTTGTATTATTGACAAGTCGCGTATCGTACACGGGTTGACAGTATATAAAGTCACGTGTACCAAACCAGATACGCGACTGTTCAGTCTGCAACTCGCGTATGGGTGGAAAAAAACCCCAAAAATGTAAAAAACTACCTTAGGAAGGCAGGGGAGATGCTCTATCAGAGTTATAAAGTGTTCCTAAGTGGAAATAAGGACCTGAAACAATGCAAAAGACTGAAAGAAAGATAGAGAAACCCCAAACAGACAAGGCTCTCCCCAGCGGAATCGCCAGTTCTGTTGTAAAGGAAAGTATCCTATGGCTAGGTTTTAAGAGGCCATCAACATATTGGGGTTGAAAGGTGGATGTATAATGTTCAGCAAGCATATATAAGCAATATTTAGAGATAAGAAAGGTCCACACCTGATTAACTAAAGGTTGTTCCAAGCTTTCTCTAGCCCTTCTCCTGATCCTCTTGTTCCTCTCGCTCCAAGATACCTACAAAAAAAATTATACCTTCCTCAAACCATTATGACCACATATAAAGAAATGATAATCAAATAAACATGAAATAATGATCTGACTAACATCATCATATGATCATAAATAGAGATTCAATCACACATTGAACAATGATGTGGGAAGAAGAAGGACATCACATCTTTATTAATCTTGAAAACAAGTACAAGTATACCTTATCTTCAAGTTCGGCACCTCACGAAACCTTGATCTGGTTCTGCTGCTTCTCTTCTCCAAAGAACTCAGCCTCCAAGCTCTGCAACACAAGGGGATGATCGCGAGGGCAAAGGTGTGGGCAAAGAGAGCTCCAAATCCTCCAGCATAACAATGCAAAGATTCAAGTCTCCTCTCATGGACCTCCCTACCTCTATTTATATGTTTAATGAAGAGTTAGGGTCAAAGACAAAGTAGTTACAACTGAAGGAGTCAGTTGCATAACTACCCAAACTACCCAAATTTCAAAATTCGTATTTTTTTGACATTTTTAAGAGGCATACGTGGGTTGCAGAAACAACATTTGCGTACATGAGGAGTACACACAGGTTGCAATGCAGAAAGTCGCGTATTTAAAGCATACATGACTATTATATATAGCAACTCGCGTATGTACACGGGTTTGCCTTAAGGAAAGTCATGTACACACAAAAAAACTCATTTTTAGGGTATTTTTGTGCATGTTTAGACTTTGGTTCTTCTAGAAAGTTTTAGCTAATAGAAATATCTTTCCAACGGTGTAGAGATGAGGTCAAATGGAGTTACAAAACTCAAGATATGGGTCCTCCAAGTTAGGTTTTTTTTCAGTGACTTTTCATGAATTGTCGTCATGGAAGTGTCGACATGCGACGAAAACATAGGAAAGTGGTCACAGGCAGAGATGTGTCATTTTGAACTATAACAAGAATCCACCCAATAACCTCTAAGCAAGGAAAGAGATCTGGGTGCATAGCGGCTTTAGTGATTCCTGACTTTCCTATGTTTTGGTATATGATCATCTCTTCGAGACCAGCATCCGAGATGTTATGATCTATAATCATATGATAGAGTTCTCCCCATTTGAATTCTGGGGAAACTCCTGTGATGGCCTTGGTATCTTCGAATTTAGTTTTTGTCCTAGTGCTCGAGATGATTTCCACATTTGAGTATGCCTCATTTGCCTTCGCCTTCTTCTTACTACATTTCTTAGGCATTGTGTGAATTCATTGTTTTAAATTATGTTCTCAAAGGTAATCCTACTTGGTGAAAATAGAACCTGTGATATACGAACATGAGCATAATTATAAGTGATTAAGTAATACAACAGCTCTTTTGAATAACCAAAGAGATCAATACCAAGAAACATGCATCATTGTACTGAGGTATCCTACATCGAGAAAAACTACGATGTGTATAATCGAGCTCAGAAAAACCTACTTTGGACCTAAAAAGTGGAGCATGCAATCATTATCCAGTGTTAGAATTGGGAGGAAAACCATAGTTACATATCCATTGCTAGTCATTCAAAATGCAGTTGTGTAAGCTATAAACATGTTGCCAGCCTACATCAAAAGTATAGAGGGAGCCCCCTCCAATTCTCCTTCTTATTAGTTTTAATATGAATTTTCATTTGCAAGTTTATTAACGTTTGTTGATTCTTATACAGGTTGACGAAGGTGGAGAGTATATCGTTGAGCAAAAGAGAAGTAACAATTAACTTAAGCTCTATAATATTGTTTTCAAAAATCCTAGAAAAGAAGTTTTCATGTCCCTTTAATGAAGGTCACAAGCTTGATTCCCAACCCTTTTATTTATTAACTTCAAACTTGTCGAGGCAAAGAGGCTTCTACTCACGACTCTATTCAAAGGTGAAGATGTGCAAAGAGAGTTAGGTGAAAGCATTACATTGTTGCAATGATTCATCTCAAAACTTTGGAAGGTGGAATCTCAAATCTTTGAAAACATTGCTATATTCTAGTTAACATCAAGTAAAACTGGGAAAATTTTTATATGCAACGGCGATGGTCCTCAAGTGCGTTGTAAGTAACGCATCATGATTTCATGCATCGGTTAAGGTAGTGTTATTCCAAGGTTCTGAAGCGTTATAGGGTCTAGGGTCTAGGGTTGAATTCCTCAAAGTGTATTTAGTGTTGCATATTTATCCTCTATTGCATATGGATATGGGGCCTTTCTTATCCTTAGTCGTCCCTTTGTCGGGTATGGTGGCTCGACAGGGTAGTTTGTTTATATAATTCCTTAAACCTCGTCAACATGCCACTTCTTCCTCTCTCCATCTATCCTCCTAAACATTGATTATTCACTTGATTTCCGTAGTAAGTAACTAAAGATCACCCTTTTTATTGCATATACTACATTGATGGGGACTCGCATAAGCAGCAGAGCACTTGGTTTAATCCATTCCTGGTAGTCTCTATCCTCTTTGAGTCTATGGGGTCTAAAATGTTTATAAAAATGGAGCATGTTGGAGATTTCGTAACTCATCTAGAGTATGATTCCTTCCCAAGAAACTCAAAAGAGTAATCAATCCCTCGGTGATTTAAACAAGAGGAAAAGAGCACAACCATGAGAGAAAACTCCATGAAGGATGGACTAAAATGTCAACCAGTCCAGAAAAACCCTATGCCCTAAAGAGGTTTTCTTTCTACCAGCTATGGTGAGAAATTAGTCGTGAGGCCACACTCGAATTAAAAAAAAAATCAACCGTAGTGGCTTTTAGCCCGCACAAATCGAAAACAACATTAACCTAAACTACGACAATGGCACCACGAACAAACTTATAACAGTTATGAAGGTTCAAAACGGATAGGAAAAGGTGGAGAATACCCTAATTGGAAAAACTATGGCACATCTACCACGCTATCAATACAAAAAGCTTTACTCTTGTAAAAGAAAAACCGAAAGAGTCCAAAAATGAGGTGCTTATCTGTCAGGTGTTGAATAGCTGCGGGCTTGGCTAGATGTAATGGCTCCAAAAGTATTTTTGTGATTGATTGTTGGGTTAAATGGCGTTACATGGGATAAAAACTAAATAAAATCACCTGTTTATATAGAAAAACAAACAAAAAAGTCATTAATGTGATCGCTAGATACTAAATGCGGCGGTTAGAAAATTAAATGCGCTTGGTGACAAAAATGTCGTTTGACGCGATACACTTGTTGATTGTCACGAAGGGAATAGTAACACCGACCATGTTGGCGATATTCTCTGAAAGCCTCCAATGATACCGATGATGTTTATGTTTTTTTTTGCAACTGTTTCAACAGACAATACTAAGTATTTTCCAACTGTGTCGACGACAACTCTATGAATTCCTCCAATTGGCTTGGTCGACATTCATTCTATCGGCCAGCTTAACTTTTGGACATGAACGTATCGACGAAAACTTTCGAGTTGCCCCGAAACTCGACAACTTTTAACATCGGCAACATTTACCGAATTCCTCTGATCATTTCAGCAGTGATTAGTTAGTCACTTCCAACAGTGTCGGAAAGTTTATTTGAGTTATGTCGAAAAGGAAAATGCAAAAACCTTTCTTTTGATCTAGCCGATTTTTTCGAAGTGACTAGCTGAGTTACTCCGATACGTCGGAGAAACTGTCCAATTTGCTCCAATGTGTCGAAGGGAAAAAGTATGTTTTGCTTAACCATAAATTCGTCTGCTCAAACTTTTGTAAAAACTAAGTGTGTAGGATGGACTCCCTTGAGTTGGAAAACTAGTCTAACCATGCTTTCAAAAAAAATAGAAGGAGGGGCCCTAAAATATAAAAAAAATTGGGGAAGCAGTTGCAGCAGCAACAATTGGCGACGTCTCTGAAAAGTTTATCTTTAGAAAACAAGAATGGGACATGGTACTAAGTTCTGAATATACAACAACTTCTTCAATGTATTCCCCGAGATCCTTTAAAAGACTAGACTTATCTAGGGATGTAAATTTTGTGCATCATGTTGATTGTCATCTTTTGTGAGTAAGGTAACCAAAACTAGGAGTCTTAATAATTCTCATGGGGCCAAAATATGAAATTCATTTTACCTCTGTCTTTCACCTGCCACTAGATATGACACCATAGGATCGTAACAAGGTTAGACAGATGTATTCGTTTGTTCCTCATTCCTAGGCTATTAGCATTCTTTTTATGCTTTCTTTTTTTAAAGACATGTGTCTTTTGAGTCTTCTTTTGATTGCTTCTTCCACTTTGAGAATTTGGTATGGGTTCTTCCCTCCATAATGTCCTTTTGTGTGAGTGATAAATTTGTTTAATCTTCAAGCTCACGGACGGAGAAGAACCTTCCCGATATTTGTTGTTAAAGCAACCTTTTGATCTGATGGTTTATTCCTTCAACATCGTTTCTTTGATGGAGACTATATGTCTCGAAATTTTGACTCTTTAATATAAGCCTTTTGGCTTTTGATTTGTAGCATGGGATTAATTTGAATCCCATACATCCGTCATACCTGCTTCCTTTTCGTGGGTCTATCATGGTAGGTTTTCCTAAGACAGATATTAGTGTGAGAATGGATGGAGCCCCAAGATAGTACTCTAGAACTCATGAGTCTTAGTTATTTTACAGGGTTTATAATGACTCCAATGTGAACTTGAGTTAGCTTCCCTTTCTATAATTTGTCAATAATTAAAGAATCTCATATTTGATCAAATTTTACCACACATGTCTTCCCATAAGTAGTTCTTAACTTCCAAAAATCTTTGAGATTATACAGATTCCTATATTTCCAAGCATCAAATATTGAGTTGGTTTATTATAAGCCAACCATAAGCAAAAAATATGAATCAAAGAAGATCACAAAAGAAAAACAAACCAGAGAAAATCAAGAAAAGAATTTTTTTATTTATGTGGAAAAGTGCTCCAAACTCTTAGGTAAAGTATTGTTTGAGAACAAGCCCGTTTACAGGAAGACTTTCTTCCTGTCCTTGTAAATCTTGCAATTTGCAAATTGAGGGGCCAAGCTTCTCAGCAATATGATAAGGGCCAACCCATAGATGTTGAAATTTTGTGTGTTTTCCCTTCTCGTCATGTGGGTGATCCCATTTTAAGACTAAGTCTCCTATTTCAAAGTTCTGCTTCCCGGATTTTCGTTTGACAAACCATATATTGACAATATCCTGATGTTAGTTAAATCTATCTTTGGACTTCTATCTCGATTCTTCAAGTTTTAACAGAGTATTAATTAGTGCTTGTAAAATTTCGCTATCGGATCCTCTTGAGGCTTGCAATAATTGCAAGGATGGGAGCAGAACATTTGGGGGTAGAATGGCTTCTTTTCCATAGACTAGAGTATAGGGAGAAACTCCTAAGGAATTCTTTGGGGTAACCCTATCTTCCCATAGCGCATTAGGAAGGGCTATGTGCCAGTTTCTTTGACTCTCAATAACCTTTTTAAAATTTGGATGAGATTCTTATTTGTTGATTCTGCTAACCCATTTCCCTGTGGATAGTAATTTGTTGAATAGTGCAATTTTATTCCCTTTTCACAAGCAAATTTAGTTATCTTGATAGAGGAGAAATAAGATGCATTATAAAAAACAAGAGCAATTGGAACCCCAAACATGGTCATGATGTTCTCCTACAGTAAGTTAATGATTGCATCCTCATTTACTTTGCGCAAAGGAATTGCCTCCACCCATCGTGTAAAATAATATGTAGACGTAAGGATATACCGATGTTGCAGTGAAGAGTTTGGGTTAATTTCCCCAATAATATATATGCCCCACTGTTCAAATGGTTCTGCAATAATAACGGGTTGTAATGGTCATGCTTTTTTTGACAATCTACCACCACTCCTTTGGCATACATCACACTTTCTTGTGTAAGCATGAGCATCTTTAAATAGAGTTGGCCAATAGTACCCATCTCCAATTATATTATGAGTTGTCGTATCTTCAGATAAATTCCCTCCCGCGGGGGTGTTGTGCAATTATTTTACTACTTTAGATGCATCTTCCTTCTCAAGACATCAAAGAAAAACTCCATCATAGTTCTTCCTAAAAAGTACTTCATTAATTATCTGATAAGAGGTTGACTTCAATCGAAGTGCCCTTCTCGGCTTGGAGTTCCAATGTTCTGGTATATGTCCTTGCTGAAGATAATGCACCAAATATATGTACCATGATTCGGAAGTAGTGAAAATGGGACATACATCAATTAAGTTTAATTCAGCTTCGTTATCCCAATCATAATCTTCACTAGCATGACTTTTCGCAAGAAACTTGCACAGCCCTTAACCTTTAATGATAGTAGTCAGCTTGAATTCCAAATCATATTCTTGTGGTGTTGTCAACTAGTTTCCTCTTTGCTTGCCCAATTCCTTCTGTACAAAGAGAGACCTAACAAATAGATGAGGAACGATAAATTTTGTTTTATTCTTCAAAATATAGGGCCTAACTTGTTTTGCTGCCTTGAATACTGCATATGCTTGCTTATCTACGACTGGGTAATTCATTTCAGCCACTTGTAATCCAGTGCTCATGAATGATATTGGATATTCATCTCCCAATTCTCCTTTCTGAGTAAGCACTGCTCCGAGAGAGTTATCTGAAGCAAAGGTGTATAGAATAAAATCCTTTTCAAAATTCAGACTCCTTAAAGACAGTGCATGAGCTATTGTTGTTTTTATGTCTTTAAAAGCGACCTTCTCAATATCATCCCACTTGAACTATATGCTTTGCTTTACCATTTGCTACAAAGGTTTCACAATTTGTGCAAAATCAGGTACAAACCTTTGAACAAAATTTATTGTGCCCATAAATGACTGCATAGCCTTTTTATTATGGGGAAAGGGAATATGAGATATAGATTCAACTCTCTCTGGGTCTATGGAGATTCCCTTCTTTGAGATGATGTGACCCAACAGTTTTCCTTCAAGAACCGCGAAAATACTTTTCTTTGGATTTAAGGATATTCCATATTTTCTACAATGGTCAAAAATCTATTTTAGGTGAAAATCATGGTCTTCTCTTTTCTTGGAGAAAATTGTTACATCATCTAAGTATACTACTACATAGTGGCCAACTAATCCTTGGAATGCAATTTCCATGGCCCTCTGGAATGTGGCTCCATCATTTATGAGGCCAAAAGGCATTCTTCTATAAGCGAGTGCTCCCCACTTTGTGCGAAATTTAGTCTTTAAGCAATCATGTTCGGTCGCTAACACTTGATTGTAACCTGAAAATTTGTCTAACAGGAAGAACAATTCTGAGCATGAGACCATTTGTAGAATTTGTTCCACTAGTGGAACTGGATAGTTATATTTGTTTGATGCTCTGTTTAAATTTCAGAAATCAACACACAACCTTATCTCTCCTGAATTCTTTGTCACCAGAACTAGATTTGCTACCCATTCGGAGTGTCGTACCCTGAAGATAATCTTTGCATCTAGTAGCTTCTTTACTTCGTTTTGGATTAGAGGTTCTAACTTAAGATGCATTTTCCTGAGTTGTTGTTGAAATGGCTTTACGCTTGTCTTAATAGGAATTACATGTTGAATGATGCGTGTATCATATGTTTTCAAATCTTAATGTGTCCAAGCGAATATATCTTTATATTGTTGAAACAATTTAATGAACCTGCATCTTTCTCCAGGTGAGTAACATTTTCCCTAATTTACATACTTGGGCTCAGCTTTTCTTCCTAAATTTACCAGCTCATATTGCATTGATGAACTATTTGTTTTAACATTGGTTGTTTTCTGATTTTGTTTTGCAAATCAAACATTCCTTCAAGCGTTCTTACTCCTTTAGGCGTGAAACTTCCTTTGAACGTATCTCTATTTTGTAAATATGCTTGATGTTCTTCATCGTCAATTACAAATTCTTCGAAAACTTCATCGTTGGTTAAAAAAATAATGATTTGTACATCATCATCGAACGCCCTCGTATTTGTGACATTGTGAGGTACCGATGGCCTGAAAAATCAATTCAATAGAACACTTATTATTAGCTTGCACTAACCTAGAAGCAGAAGTAGCTAATAAATCACCTGCATCATTTTGTATTCTAGGGATTGAAGTTATATTAAAAAGCATTAAAGTGTGCTATCAAATTCCAAAACTCAAATTGATACCCTTTAAGATGTGGAGATAAGCAATGAATGGTGTCTCTTATTTTTCTAACAACTATCTTAGAATCACCAAAAAATTTCAAAAATTTTACATTTAACTCAATGGCTTTTTTCAGACCTTGAACCAGAGCTTCATATTCAACGGTGTTATTTGTACATCCAAACTCTGACCTACAAGAGAGAAAATGTTTATTCTTTTCAAGATCAATAAGGACACAACCCGCTCTTGATCCCTCTTTTGTTTTAGAACCATCAAAATACAAAATCCAAAATATATCTTCTAAATCTATTTGGTTAGTATCATTTCCTACATTAGTAACAAAATCTACTATGTTACAATCAATGTCGTCAGTCCGTGAAAATCAAAGGAGATCGGACTTTGTATATTATTCATAACTGACTTCCTCGGCTTGATAATTCCCTAGTTCAAGTTCTAAAAAATAATTTCCCAAAACTAAAGATGAGAAATTTACTGGTTCGTTCTTTTCTTCCAACTGAGTTACATTCTGCTTCATATGTAGTTCTCTCAGTATCTTAATCTGATTCTGACTATTCTGGTACGGTAATCACATGTGAGACCAATCAATCGCAAAATAGCCGTTAAGTTTCGTTGACCATTCCCTGCTCAATATTAATCCATATGCCTCAGGTATATCTACCACCATAATGTCTATGAACTGGCACGCACTAGGATCTGTAGACAATCTAATCAGCACATCTTTCATCTCCCGTATAACCTTAACAAAAAACATATCCAATTGAATGATCTGAGATGGGGATGGTGTCGGTTGACCATTAATCTTATTACAAATAGAAAGTGGCATAACATTGGATGAGGCTCCAGAATTTACCAAACAGTTATGCACATTGTGATTGAAAATCTCAAAAGTTAACAGGAAAGGAAAAGTTTGGGATTTTGACTTCCCACCAATACTTGCTTTGTTAATCTCAGTGTCTGATTCGATGGCCTCTGAAGCACTGCTTGGTTGTGGATCAAAAGCTTCCAATAGTTTCTTTCTTTGCTGAGGAAGATTAAATAATTCAAATAAAGAAATAATCACTTTAGTTTTCTTAATGTCTTCCATGATATCATATCCCATGTTATACTCTTTAGTGCTTTATGTTTTGTTTGCCAAGGTTTTTATAGGTTTGTTAATTACTGGGCTAATTTCTTTTATGTTTTTCGGATTAACCTTATGTTGCATTTGAGTAATGCTGATAATTTTCTTCATGGTTTCCTTTATCTTCTTTGTTTTAGGCAACACTAAACTTTGAGCCACCACCGGTCCTTTACTCCTTGTTGTAACATTCACTAATGATACCTGGATCTCCTCAATCTATTCTTCATGCAATCCTAATGTGGGTGCCCAATCCCATAACAGCATTGTGGTCTCTTCAGTTGTTACATCCTACTCATGTGTTCAGTCTTCTTATTCTTCTGGTTATGCCAGTTGGGCGTCCAATAGTTGATTCATTACCAGAGTCATTGAATTTATCCATTGTGGGCAACTTTTTTCAGAGTGGTGTTCTTGATGAAATGTACAAAAGTGATCCATGTCAACTTCATTAAAATTTAAAACAACAGAATTAAGTAGAGGTGGTTGAGGTTGTCCACTTTCTTCCCTTTTCTTGTAATAGGGCTTGAATGGCTTTCTTGATGAACTAGCTCCCTTCTCTTTCTCTAAGTCTACTATTTTGTTTGATAATTTATGTACCATTTTGACCACATTTTCTAATTCATTTGAATGTTCTTCTTTGGGCCTAGTTAACAACAAAGGCTTTTTACTGGCTGTTGGTTTCATCTCTGGTTCTGAAGTTTGTCTTGCAATATTATCCAGATCAGCTTCTAATTTCTTAGCTTCCTCATAATTCTCTACCAATGTAGCCTTTAATGGCCCTTTTACAAACATTTATATGGGTGGATATAGTGTCGTAGTATAATATTCTACCAAAGAATCCTCAGTTGGTTTTGTTGTAGCACTAAAACTGTTTAAAAGAGTAGTGAATCTCTGATTGAATTCTTGAACCTTTTCTTTCTTCTCCATCCTCATAGACAATAATTCTTTCATATGTGTAGCTACATTTTTCCGGTTACCAAATTTACTTTTAAACACCCTTTCAAAGCCATCCCAGTTCGCTCTTGAGTTAGTCTGTAGACTAAAATACCATGAAGACGCTCTAGGCTTAAAGGTATATGGGAACAGTCTGCAAACCACATCTTCATGCTCAACATTCAGAAGGTTTAGTGCGAGATAAAAACTCTTTAGATGATCTTCAACAAAAACGCCCTTTCCAGGATCAAATTTTGGTAGCACTCGTTCTGGGTGTTTAGGTAAATCGTGTAAAGGAGCAGCCAGGTTGAGTGGTGTTCTATCCCTACATGCGGGTTGATTAAAAGTTGCAGCCATAAATCGAGGCGGAGAATGTGGGAAAACTTGAGTTGTAGGATATCCAAGTCCCAATTAATCAAGCGTTTCAGTGATTTCTTGGATAGATAGATCGACCAACTCTTCCAAATTTTCCACAAGCACTGAATCTTGAGTGTATGAAATCACTTTCTTAGGAGCTTTCCTCCTGGGCAACGCAGGAATTACTTTCAACCCTTCGAGCTTCCTAACGTAAGATCTTGCATGCCTCCAGAAATGACAACTTCTTCAAAAATTACCCTTTCTTGTTCTTCAGATTCAAGAACATAATCTTTTGGGAAAGTTATTTCAGATGTAGTTCTAGCGGAATCTTTTCTCATAAACGGATTTCCTCTGCGAGCCATGCACTTACTGCCCTCCTTATAAAGCCAAATATGTTCATTCCTGGAAAATTCCCAGGTATCGATAGTAGGGATTCTCCCTGGTAATCGATCCCAATTAGATCATCCACCGTTTGGTATGGGGAATCTGTCCAGTTAACCGTCCAACTGCATAGATTAATGTGTTTTAAAGTGTTTTATCGGTTACGGCCCGATTCACCATTTATATTTTATTCTTTAATTAAAAGATGAAATGCAAGTGCCTAATCTAAATGCATGAAATTGATAAACAGAAACCTCACTAGTGATGCACAGGTTCTTACCTCTCATCTTACCGTTCCTGCCCTTTCAATTACTTTTTTTTAATCTAAGACTGAGCTAATCAATCTATTCTAGTGTATTCTATCCCTGTAGGGAGAAGATTTAATATTAGAGCAATGTACTGTAACTATTCATATCAATTTCACAGATAGTTGTTTCAATTTAATATGCACATTCACAATAGAAATAATACCAAAGAATGCTATGATATAATAAACCATTCATTACTCATTTCATACACAGACATTTATGTAGAAATAAAAATCATTCATAATCGAAGAATTAATTCAGAGAATTTAGAACGGTACCACAGTTGTACGGAAACAAGAAGAAGTAATTCCAAATTGTAAAGTTCCACACATTCCAAGAAAATTCATGTGCAGGGCTTTCCCAGCAAAAAAATCCTTCTTTATTAGCAGAAAATTTAGTTCTCTTACAAACTTATCCATCACTTATTTCACTAGCCAAAAGTCCCTTCTCTTTTCATGCTACCTCTATTTATATTACAAAAGAATTTTTCATCTAGTGACCTTTCGCTTACCCTAACTCTAGGGATTCTCAAAATTTGTCATTTAGTGTTTTTTCATAGGAATTTAAAAAAATAATCTCTTAAAAGACAAAAATAAATTATGTGGGCCCTACCAAGCTGGAAACAAACGTTCCCCATGCGTTGGCCTCTTCTGCAATAGTTTTGTACTTTGTTGGCTCAAGTACCTGCACGGTCACCTCATGTGTTGACAGTTGTGTCTCGGTGAGTGCCGCTTATGCTATTGCGGTTTTGCACATGTCTTCTAAGAGGTAAGTGTTAAGTCATGAACTTGTTTCTTTTAATTTTATATTTTGATTGCCATTTTATTCCAAGTTTGCTTATTTGCTTGATTTTGTCCTTTTACTTACTTTGGAAATTTTTTGGTTTTTAGTGAAATTTTCAAATTTTTGCCTTTAGGTTTTTTATTGTTTTTCTTCCTTTAGGTTTTGAAGGGTTCTAAAGGTCATTATGTTGAATAATGGATTCACAAATCACATCATGAGCATAGTTATCACTTAAACATCACTTAAACCTCATGCAAAGTGGAAAAAATGATTAAAATTGCGCCAAAATTGAGTTCAAATTATTCTTGTAGCGCAACCATGAAAAATTAACACAACGGCGCTACAAGAATATCGCGCGCGCCAAAAACACCGTTTTTTAAGCTGAAATTTCGCATGATTTTGATTCCTAAGTGACTAATCGCATGTTTAAAGTGTATGGATACGTGTTTCTTCAGTAATCATCATGAAAGCAGGTGGGTTCGTGTCAGGGAAGAAATCGTGGTAATCATCAGCTAGAACGCAACTTATCATGACAGATAGAGGCATAAACCGAGTTTTGATGTGAGGGAAGTTATTCCATACATGCAATACAAAGTTGAAGATTTAGTGGGGCGACGACATTTGCCAAAAAACCGGAAATTGCTGTTATAGAGCAGAATTGGGGTTTTCACAGTTACGCAGGAAATTAGGGCTCTCTCATCTTGCCAGCTGGACGTAAATTGGAGATCCGAAGGCACTTGTTCGATTAAATTAGACAATCAGACACCTCAATCAGTGATTTTAAGCGACTACAGTAAGACATAAATGAGGTATTCTGCGATAGCCTGTCAATGCCTGCTAAATTGGGGCTTTCTCAGTGAAGTCTGTTTTGTTAAAATTGGTTAAGGAAAGCATTAAGGTATCCCTTTAAAAAAAAATCCTGCCGAAGAGATATCTGTTTAAGAGGTTTTGAGATGTTGTGGAGAGTGGAAAGTTGAAAGGTAGTAGTACATTGAACCATTACCTTTTCAAAACCTGAAAAGATGACAGGGTGAAGAGCTGTGCATTTTGTGGTATCCAAATTTCACAAATTGTTTTGCTACCTATAAATAATGCAACGAAGGAGATGATCATATCAAGTGCTTGAAGACCTAGTCTGATTACATGCTAGAAAGATAACTGGTTTTGTTGTTAAATCCAAGTTGGGGCAGAAAATGAACAAGACATAAGGTGCTTTCATTATCACTACAATACACAGGTGTTGTTATACTTTCTGGAGATGGTCTAGTATCTAAATGAGCAGCTGGGATGATAGCTAGTTTCACCAGCAGTTTTAGTGAAGAAGGTGAAGCACTCTGTGACCTAAATCACTTGAGCCTGTGGTAAAGCTTATCCTGCATTAAAAAACAAAAAGAAAACAGTCAAGGAAGATTGAGGAAAGCTGATTATCAAAACCTTAGAGGTTCGAGGAGGAAAAAGCAGTTGTTAGGTCGTTAACAGAGCCCTAGAAGTACACGGAATTCAGCCATTGAAAGCAGATGGGTAAAAGTGGCAAAATAAATAGGGCTGAGCCCACTGATTTAAGCTGGATTGATCAATTCCCAGGTTGTACAAAGCTTTTCCAGAATGCTGGGTGGCTAGATTTCTTCAAAAATATCGATGGTTACAACACTGAGGTCTCTTATCAATTTGCCAAATGTTATAACCAGGACATGATAGTTTTTGATACACTGAGGTTCAAGTTGACTGTGGAGCTAATTACTGAAGCTACAGGAATCAAAAATGAAGGTGAAAAGTGGTTCAAAAAGTTGCCTTTCATTTTTAATGCCCAGAGGTACCTTTCACCTGGTATTACTCCAGACTGGAGCAAAGGAATACTGATCCAAAATTTCAAAAGTGAGTGGGTGGAACCCATTAGAATCTTACAAAGCTATATCACCTGTGAAGGCAGATATGCCTATGTCTTCAAATACCATTTTAGGTTTTTACGGCATTTGGTTGGTGAATCCAAAAAACCTTCCTTTCTTCTTGTTCAAAAGTCTACAGAAGATGTCAAGTAGAGTCAAGGGGCATCAGGATCATACTTCACAATCCATCTTCCACCATGGTTTGATTAAGCTCATCATTAGTACTGCTCTACAAAAGGAAGGGAAGACATGGAATTATTTTCTTTTCTGGACTGGTTTTCAAATCAAGCAAGAGGAGCAGCAAACCAAAAAACAGGTGGATAAGGGGAAAACCCTAGTTAGGAAACTAGGTCAGAAAATCAAAGTTAAAGACAAGAAAGAGATTAAACTTGAAAAAGCACCAGAGCCCTTGAAGGATGACAACGAACCTCAAAAGTTTTCAGTTGATAGTAAAGGTAAATATTCACTATTTACACAAGAGGAGGATCAGCCTATGCAACACATGGCACCAGCAGAAACTTTCAATGAAGATAAAACTGCTGTCACATAAAAGGTTGTTGTATAGGAAGAAGACATTCAGGCCCAGCAAAGGAGTCCCATCACTATCCTATCTGAGGATGAGGGATATCTGTTAGAGGAAGATGAATCCATTGCCAAAACTTAAGCTAAGGTTGATACCCACACAGAATGCTGTAGACAAGAGAATAAAGCAGAGAAGTCAAAGAAAAAGAAGACCAAAGTGATAGCCATAGAGTTAGCTACAGTAAGACATCAAGGAAGAACGTTGAAAATGCTGGGAGATCTTGCCCCAGGTTCTCCAGCTTGGAGGGCTAAAACCAGGCCAAAAAACAAGTTGAGATTGAATATGAAAAAATTGTTAAACCCTAGATTAAATACAAAAGAGGTAACAGTAATTGATGATGATTCTTCAGATGAAAAACCAAAAATTAAGAAAGAAGCAGTTCTGAAAACTCTAGTTTCTCATCATGGAAAGGGGAAAAAGCCATCAAAGTCAGCAAAAGAGGTTAGTCTCACCGAGACTAAATTATCAACAGTCTTTTTAGAGTTAAGAAATGAAATGTTAAAAGAGCAATAGAAAAAAGAGGTTGAAATTTCTCATTCTGAAGACCAGCAGTTGATAGAGGAAACAAAACCAACTGAAGCAGTTAATCAGGAAAAACCTATGGTTCATGGTGTGTCTTTAGATCCATTTCCAGATGATGAATACATTTTCAGAAAATTAGATATTCCATGGCTACCCAGTGCTATGCAAGATACTACAGCAGGGAAGGTCTTTGATTCAGACAAGCAAAACCTACAGAGAACAGTCAAACAATACAGACATCAAATGGATTTCATGCAGGAAGTGAATGATGGCTTGATCCTAGCAAACAGAAGACTCGGGGAGGATTTGCAGGAATTAAATGACCATTATCAAGAGCTTACTACAGTGTCCAAGGAAGCCCTGAAGAGAAAGAGAGCCACAGATTTGCAATGTACAGAGCTGAAACAGACTATCAGAGACTTGCAGCAGTAGAATGAAGAACTCACAAAAAGGGTAGCTGATATGGAAGATGAGCAGAAGAGAGCCAAGAAGAAGGCCCAAGCTTTGGATGGAATAGACTTACTAGCTGAGGCTGCAAAAGACCTTTGAGTTTGGTAGTTAGTCAGTTATTGTAATGTCTTTTGAGAAACACTTTAGTTAGTAAGTTATTAGTTATGCTTTTGAAGAAATATTTTATTTTGTAAATATAATCTCACTTTATCCCATCGATGAGTTGGTTGAGGGCAATTAGGGTTTAGACCCTAACTGATTTTGTAAAAACAGTATTTAGATAGATGAGAAAGAGAGCAAAGGGTTTGATTTTTGGAGGACTTCAGGAGGTCTTTTGGACTTGCTTGTGAGCTAAGTATCATAACTCTTATATGTATTTGATGACAGATTATGAAATATATGAGCCTTTTCACCCTTCAGTTTGTATGTTGCCTTCATTTTTGACTTGTTTAGTTGCTTAACTGATAAATTCATTGCTGGTCTATGTTTGTATGCTGGTAATGCTTATCTTTTATGAATGAACTTCAATATCATGTTCTGTTGGATTCTGGAGATTATATGATGTATCTCTGTCTTTCCTTGCTTATGATTCAGTTTTTATTTGGTTCATGAGTGTATTCCCTATTTGTCACCAAATTTACAACCAAGAAAACATTTCAGAAACCCTAAAACCTAGTTTACTTTATTAAGTTTTTTGAGATTGTGTTGGCTTGTTTCTTGATGGCCTTGGAAACAATTTCTGGCACAAACATCTTTGGCGCCGTTGCCGGGGAACGAAGTTGAAAACATATTTTTCCCTGGGATACTTATCTTTTTCTGGTTTTAAGAGGTGAACTTAAACCAGCATATCTTTAAGGCTATTTTTCACCAGATTTGTCACAGTGGCTACTAGAGGAGTGGGAACTAGGAACAGACCTACTTCACCATTGCAATTGGGTGTTACAGATCCTGAACAGATATTGAGGACAGCAAGAAAGATTAGAAGATCTCAGTCATTACCCTCCCTATTTGACCCTGAACAGTTGGATGGTTCATTAGCTTCATCTATGTCAAAGAAAGAAGAGGAAACTTCACCTTCGGTAAAACCAACAATTCCTGACAGTAGTTTCCAAATTTTTACCAATCCTCAATCCTTCATAAAAGCTAAAACTGCCTCTCCTGGTAAAATACCTCTTTTTCAATTGAAAGTAGGAAACAACCCCTTTCAGTCAAGTTCTAGCCAAACTTCTTCATCATCAAAATCAGTCAGTCCAAAAATGGCAGCCCAAAATCAGCCCATAGACATGATGGACCGGATGGTTGCAGCCAGATATGCACCATTGGTCTTGCCTCAGCCTTTACATGCACTGCCTGGGGGTGACTATTAGAAATATTTGCCTAGATTCAATGGACAGGGGGAAACCACAGCTGAAGAACATTGGGAATCTTTCCTCAGTTATGCTGATAACCAAAACATCGAGGCTAAGGATGTATGGATGAGAGTGTTTGTTCAGAACCTTGATGGAGATGTAAGGAAGTGGTTTAGAGAGTTTCCTGCTAACTCCATCACTATCATTGAAGAACTTCGTGATCTCTTCATGAGACAATGGGGGGACACTAAAGACCATACATACTACATAAATGAGTTTGGAGCTCTTAGGAGGAAAAAGGATGAGACTGTTGCAGATTTTTCAAAGAGGTTCAACAAGATGTACAGTAGAATTCATGTGGAGATAAAGCCTACAGAAAAATCAGCTAAACTGACATATGCAAATGCTTTCGATCATGAATTCTCTTTATTACTGAGAGAAAGGAGACCTATTTCTTTGTTGAATATGCAGGATGCAGCTCTGGAAGTAGAATCAAACATATTGGCTTCCAAGAGACTAAAGAAGGAAACATCTTAGCAGTTGTATGACAGGAAAGGAAAGAAAGAAGCAGCCCCAAGAGGTTCATCTTCACTTTCTGCTGAAGGGAAAATTGATGAAATGGCTAAGTTGGTGAAGATTCTGACTGCAAAACTGAACAAATTAGAGCCTGAGAAAAATTCCAGCCAGCCTGCTCCAGAAGGTGAACGAAATCCTAATAATCAGAATCAGTTTAGAAGGCAATTTGCTCCTCGCTTCATGCCTAAAGAACGCAGGAATAATGATATTCAGCGAGAAAGAAGAGAAAATGAGGATCAAAGAGTGCCACCACCTCTTCAGAACAATGTGGCTGATGAGGAGGAAGTTGATGAAGAGCTGCTCTTCGAAGAGACTGACCAAGATATGAATCATTTTGGAGAGGTATTGTCTGGGGGTTTTGTCACTGAGGAAGAATTTCTCAATGTAGAATATTATGATGCTGACATGTTCGAAACAGAAGATGATTCAGAGCTGGAAAAGACTGCTGTAACTGCTACTATCTATCAGAATGAAGTTAAGAAGACTATGAACCTGAGATCAGGTCCAAAACAGGTGGTACAAATTCCAAAGAAGAGAGCAGTTGTCCGTGCTAAGAATCCAGCTGATCCCGTGACTGAGAAGAAACAAGTTTCAGAAAAACCAAAGAAGACTACAGAGGTTGAAGAGGTAAATAAAACTGTTCAGAATTTCAATTTGGAGAATGAATTAGGAAAGTTAAAGATTCATATACCTTTAACTGAATTAATAAAAAATCCTTCATATAAAGAAACAGTTTTAAAGGTGATGAATTCAGCTAGTAATCAGCCTGTTTCAGACACATTAAATTTACAAGAAGAAAACCCCAAGATTTTCTTTGGATCAGCCCTGGCTGAAAGACTGAAAAGACAGTCCCTGAACAGATGATACACAATTGTTTGTTCGATTCGGTAGCCTCACACAATTTGATGCCAAAGGCTGTTATGGAGGCTTTGGGTCTGAGTATTACTAAACCTTATCATGATCTATATGCATTTGATTCCCAAGCAGTGAAGTGTTTAGGTGTAATAAAGGACATGGTTGTCAGCTTGGCTCAGCTACCCATGAAAAGTGTGATCATGGATGTAGTGGTAGCTGATATTACACCGAAGTTTGGGTTACTTCTCTCAAGGTCTTGGGCAAAGAAGGTTGGTGGGACCTTACAAATGGATCTATCATATGCTACCATTCCTGTGTTTGGTGGAGAAAACAGAAGGCTGTACAGAGAGCTGCAGTTTGCTTACATTGTAACAGATGACAAGAACCCTACCAATCATCCATTGTATGATGTTGATAAAGACCTTGGTACTTGCATGTTACATTTCAGTGAGGAAGACAATACTGCTGGTTTGTTACAGGTTGAAAAGGAACAGCCAGTAAAACACAACAGAGAAGAAGAAGATGAGTTGTGGCAGTTATACTTTGATGGGTCCTCTTGTAAAGAAGGTGCAGGTGCAGGGGTTCTTCTTATATCCCCTGGAGGTGAAACAGTAAAGCTGATGTATAAATTGGAGCTTGTTACTACTAACAATACTGCTGAATATGAAGCTTTGCTGTTAGGATTAAAAGCTGCTAAAGATTTGGGCATTCAGCAGATTGTTGCATTTGGCGACTCTGAATTAGTTGTTCAGCAGGTGAAGAGCAACTATCAAGTGAAGCAGGGTTTGCTAAAACTCTATCAAAATGAGGTATGGGACATGCTTGAAAATTATTTTGTGGCTTTTAATATTACCTATATTCCAAGAGACCATAATCAGACTGCAGACTCATTGGCTTTGGCTGCCACACACTTTAGAATCCCCAAGACCACTCAGTTGAGGTATCCCATTGAGGTGAGGTACAAACCTTCTGTACCTGATAATGTAAAGCACTAGAGAGTGTTCGAGGATGATATTGAGATTAAAAGGTTTCTAGAGCTTACACATGAGTTTTCAAATTCCCTGATTGATCAAGAGGAGGATGAAGAAGAGGGACAGGTGGATGAGATTGCTGAAGATGAGATAGTTGGACATAAAATTATTGAACTTAAAAGCAACTTCATCCCAAAAGGATTGGTACCTCTAGAAAGAATATTTACAAAGGATGATACACTTTCAAAGCCTGTGGTTCAGTCTTCAGAAGAGAATGTGGTAGAGTGTAATATTGGTTCTGCAGAACATCCTAGAATGGTCAAAATTTCTAAATCACTTACAGCTGAACAAAGAAATAGGTATATCAAAATGCTAAAGGAGCATGTAGATGTTTTTGCATGGTCTTATGAGGAACTAAGAACCTATGATACAGGAAGCATACATCATAAGGTCCCTTTAAAACCAAATGTCAAACCTTTTCGTCAGAAAACTAAGGAGGATTAATCCAGCTTTGTTTCCTGTTATTGAAAAAGAAGAGAAGAAGTTGTTAGATGCAAAGATCATAGTGCCTCTCAGGTATTCTTCATGGGTGGCTAATCTGGTTCCTGTTAGAAAAAAGAATGGAGAAATCAGGTTGTGTGTTGATTTCAGAAATTTGAACAGATCTTCATTAAAAGATAACTATCCTCTGCCTAAGATTGAACAAGTATTGCAGCAAGTAGTTGGGGCACAGAGGATCTCTATGGTGGATGGTTTCTCAGGGTACAATCAGATTGCTATGCATCCTGATGATAAGGAGAAAACAGCTTTTACAACTCCTTGGGGAAGCTTCATGTACGATAAGATGCATTTTGGTCTGATGAACGCTGGAGCCACATTTCAGAGAGCAATGGATATTGCTTTTGTTGGAGAAAAGGACAAGTTTGTGGTAATCTACTTGGATGATATCATTGTTTTCTCACAGTCAGATGATGAACATTTGAAGCATTTGAAGCAGACTTTCCTGAAATGCAGAAAATTTGGCCTGTCCTTGAATCCAAAGAAGTCACACTTTGCTGTGCAGGAGGGTAAATTGCTTGGTCATTTGGTGTCTGCTGATGGCATAAGAATTGATCCTGAAAGGGTAAAAGCTATATTGAAGATAAGTTTACCAAGGAGTAAAAAGGATGTCCAATCATTCATTGGTAAAATCAATTTTCTGCATTGGTTTATACCCAACTTTGCTGAAACTATCAAACATATCACAGCCATGCTGAAAAAGGATCAAGAAGTCAGATGGACTACTGAGGCAAAGAGTGCATTTGAGAAAATTAAAGTGGCTCTTACTGAAGCTCCTGTATTAGTAAGCCCAGATTTTACCAGAGAGTTTCTTACATTCTCATTTGCATCAGAAGATACGATAGCAGCTGTTTTATTGCAAAAGAATCAAGAAGGACTGGAACAACCTATTGCATTCTTCAGTAAAACTCTCAGAGATTCTGAACTGAAGTACAGTATTTTAGAAAAGTAGGCCTATGCTCTGGTAAAGGCTTTAAAAAATTTCAAAATTTATGTGCTGCATTCTAAAGTTATTTCATTTGTACCTAATGCTGCTGTAAAAGACGTGTTAACACAGCCTGATAGTGAAGGGAAAAGAGGCAGGTGGATTGCTAAGATCATGGAATATGATGTAGAGATCAGACCTACCAAGCTTGTCAAGGGACAAGGTCTAGCCAAGCTGCTGGCTGAATCAAATTGTCAGGCTCTGGGATTACATGTCATGATGGAAAAATTAGCTCAGGAAGAAGATGAAGCAATACTGGAAAAAGAGATGTCAAGGGACAAGGTCTAGCCAAGCTGCTGGCTGAATCAAATTGTCAGTCTCTGGGATTACATGTCATGATGGAAAAATTAGCTCAGGAAGAAGATGAAGCAATACTGGAAAAAGAGAAGATCGTGGACTTTTCTTCATCATCAGTATGGTATGCCAACATTGTTTATTTCCTGTTGTTTTTGCAATGTCCTGAGCATTTGGATAGGAAAGCTGCTAGATCTTTAAAACTTAAAGCTACTAAGTATTGTCTAGTGGAAGAGCAGTTGTTCTAGAAGGACCCAGGGGGTATCCTACTCAGATGCTTGGACAAATCTGAAATTGAAGGGGTAATTGCTGAATCTCATGAAGGTGCTTGTGGAGGTCACAAGTTTTGGAAAACAACAGCATATAAGATTTTAAGAGCTTGATATTATTGGCCCTCTTTGTTTGCAGATGTTTATCAGTAGGTAAGAGCCTGTATCCCTTGTCAGAAGTTTGTTGGCAAACAGAAATTGTTGTCATTGCCCCTGAAACCTATTGCAGTAAGTTCTCCTTTTCAGCAATGGGGTATGGATTTTATTGGAGAAATAAATCCAGCTTCCTCAGGACAACACCGATGGATTCTAACTGCAACAGACTTTTTTACCAAATGGGTGGAAGCCATTCCTACTAGGAATGCTACAGACAAGGTAATCATGGAATTCATTGAAGAAAATATCCTGAGTAGGTTTGGGTGTCCTCAGAAATTAGTGACAGATAATGCTTAGGCCTTCAAGTCTAAGGTAATGGTAGCATTTTGTGAAAAGAATGGCATCCTACTGAAGCATTCAACTCCTTACTATCCCCAAGGTAATGATTTGGCTAAATCCTCAAATAAGAACATCATTCAGAGTATCAAGAAGTTGCTCAAGCATAACAAGAGATCATGGGATTCAATGCTGAAGTACGCATTATGGGCTGATAGGATAACAGTGAAACAAGCAATTGGAACTTCTCCCTTTCAGTTAGTATATGGTACAGAGGCAGTTTTCCCTGTTCAATTGGGAATCCCAGTAATGAAGTTTCTCCAGAATTCCCAGGAGGAGCCAAATGATATGCAGAGAAGAATTTATGAAATGATAGAGTTGCAGCAGAGCAGGGAAAAGGTAGATGAAAAGGCACAGTTGTACAAATTGAAGATCAAAAGCAGATTTGACAGGAACATCAAAAAAAATACTTTCTCAGTTTGGGATATGGTTTTAAGGTGGGATGCAAGGAAAGAGAAAAAAGGTAAGCATGGTAAGTTTGACAACCTCTGGTTTGGCCCTTTCCTAGTGTCTAAGGTTTTGGAGAATAAAACTTTTATCCTGCAGTCCCTGGAAGGTGAGGAATTGTCCAGTCCAGTTAATGGACGATTCCTCAAGCATTTTTACAGTCTATAAAGATATTTTCGCTTTTCATTGTACATACCGATGTGAGTGAAGCATAATAAAGACTCCATAGCCCAATGGAATTTTTGCAGACCAATAGATAGCAGACAGAAGGCACTGGTCTACAGGTTCTTGAAGCCTCACAGGGAGGACTTCATCCCGCAGCTGGAGCCAAATGTTAAGTCATGAACTTGTTTCTTTTAATTTTATATTTTGATTGCCATTTTATTCCAAGTTTTCTTATTTGCTTGATTTTGTTCTTTTACTTACTTTGGAAATTTTTTGGTTTTTAGTGAAATTTTCAAATTTTTGCCTTTAGGTTTTTTATTGTTTTTCTTCCTTTAGGTTTTGAAGGGTTCTAAAGGTCATTATGTTGAATAATGGATTCACAAATCACATCATGAGCATAGTTATCACTTAAACCTAATGCAAAGTGGAAAAAATGATTAAAATTGCGCCAAAATTGAGTTCAAATTATTCTTGTAGCGCAACCATGAAAAATTAACACAGCGGCGCTACAAGAATATCGCGCGTGCCGAAAACACCGTTTTTAAAGCTGAAATTTCACATGATTTTGATTCCTAGGTGACTAATCACATGTTTAAAGTGTATGGATACGTGTTGCTTCAGTAATCATCATGAAAGCAGGTGGGTTCGTGTCGTGGAAGAAATCGTGGTAATCATCAGCTAGAACGCAGCTTATCATGACAGATAGAGGCATAAACCGAGTTTTGATGTGAGGGAAGTTAATCCATACATGCAATATGAAGTTGAAGATTTAGTGGGGTGACGACATTTGCCAAAAAACTGGAAGTTGTTGTTATAGAGCAGAATTGGGGTTTTCACAGTTACGCAGGAAATTAGGGCTCTCTCATCTTGCCAGCTGGACATAAATTGGAGATCCGAAGGCACTTGTTCGATTAAATTGGACAATCGGACACCTCAATCAGTGATTTTAAGCGACTACAGTAAGACATAAATGAGGTATTCCGCAATAGCCTGTCAATGCCTGCTAAATTGGGGCTTTCTCAGTGAAGTCTGTTTTGTTAAAATTGGTTAAGGAAAGCATTAAGGTATCCCTTTAAACAAAATTCCTGCCGAAGAGATATCTGTTTAAGAGGTTTTGAGATGCTGTGGAGAGTGGAAATTTGAAAGGTAGTAGTACATTGAACCATTACCTTTTCAAAACCTGAAAAGATGACAGGGTGAAGAGCTGTGCATTTTGTGGTATCAGAAATATTTGCATGGGGGTGACTATCAGAAATATTTGCCTAGATTCAATGGACAGGGGGAAACCACAGCTGAAGAACATTGGGAATCTTTCCTCAGTTATGTTGATAACCAAAACATCAAGGCTAAGGATGTATGGATGAGAGTGTTTGTTCAGAGCCTTGATGGAGATGTAAGGAAGTGGTTCAGAGAGTTGCCTGCTAACTCCATCACTCTCATTGAAGAACTTCGTGATCTCTTCATGAGACAATGGGGGGACACTAAAGACCATACATACTACATAACTGAGTTTGGAGCTCTTGGGAGGAAAAAGGATGAGACTGTTGCATATTTTTCAAAGAGGTTTAACAAGATGTACAGTAGAATTCCTGCTAAGATAAAGCCTACAGAAACATCAGCTAAATTGACATATGCAAATGCTTTTGATCATGAATTCTCTTTATTACTGAGAGAAAGGAGACCTCTTTCTTTGTTGAATATGCAGGATGCAACTCTGGAAGTAGAATCAAACATATTGGCTTCCAATAGACTAAATAAGGAAACATCTCAGCAACTGTATGACAGGAAAGGAAAGAAAGAAGCAGCCCCAGGATGTTCATCTTCACTTTCTGTTGAAGGGAAAATTGATGAAATGGCTAAGTTGGTGAAGATTCTGACCACAAAACTGAACAAATTAGAGCTTGAGAAAAATTCCAGCAAGCCTGCTCCAGAAGGTGAACGAAATCCTAATAATAAGAATCAGTTTAGAAGGCAATTTGCTCCTCGCTTCATGCCTACAGAACGCAGGAATAATGATATTCAGTGAGAAAGAAGAGAAAGTGAGGATCAAAGAGTGCCACCACCTCTTCAGAAAAATGTGGCTGATGAGGAGGAAGTTGATGAAGAGCTGCTCTTCGAAGAGACTGACCAAGATATGAATCATTTTGGAGAGGGGTTGTCTGGGGGTTTTGTCACTGAGGAAGAATTTCTCAATGCAGAATATTATGATGCTGACATGTTCGAAACAAAAGATGATTCAAAGCTAGAAAAGACTACTGTAACTGCTGTTATCTGTCAGAATGAAGTTAAGAAGACTGTGAACCTGAGATCAGGTCCAAAACAGGTGGTACAAATTCCAAAGAAGAGAGCAGCTGTCCCTGCTAAGCAGCCAGCTGATCCCGTGACCGAGAAGAAACAAATTTCAGAAAAACCAAAGAAGACTACAGAGGTTGAAGAGGTAAATAAAACTGTTCAGAATTTCAGTTTGGAGAATGAATTAGGAAAGTTAAAGATTCCTGTACCTTTAACTGAATTAATAAAAAAATTCTTCATATAAAGAAACAGTTTTAAAGGTGATGAATTCAGCAAGTAATCAGCCCGTTTTAGACACAGTAAATTTACAAGAAGAAAACCCCAAGATTTTCATTAGATCAGCCCTGGGTGAAAAGACTGAAAATGAAGCAGGTGCTTCACCTCCATTCTGTGTCACTCTGACAGTCCATGAACAGATGATACACAATTGTTTGTTAGATTCGGGAGCCTCACACAATTTGATGCCAAAGGCTGTTATGGAGGCTTTGGGTCTGAGTATTACTAAACCTTATCATGATCTATATGCATTTGATTCCCGAGCAGTGAAGTGTTTAGGTGTAATAAAGGACATGGTTGTCAGCTTGGCTCAGCTACCCATGAAAAGTGTGATCATGGATGTAGTGGTAGCTGATATTACACCGAAGTTTGGGTTACTTCTCTCAAGGTCTTGGGCAAAGAAGGTTGGTGGGACCTTACAAACGGATCTATCATATGCTACCATTCCTGTGTTTGGTAGAGAAAACAGAAGGCTGTACAGAGAGCTGCAGTTTGCTTACATTGTAACAGATGACAAGAACCCTACCAATCATCCACTGTATGCTGTTGATAAACCTGACCATGTTGGCTTGGCTGTCTTACTGATGGCCTGATAAACCCAACTGTGTTGGCTTGGCTGTGTTTTGTGTATCCGTGGCTATGTGTAAGCATGCTTGTTCCTTATTCCTTGGAGAATCATGCCCAGATCGGGGGTGGCAGCATTGCTGAGAGATTTAGGAGCATGCTAGCTTATGGTTGGGTGGAACGTTGCATCAACGTAGCCGGTTGCGGAACAAGTTCTTCATAAGATAAGTAATCTTGTCCATTTTACTCCTGCAATCATTTTACTATTAATGAAAATGGTGAACATGTTGAATGCTTGTATGAATGTATGTTGCTTTTGTTGTGTATGATAAATAGTCATGTATGCATGTTCTAGTTCAAAGCATTTGTTTCAGCATTTTATAAATGCACATGTTCATGGGGCTGGTTGCTCAGATGGCTAAGGCCATGGTAGCATCCTCTTCGTCGGTCGGAGGGTCGGGGACGTTACATGGAGAGTATACCGTTGAGCAAAAGAGCAGTAACACTTAACTTAAGCTCTGTAATACTGTTTTCAAAAAGCCTATAAAAGAATTTTTCTTGTCCCTTTGATGAAGATCACAAGGTTGATTCCCAACCCTTTTATTTATTAACTTCAAACTTATCGAGGCAGAGAGACTTATACTCATGACTCTATTCAAAGGTGAAGGTGTGCAAAGAGAGCTAGGTGAAAGCATTACATTGTTGCAACGACTCATCTCAAAACTTTGGAAGGTGGAATCTTGATTCTTTGAAAACATTGTAATCTTCTAGTTAACATAAAGTAAAACCAGGCAAAATTTTATATGTAACAACGATGGTCCTCATGTATGTTGTAAGTAATGCATCGTCATTTCATGCACTAATCAAGGTAGTGCCATTCCAAGGTTTCGAAGCGTTATAGGGTCTAGGGTCTAGGGTCGAATTCGTCAAAGTGTATTCAGTGCTGCATATTTATCTTCTATTACTTATAGATATCAGACCTTTCTTATCCTTAGTCATCCCTATGTCGGGTATGGTGGCTCGACAAGGTAGCGTGTTTATATAATTCCTTAAACCTCACCTGCATGCCACTTCTTCCTCTCTCCATCTATCCTTCTAAACATTTATTATGCACTTGATTTCCATAGTAAGTAACTGAAGATTGCGCTTTTATTGCATATACTACATTGATGGGGACTCGCATAAGCAGTGGAGCACTTGGTTTAATCCATTCCTGGTAGTCTCTGTCCTCTTTGATTCTACGGGGTCTAAAACGTTTATAAAAATGGAGCATGTTGGAGCTTTGGTAACCCAGCTAGAGTATGACTCCTCCCTAAGAAACTCAAAAGAGTAATCAATCTCCTGGTGAGTTAACCAAGAGGAAAAGAACACAACCATGAGAGAAAACTCCATGAAGGATGGACTAAAATGCCAACCGATCCAGAAAAACCTTACGCCCTAAAGAGGTTTGATTTCTACTAGCTATGGCGTGAAATCAGTCGTGAGGCCACACTCGACTTAAAAAAACTCAACTGCAGTGGCTTTTAGCCCACGCAAATCGAAAACAACTTTAACCTAAACTATGGCAACAACTCTGCAGACAAACTTATACCAGTTATGAAGGTTCAAAGCAGTTAGGAAAAGGTGGAGAATACCCTAATTGGAAAAACTATGGTACATTTACCACGCTATCAATACAAAAATCTTTACTCTTATAAAAGAAAAATCAAAAGAGTCCAAAAATGAGGTGCCTACCTATTAAGTTTTGAATAGATGCGGGCTTGGCTGGATCTAATGGATCCAAATGTCTTTATGTGATTGATTGTTGTGTTAAACAGCATTACATAGGATAAAAACCAAATAAACTCACTCGTTTATATAGAAAAACAAACAAAAAGGTCATTAATGCGGTCGCTAGATACTAAATGCGGTGGTTGGAAAATTAATTGTGGTAGGTGGAAAAAACGTCATTTGGCACGATACACTTGTTGATTGCCACAAAAATAATAGTAACGTCGACCATGTTGGCGATATTCTCTTAAAGACTCCAATGATATCGACGATGTTTATGTTTTTTCTTGCGACTGTTTCAGTGGACAATACTAAGTCTTTTTCGACCGTCTCAATGACAACTCTCTGAATTCCTCCGATTGGCTTTGTCGACATTTGTTCTATCGAGCAGTTTAACTTTTGGATGCAACTGTATGGGCGGAAACTTCTGAGTTGGCCCAAAACTTGGAAACCTTTAACCTTGACGACATTTACCGAATTCCTCCGATCGTTTCAGTGGTGATTCATGAGTCACTTTCGATAGTGTCGCCAAGTTTCTTTGAGTTATGCCAAAACGGTGAATGTGAAAACCTTCCTTTTGATACAACCGACCATTTCAAAGTGACTGGATGAGTTTCTCTGATATGTCGAAGAAACTGGCCAAGTTACTTCGATATGTCGGAGGGAAAAAGTAAGCTTTACTTAAACAAAACTTCGTCTGCTCAAACTTTTGGAAAAACATAGTGTCCAGGATGGACTCCCTTGAGTTGGAAAACTAGTCTAAGCATGCTTTCAAACAAAAATAGAAGGAGGGAGGGGCCCTAAAATGTAAAAAAAATTGGGGAAGCAGTTGCAGTAGCAACATGATTGTCTCTTCATGAGTAGACATCCACACTCCAAGTGAAAACATGTTGCTCTACTTGGAGAAGTAATAAAGCAATTTCTAATATAAAACGCAAAATAGGAAGTAACGTAGAAGAAGCCTTTACTTTTCCAAGTGTCGCGGCAAGGTTGCTTTCACGGACTCATATGTAAAGGTATAAATTCCTAATATAGGTGCAAATGATACAAGGTTACTTCCTATACCTCTGTACAAGCCTGTTGTACCTAAAATCCAAGTAACCATAGTTGAAATTTTAAAAAAATAAGCACTAGGCAACACATCAGTCCTGGTAATCAGTAAAATGAAAAGTTTATAGGGAGAATTTTTTACTTTAGAAGAAGCATACCTCTCTCTGACATAATGGACCCCAAATTATGAAAGAGCAACCTATGACCAACATTACAAGAATGAATTATTGTCTTCACAGTATCTATTGGATGCAACCAAAGGCTTACAAACATTCCACCCAATGCACCTGCCAGAGCATTATTTCCCATTTTAGGAAATAGACTCATGGAACTTGTCTGTTGCAAATGAGTGTATATTTTCAAAGACTCCTCACTTCCAAGAGGACCTACTACCTGCTTGCTTGTATGTTGTAAATGAGTGTCTATTCTCAAAGACTCCTCGCTACTAAGAAGACCTTCTTCCTGCTTTATTGATCTATCATCAAATTTACAATTTCCAAAGTAGAAGAAATAGGTAGTACAAATTCCTCACTGCCAAGAGGAGATGTCACCTGGTTGATTGATCTATCATTAGATTTACATTTTCTAGATACCTTTCCCATAGTAGAAGAAATAGGTAGTATAGGATCCTGCAATGAATTGTTGGAATTTAATATGTAGTTCATAGATTGATGAAACCTGGTTGGGGTTAACATAGCTGACTGCCTAAGAACACTAGTAGTTCCCCTTTTTTCTGAGTTTATATGTAGGTTATTCATTGAATCTGTAAAATTGTTGTAGTCTTTGTCTGAACCACTATTGAGAAGTTTGAAAATTTTATTTGGTGTCAACTCTACTATTAAATCACATTTCATAAGTATATTTTGTGTTATTTACTACTCTATGCTGATAGTTTTATGATATGACTTACAAAGTTGTTATATTCCCATGGAGTGCATAGCTTACCACTGGAAACTCACCTATACTTCTAATTCTTTTGATATATATGATGAATCAAAAGCTTCCCAAACCACTAAAGCTTTTCTAATCACTCACATGGACTTTTCAAATTAGAGAGCAATCCTTTATCAAGACCCCTAGGCCATTTTATTCTTTCCCCACAACCATATTCTTTGCCATCTTGGGAAAGCAAACAAAACCTAGTATCTGGAATAAAATCCAAAAGATACTTCCAACAATCTTTGTAGAACAAGGATCAAATAAGAGACTATGTGTAATGGATTTTTTAACTTGAAATTCAGAATAGCTATAGGTAAAACTACTCGCTAACTTCAAATCCAAAATACAATGTCCATGACTAACTAAGAACTTTGCTGCGTCATCCGTTTCCAACACATATGGAAACAATTTCTCTTCCCAAGAATCAATGTCAATGGTATTAAATATAATTCCATTGAATTCATTAGTATATATGTTTTCTTTAGAACCAATATTTGGTCATAATTTCCTGAGAGATGTTATGTGATAGACTTAGATATTGAGCAAAAGAAACTCTTAGAAGCCAACACAAAATTCCTTCTGCTAAGCACATTGTTGAATTGACCCACAAGATAATTCTCATCCTAGTTCCAATAAAGTCACCATGCAATGCCCTTAACCAATTCTGCTACAGCCCTTGACTGGACAATGGAAATGAAATTTTCTAGGTCACTGTCCAATTGCATGTATTGTCTTCAGTCAAAAAACAAAAAAATGTGATAAATAATAGAGAAGTTTGAATCAATGTTAACACTTGATCTATCCACTACATGCATTGTCGATTGATTCCAAAAACAAGAATCTGGATGAGAAAGAATCCCAATCTGTAGAAAACAAAGCACCCAAGCCATTTTAAATAGTGCTCAAGTACAAGAAAAACTTGACATACTTAAATAAAAAATATAAAAGGGGAAAAGTTTATTGTATATCTATAGAAGAACTTTGAGCAAGAGTATAAAATCTTTTTATGTGAAGCTAGCAGTTCCAAGGGTAAGAATGAAGAACAACATAACAATCAGACCATATGTCATGAGTCTTAGATATCAACTAAGTGCCATATTTCAGGACACAATGTGCATTCTTTTTGTCATAACAACGTAATATGATTTTGATTGGAGTATTATTGTGTGGCTAGATATCCAAGACTAATGCATATTCTTGTTAAAGACTAATTGCAATGGGATTTTTTTTTGCATGTAGTGCTACCTTATACCAAAATTGTTGTCTTATAAATCAATCCAAAATATTATTTCCTATACAAAAGAGAAACATATGGACAAATTTCATGATTATGTTGATGATCTAAATGTTCACTGTGACGATGTTTTCATGAGGATGTTCAAACAAACATTGGAGGCACCAATCTTTGAGCAGAGCTCAGTACTCTTGAGAGGCACCAATAATTGAGCAGAGCTCAGTACTCTTGCTGCCCTTCTTAAAATTCCAAATGAGGATGGGATAAATAGGGTTCAGAGTTTTTAGATACTAAAATTGTCATAAGCTGGAAGACTAGGAAATCTAGATTCCAGAACTTGGCTCTACAACCTGTAAGAGAAATTTAAGTTTACATCTTATAGACATGTATATACTATATTGTGAGCAAAACATTATGGCAGATCAACAATCCAAATTCGATGTATCTCCTGCCTGGACAGCTAAAATTGGTGGAAGAAGAGGAAGGATTTATAACAGAACACTCTAACAGATCTTTCTTTTGATCAAGGAACTGGGTTCCTAATCTTTGGATGAATAATATAGATTGAAATGAACCTTGGTTCACATTTTTGGGTGAGGTGATGATATATTGACCATACAGATAATACAATGGCTTGTAGACTTCAGGACTTCACATACTTCTCCTTGGGAGATTATGTTATCTTCCAGACCCTTGCTAAATGTAATATCATTCCTTTCTATGAATGATAACTTTACAATTTTTATTTGGATTTTTTTTTGTTACAGAGATATATACAAGAAAGATGATCACAAAAAAATGGGAGATATGGAAACAAGTTCTAATGCATGCTCACTTGAAAATAAATAATCTCTAACGAAAATGGAGCATTGACTGATAATTTTATGTCACTTAGTATTGTGATAATTTTATGATAAATGTATTATTTTATCACACTTTTGCAAAATTTTAAAAATACTACAACTTATACTCGGTCTTGAAAAGTTGGCAATTTCGAAAATGGAGCATTGACTTATAATTTTATGTCACTTAGTATTGTGATAATTTTCTGATAAATATATTATTTTATCACACTTTTGTAAAATTTTAAAAATACTACAGCTTATACTCGGTCTTGAAAAGTTGGCAATTTCTACAAGTAAATTAACTTTATCCTATGGAAATGTGGATGAACGTTCAATTTAACATGGTCAATCCCTTGATGAAAATTGAATAAAAACAACCAAATGGCAAATATTGGCCATTGAACACTTCCTCCAATGGCTCTCCACATAAAGGAAAACTACAAAACATTGAGGTTTGCCAATTCTTGCCTTGGGAAAAACTTCACACAATTCATAACAACTTCTTAGAAAAATACTGTCACTTCAGTGAAACATTCAATTGAAGCATTTAAAATAAGTAAATAAGTTCCTTTTTTACATGAGAAAAAAAATGAAGAAAATAAAAATAAATAAATGAGGGAACTTACCACCAAAAATGCCAATACTCTGCACCATAAAAGTATTGTGTATAATTTCTTCCTATGGAAAATAAAAGGGTGAAATGTCCACTTCGTGGTCACATTTGAAGCCACAATTAGACACTAATAACTAAACCAAAGATATTGCCATGCATACACACCTAATATATGCATGCATCCAACAATTAATAGCTAGAATTTTGGTTTACTTTCGGAAGTTATGGAGTACAGTTAAGTTATTGACATCATATGTGTATTATCTTTTCTGACACAGATGAATACATCAAATGAATTTCTAGTCCATTATTATTTCTCTTTATGGCTTATTTTACAAATCATTCATAATTTTATGTCATAGACTGTCCCCTTTTACATGCTCCAACTCAAATAAGGATTAGTAAAAGAAGCTTCAAGCAAAAACAATTATGAAATTGTAAACTCCTTAAATCTGACATGGAAAATCAAGGAACTTAAGTCTAAAGAAAATTTCTAGACCATTCTTGAGAACTAGAAGGAAACACACTATAAGATACCAAATTTGGGATACAAACAGAGCAAACTTTGACAGCTTTCTTGCACCCTTGACTATTTCCTTGCCTTATATCACCCAAATTTCACATGCTAGATTTTATGCATGCTCTCCTTAAGTCTGGTAGCCTTAAATACATAAGTAGAGCCAAGTATATAGACAGCTTTTGTTGTCAAATATATTAAAATATACATACATTGTCTATCTACCATCCATAATTTCATGTCGCACTTTCCAACAAATAATTTAAATAATGGATGATTCATAAGAATTCTTGGTATTCTAAGGTTTTGGTGATGTGAATTGGCACTATACTCATGAAATAATTCCAGAAGGAAAAAGATGACATCAAGGACAGACTTACCAAGACAAAGGTAAAAAAGACTACACTGAAAACAGTCTCACTAATATATGCCTTATCTTGTCCAAGTTCCTCAGACAATAAAACATTTTTGTTAGATGAATGTAGGTACATGTGATCATTTGCATAAAGCAACCAGTGTCCTCGCACATCCACCATCACTAACAAAAAAATTTCACACATTTCACATAAGTGCGCCATCATAGAGAAATGTGGAAATATTGAAGCAGGGATTGAGAGAATGGGAGGAGAGATGGGTCACGAATAGTAGAAACCTCCTATCCACAGTAACAACACTCCATTAAGCTCCAAATGAGAGGTCAGGGTGGACTCTCCCACATCCAAATTGGATGAGAATCTCACTCTCATCCAGGAGGATATTGGTGGCCACCCACCTATTCCTCTTGGACCCCCACCATTGTTTCTTTCAGTTTTCAAGTCTCCTTAATTGTAGCACAATTTACTATTTTTGGCAGTTTTTGGGTCCTAAACTTTCAGAGCCGTTTTGAGGCCCTAAATGACGTTTTTTTTCAGCATCGAATGGTCGAGCAAATTTGATTCCATTCTAAACTTGATATTTGCTATTTATGGATGTAGTCCTTAAACAGATCTTTCTAACGATGTATCATGCGCGTCAAACGGAGGTAATATGCTAAATTTACAACCCCAGGAAATTGATGTACCAAGTTACCCAACAGGGCCCACATTAAGGCATTTCACCTCCTAGGGTTAGGTTTTTGGATGTGTAGGGTTTCCATTATTTCTCAATAATATATAGGCCTTCGAGCCTCATTGTAACACAGAGTTCAAAGGCATGTAGCCACCACATCTCTTCTCAGAGATAAGCTACCAGCACTCCAGCTAGTTTATTTCCATTCTGTATGTAAACAAGTTTCAGTTATTGATTAATGAAATGAAGTGTTATTTTCCGCTGCATATTTGTTTCTATGGTTATTTGTGTATTCTATTGCATTCCTGCATAAATTAAGATCAGTGGTATCAGAGCAATCTGCTCTTTCTCGATCCTTCTTTGCATGTCTCCAACGAGGGCGGGGTATAAAGAGTTAGGGCTCGATCTGCTTGAACCTTTGCAAGATTATCCTTGCAAATCTTGATGGCCACCCATGGGGGATGAAAAGAAAGACGAGGGCGCATAATATCCTATCAAAATGTTGCTCGAGGAGGCCCTTGAAAAACAAAGGAACACAATGATGGATAACTTCGCCCAGATCCTTCAACAACTTCCCACTAGCGGCGCATCTGCTTCTAGCAGCCACTCTAGAGGCGCAACCCCTTTAAAGGTACAAGTAAACTTCAACATTCCCATATTTGATGGTTGAATAGATGCAGACACCGTAGATAGATGGTTGAATCTATTAGAAGGATATTTCTCAGTTCATGACTTTTCTAACCGAGAAAATATTACTTTTTCTCTACTCAAAGTGGCCCCCCAATGTCAAGGACTGGTGGGAAACCTACTGTGAGAGAAAGGATGAGGAGGAACCCTCTTTTTTCTCGGTCATACCCACTTGGAATTCTTTCCGAGATGCCATAAAGGGACAATATTATCCGGTGGGGAGCTATGAGAACAAGTACATCCAATGGACTACGCTGCGGCAACAAAGAGATCAAGATGTGCATGACCTAACGAATCTGTTCCATAACCTGCACACCAAGTTGGGTATCAAATATTTAGAGAAACATTTGGTACTGAAGTACTGCAGTTGTCTACACAGATACATTTAGGAGGAAATGGAGTTCCTCGACATCTCCTCGCTTGGTATGGCATATCGGTATGCTGCCAAAATTGAGAAAAAATTCAAACTGAGAAAGCGAGACTTTGGATCTGTGAATCAAAAGCAAGGGAAAGGTGCCCCCAAACCATAGAACCAAGGACACAGCCAAGGCATGGCGACTCAAGAAAACTTGCCAAAGCTGCAAGCAAAGAGCAACACTGCAAATCCGAAGAAGGAAGCGGGAAAGTGGTGCGAGTTCCATAAGAGCCCCACTCACAACACAAGTGAGCGTCGGGCTAAGTAGCCACTGGTGGCTGAGATAAAGGCTTCTAAATTAGATGCATACTCTAACACTGAATCAGAATCGGAGAAGGGGAATGACAGAGGGAAGAAGATTATCGATGCAGAGCCTAACGCCACCGTTGCCACCACGAAGATCCAAAAGGAAGAACTAGAAGATTCAGAGGAGGAGGAGCATCTTTTCAACTCCCAGATGTGGGTAAAAGGTTCCCCGCTACAGTTCATTATTGACAGTGGGAGCCAAAAGAACCTGATTTCAGTAGAGGTCGTGAAGCGGTTGGGTTTGCCGACCATAGCACACCCACATCCGTACACCATCGGGTGGCTTCACCAAGGGCGAGATCTCTGTGTCAGCCAGTAGTGTCGCCTTCCCTATAGCATCAAGCCCTTCACCGATGAGGTATTATGTGATATTTCTCCTCTTGATGTTTGTGATGTATCATTAGGTCAACCATACTTATGGAAGCGACATGCTATGTATGAGTCCCGGCCTCACACTGTTATTACTACGTTGGGAAATAATTTGTATAGGATACCAGAGGTACCACCCCCTGCGACTATCTCTTTGGTTACTGCAAAACAATGCTGTAAGCTCCTTTCCAAAACCAGGAAGTTTGTTTTCTTGATGATCCGCCCTCAGGGCAAGAAGAAGATCATGGCCACAACCTCCACACAAGGCCCCTCCGCATGACAACAACAAATGGACAAGGTCGTGGAGGAGTACTGGGACATATTCACCTCACCCACCGGGGTACCTCTCCACTGTCAAGTCAATCACCCCATTGATATGACCCCAAGTGCCTCGCTTCCCAATGAACCGATCTATCGACGCTCTGTACTGGAGAATGATGAAATCAAGAGGCAAATCCAGGAGCTACTGCAGAAGGGTCACATTCGGCCAAGTTCATCGCCCTGTGGGAGCTCGATTGTGTTGGTACAGAAGAAGGATGGGACTTGGAGACTTTGTATTGACTATCAAGCGCTGAACAAGATCATTGTCCGGAATAGGTACCCGATCCCATGGATTGATGACCTCCTAGACCAGCTTAAAGGGGCAAAATATTTTAGCAAGATTGACTTAAATTCTAGGTAGCACCAAGTACCGATCGAAACGACCGATGTGTGGAATATTGCCTTTAAAGCCAAGGAGGGCCTTTTCGAATGGTTGGTCATGCCTTTCGGGCTGACGAATGCTCCTGCAACCTTCATGAGACTGACGGACGACATCTTGCGGCCATTCACCAACTCATTTGTAGAAGTGTACTTGGATGACATCCTGATCTTCAGCCAGACTTGGGAAGAGCACCTCCACCACATCCGACAGGTCCTCCAAACATTGCGGCAATACAAGTTGTGTGCCAACTTAAACAAGTGCACTTTTGGCATGACCCAGGTTCAGTATCTGGGATACATTATTGATGAGTGTGGGGTACACGTGGATCCAACCAAGATCCAATTCATTCGGGATTGTCCATCCCCAACTACTCTAACAGAGCTTCGCAGCTTTTTGGGCCTTGCTAATTTCTACCACAGGTTCGTGTTGGGATTCTCTCATATCACTTGGCCCTTGAGTCAAGTCACCAAGGGAGGAGCGAAAGCAAAATTCTTTTGGTCGAAAACTCAACAGAAGGCATTTGCAAAATTGAAACATTGCCTCTGTTGTGCCCCAGTGCTCACATTACCAGACTTGCAACAACCATTTGAGGTTGAGACAGATGCCTCTGACTATCCTATTGGGGTAGTCCTTACCCAACAAGGGCATCCAGTGGCATATCACAGTGAGACATTGTCCGACATAGTCTGCAAATATCCCACTTATGACAAAGAGATGTATTCCATTGTACAGGCTTGCCGACAATGGAAGCATTACATTTTGGGGAAGGAAACGATCATCCACACAGACCACCGACCCTTGCAGTTCATGCATACACAAGGAAAGTTACAAAATGATCGCCATCAAATTTGGTCCACATATCTACAATAGTTTCATTTGAACATCAAGTACAAGAAGGGAACCACCAATAATGTTGCAGACTACCTCAGCCAACCACCGATCGTGGCGATAACGACCGTGCTCAACTCTTATGGGCACGAGACTTCTGATTGGCTGCTTCTCTACAAGAGTGATCCAGAATTCAGCCACACATACCAGACGCTCTTGGAAGGAAACCAAGTTCCAAAATTTCACCTCCAGGATGTACTACTATGTCACATGGGACACCTTTGTGTTCCTTCAAGCGAGCATGACAAGATGATTTGGGAAGCACACTACAGTCGGGTCGCTGGGAATTTCGAGGTCGAGAAAACAGTGGCAGTACTGTAAAAGTATTTCTATTGGCCGAACCTTCAACAAGACATCGGGAAGTACATACGATCCTGCATTGCCTGTGCCATTGCCAAACCATCCATCAAGAAGCAAGGCCTCTATACTCTGTTGCCTGCCCCTAGTCGACCTTGGGAATCCATCTCCATGGATTACATGGCAGGCTCTCCTTCTACTAAGCATAGCAATGACTGTGTGTTTGTGGTCATTGACAGATTCTCAAAGATGGCCATAATGGCGGCCTGCAAGAATAATATCACAGCAGAAGCCACTTCTAAACTCTTCTTTGAATGAGTGTGGGTACACTTTGGGATCCCACAGTCTATAATCTCAGACCGAGACATCAGGTTCCTTAGTACATTTTGGTCTAGACTATGGTCAATGCTAAACACCAAGCTCACAAAGTCCACATCTTTCCATCCCCAGACTGATGGCCAGATAGAGGTCATCAATAGGATGATCGTACACATTTTGTGCATGTATAACTCAAAGCATCCACACACATGGGATGAGAGCCTCCCCTATGTACAACACAGCTATAACTGAGCCCTCCACAACTCCACCAACCACAGCCCCTTTCAGGTGGGCTTGGGATTCCAGCCACTATGTCCGATTGACGTATCCATGCCATTTGCAGCTACTCAGGTTGATTCAGCTCATATCCAGTCTGAATTTTCCAAGGAAACAACTTCATTGAGCACATCCAGCACATTCACCAATAGGTTCATGACATATTGGATAGATCCAATGCTAAGTACAAGCAGCAACATGATCAGCATCGGGTGCAACACAACTTCTAGGTGGGCAACAGAGTGTGGCTACATTTGTAGAAGGAGTGCCTCACTGGACACCACCGCAAGCTTCACCCACTCCGATATGGACCATACACCATCACCAAGGCTATCAGGGGCAATGCCTTTGAGCTCAGTATTCCACCATTCCTTGGTATGCACCCAGTGTTCAATGTGGACCTCCTTCGGCCCTACTTTCCACCTCTACTGGACACATCAGACGTGGCAGAACAACTCACACCAACAGAGTTAAACCTGACTACATGGAACAAGCCACAACTGATCGGATTATGGACACACAGATCAAGAACACCCTCCAACAGAAGATCCAACTATATCGAGTTGTCAAAGCAGGCCAACTCCTTCACCAGGGAAAGTGGCTCACCAAGGACCAAGTTCAACAGAAGTTTCCTCATCTCATGGAGGAACTCAACGCAATGGGGACCATTGCTTCCTAAGGGGGGAGGAATGATCTAGGAGTATATTGGTGGCCACCCACCTATTCCTCTTGGACCCCCACCATTGTTTCTTTCAGTTTTCTAGTCTCCTTAATTGTAGCACAATTTACTATTTTTGGCAGTTTTGGGTCATAAACGTCTGGACCCGTTTTGAGGCCCTAAATGACGTTTTTTCGGCATCGAACGGCTGCGAAAATATGAGTTCGTTTCAAACTTGATATTTTTTTTATGGATGTAGTCCTTAAACAGATCTTTCTAACAGTGTATCGTGCGCATCAAATGGAGGTAGTATGCTAAAGTTACGAACCCGGGAAATTGATGTACTTAGTTACCCAACGGGGCCCACATTAAGGCATTTCACCTCCTAGGGTTAGGTTTTTGGATGTGTAGGGTTTCCATTATTTCTCAATAATATATAGGCCTTCGAGCCTCATTACAACACAGAGTTCAAAGGCATGTATCCACCACATCTCTTCTCAGAGATAAGCTACCAGCACTCTAGCTAGTTTATTTCCATTCTGTATGTAAACAAGTTTCAGTTATTGATTAATGAAATGAAGTGTTATTTCCGCTGCATATTTGTTTCTATGGTTATTTTTGTATTATGTTGCATTCCTGCAAAAATCCGGGTCACACTCTCTCGAAATTAGCTCACTAGCAGGGTAAGTGACCACTCACTCTGCAATGGACAAGCTAGTGCTTTCCAAAATGCCAAAGGAAAAATCACAAATGATCAAAAGCCATTCTCATTCCTCATGACATATTTTTATAACCATCCTAAGTTCCTCCGAGGTCGAATTCCCTCCCATAGGCTTCCTCCAACTCATCCATGAGGTTTAGTAACCTCCGTGACACTTGTCCTTCCCCTCAACCCTTCATCTTCCTCCAAATCCTATTACTGCCACCAAACCCTAAGTGCGCCCTCTTGGAGGATATTTTTAGCCATGACATGTCAGATTGTCATAGATATGCAATCATGTCTGCAATTAGATTTGATTTGTCATAGAATCTTCCATCATTGTTTTCATAAAACGTAGGGAATCTCTCTCCAGGTGGCACTTAGTTTCTCCCCAACATCTTCCTCTTCCATGGAGAGTTATTCATCTTCACCTATTCAAATACTTGGGCTCATGATATGTTACTTGACACCTCTTCACCTTCCAATAATGTTCCATTACTCATAATTTCGAATTTGGGGTTAGTCATAACATGTGTAAGGAATAATCTAGCCACCCAAGGTCTCCATGAACCTCCAAATGTCCTTATGAAGGAATGCCACTTTATTTTCTCCATATTTATTATTTGTATGACCCAATTCAATGTGTAAATGACAAAGTAAGGTTCTCTTGGGTCCCATAGCTCCCTTATTGCAATATTTAATGCCTCCTTCCCAACCTAGGGAACTAGTAGGTGGGTAAAACATTGCTAACTAGTAGACTCATTGGGATGGGGACATGACAAAGTACAAAACAATTTTAGAATTTAATTCAATCATAAAACTTAGGATAAGCTCAACACTTCACAATCTGACTTTAAGATTTGAACATTAGCCAAGAAAGGAAGGAATACTTTGAATAAGATCAGCCTATATGAAATACTTGCTTTTTCTGTATCATGGAGTTCTTCAAACAGTCTAGCATGATTGAAAAGTGTAGTAACTTTCTCCCAAGGTAACTCAAGTGAAATTACATCTTCTTCTTGTTGATGGAAGAAATCTGTGTCTTTGAACTGCGTAAGAAAAGCTGTAGAATCAACATTGGAGCAATGTATTCTTCCATTTATGAAGTCAACCCAAACACCATCTCGTAATGCATCTGTGAAAGTTTTTTGGGCCAACTACAATAAAATATTACCAAATGTGAGATGTCACATACCCCAATTTTGTAAAAATAATATTATCTTATTTGATTTTATTTAAAGACAATATGTTAAATTTTATGCTATGTTGTAATTGATGACTCGGCAGAGTCAATGATATTGAATGTAATTCTGAATATTTTAATTATAAATAAATAAAAGTGGAGACAACAGCTTAGGAGAGTTGTTAAAAGAGTGTTTACTGGTCAAACTGGTGGAGGAGACTAGGTGGAGAGCAAATAGACATGTGGCAGCATCCTCAAACCACTTCCAACTATTGCAGCTGGCAACCTCCCTACATTTGGGGTCATGATCCCCCAAGAAAGTGGGATCAGCGCAGGTGTCTCAATTAATGACAACTGACCCAAAAGACCTAGGCAATCTTTATAAAAATGCCCATTGAAGAGAGCTGAGGCTGCTCATTCTAGGGAAGTGATCATTTAGGTGAATGTACTTTAGAGAAATTCAATGGCAAGGGAATTTGTGGAAAGAGTTTGAGGGGTTAACTGCTAAGTGATTTAGTGTAGCTTTTTAGCTGAAGGATCTTACTGCTGAGTGCAAAGTGATTATTGAGTCATTGGACTAGTCTATTGTTTGCTTGCTCCACCAGTTCTCAACCCAGGAGACCAGGAACAGGCTCGAGGGTCCTGAGGAAGCGTTGTTTGAGTGCTCTCCAAGAGTTGGTAGGGAGGAACGGCCTCCTAACCTTATTGTTGTCCAACTTAATCAGGTTCTACAATCTTTTTGTTTTACTGTGTTAGATGGTTAAATATGGATCTGACTGCTAAATGAATGTTAAGTATCTAGTTGTAAAATGTTAAGAGTTAGTAATCTTTTTGGATTAGTAAAGGAATGAATCTGAATAGATGAAAATAATTCTAATCTGTGTTTTTCCACGTCTAGAAGGACCAGACCATACTCCAGCACAGACAAAGTATTTAAAGTAGATGAAGGAAGTGATAAGAGACTGAAATGATTAGATATGTTATGCATTTACAGTAGCAAGTAATTTATTTATGTATGTAGATTATTATCATAAAAGAACAATAACCTGTTTACTTATGTTTATGGCTTAACTAGCTTATTGATGTGAGTATACTGAAAAAGAAATAGCAATAACTCATTACAGGTAGAAGGATTATCATATTAATAAAATACCCTAGTGGATAAGATGTTATGCTTACACACAGTACATTATTCTTTTATTGAAAATAAAATATGCAAGAGGGTAAACTGTGTTATGCAATGTGTATATATTTTTCCTTGTGTTTATTTATTAACCTGTTGCATAAGCAGTAGAAATAACCCAGTCAAACTACTTTATTACTTTCAGCTAAATAAGAATTTAACTACAAATACTTAATTTATTTACAAGTATTAACAACTAAACGAAGTATAACTAATACTCAAACCCAAGTAGGGTATTATTAAAATATTTAATTTATAAAGAACAAAGTAAGTACAGATTTTATGTACATCTTATCAAAGAACTCTAATCAAACCCTATCTATAATTTATTACATAAAACAAACAGAATACGATAATCGTTAACATATAAATAAATGATTACTTATGAAAAGAACTGTATTAAAAATTACAAACAGGATATACTTGTAAAAGCAAATTACAGGGTCGAAACCCTAAACAAGTATTACATTTACAAATGATAAACATTTAAGTCTAATCAAATTATTTGAATTATTTAATTAATAAACAAATAGATTGTTATAAATTATTTACAGTCCGTTAAGGACAAATAAAAAGACAATGGTAATATTATAAACTGGAAAATTTCCACAACACACTTGTAACAATAGTTAAAAACCAAATTAACAAAGTAACAGAACTTGTTAAAAATAAAAGGAATAATTTGTTTAAAAACAATGGTTTCCTACAGGAAAACCCTAGCTCGTATTTTCGAGCAAAATGAACAAAATTTATAAATTAACCATGACGGAGCGACAGTCTTAATCCATTAACAAAAATCTTTTATGAAATATATTAAACAGTAACAATATTCATTCACAGTCTAATAGGGTTAAAACCTGAAGTACACAGAGCATCAAATAGTACCTTTGTAAACCGAGTCCAAGCTCGAAGACAGAACAGTAGTAACAAAACTATTGTTTTCTATCATTAAGCCATAAGGCTAAACAATGAAGACCAAATACAATACTCAGCTCAAGACCGAGTCTACCCATCGACTAGCGAGGGTTTGAAGGTTAGTTAAAAACAGTAACGACCTTTAAAAGAGACTGCATAGTTAATGGCGAGCCTAGAAAAGCTTCCCCAGCTCAGGGTTACTCCAAACGACAACCCTGCTACAAGTAGGGCAAGAACCCAACATTCGACCACAGGGCTTACCCGTATAGAGCCACGACCTCCGAAGACAGTCGGTGTACTTTTCTCTAGGATTGATGTATGTAGTCTCAAGACCCTACAAGGATATTTCATTACAAGGTGTTAGTACACGAAGTACTTAAAATATCGTATACCCTTTTGTAAAAGATAAACACATGCTGTAAGATAAAACAACACTAATAAATTACATGTTTCTAAATGTTGAGCAGTCTTGTGGAGAGACTGTCACCAATAGCAACAAGTGCTTATAGTTCTTCCAAACCCTACGACGAAAGCAAGCACTCTCAAAGAGTAATTAAACTCTCAGCTTTCGCACAACAGTAACCAATTAAGGAAGGAGCAAAATGGAGTATAGACAGGCCGCAAACCAAGTACAACGAAACCAGCAAGCTCTTGTAGGATAAAACTCATGATTACAAAGAAATGGCATTAAGACTAAGCACTGACAACTACAGTAGTAGACACTCAAAGTTCGGAGCAAACTGGAACCAGGAAGAACCCACAGCCGCCATGAAAAGCTTGCAGAGCAGCCGAAGACTAGCATAAACTATGGAGGAAGAATGACAAGGTGTTAGGGTTGTAGGAGTTTTATATTTGCATGGTTTGATTTTTCCTGAGACAAGTGGTCATCTCCTAGCCACTCAAAGTTCGGAGCAAACTGGAACCAGGAAGAACCCACAGCCGCCATGAAAAGCTTGCAGAGCAGCCGAAGACTAGCATAAACTATGGAGGAAGAATGACAAGGTGTTAGGGTTGTAGGAGTTTTATATTTGCATGGTTTGATTTTTCCTGAGACAAGTGGTCGAATTCCATAGTCCCTACACTGCAAATATTTTTCCAATCATTTAAACAATGGTTTTTATCATACGATGCATAAAACTATATTATATGCTTTGTTATCATGTCGTAATTCAAATATATTGCTTATCATATGGTTTGATAGTTCATCATGACATTGGGATAACAACGTTGTGTTAACGTTGACTTAGCAAAAAGGATCACCTTTTAAACTTTGGTTATCCTGAAAACAATCTTGTATAGGAATTATCTCATCGCTAATCATATATCCATTATATTGTAATATAGAGATCACTATATGGATGTTTGGTAAACCATGTTTCATTAGCGTTGACCCTTGTAAATATAGTAACCATTTGTTATATGGAAGAGTCCAAGTTGAATGGTTTAAAACCATCGAACAACTATAGTTTCAATATTTAAATACATTATGGTCTATGCATGGTTGTACTCTTTTAAAACAACAATTCAAGTTGTGACAATTATAAAGTTACATAGCATAGTAAAGAGTAGAATCATGAACTCTTTACAAGTTCAACTTTGTATTAGACTTGTATGTCTATAAACAAAATAGTTTATGTATGTTCTTAAACCTTATAAAAACCAACGAATCAATGGTAGTAAACTATAAAGTTGGCTAGCATAGTAGTATAACACTTTTATGAATTCTTTTACATAGTTCAAATTGGTTTAGACTTTATTAGACTATGGTTGTTTTTCAAATAGGCAATTGCTGGTAATTTACCATGTCTATATATTTGAATGGTTTTATGCTTATACAAAATAACTGGTGCTTAGCATAGGATAGAAGGTTGACCTTTATAGAAAACATCAACCTTAGAAACTGTTTGTAGACAGTAACTTAATACAATAAAGGTATTATGGGAATAATAAGAACTGCAATGGAATGATCCTACTCGAGTCTATAATCAATAGAACCACATGGTTTGACGTAAATTTAAGAAGTATAGGCAAACAGTGTTTTCATGTGAAAAGACACTATTGTTTTTACACTAATCAAACTTATAATGTCAAGAAGTTTACAGGCTGTAAGTTTCCCTACAGAAGATAAATATCGATCAGCTTGATACTCAAGTAAGTAGTATGATAATGTATAATAACCAATAGTACAATCAGTATAATGTTGCAAGATATGCATATTAAAGTAGAAGTTACTATGCTACTAAGATTACAAGTTTAGAGCCACAGTAAGTATCTTTACTGTCGCTACGTATGATAAAGAAAGAAACTCAATTATCTGAACTTCGCTTACAAGAAAAACTGAAGAAAGCAACCTATTTTACCTCATGGAAGTTGCTTGGAATTTAGCAGCTTATTTACTAAGCTTTTTAATTGCAAATAGAAATACTTATGGATACTTTATGAAATGAAAACTTTACTCGTTCAATCATACCTGTAAACCTGTATGAACCAGTAATCTTTTTGCGTTAGCATAAATTCTAAGTAAGCCCAGGATTCAAAGTTAGATTCCACCTACTAGTCATAAAGAAAACTCATTAGTAAACTGAAATAAACATTACGCAAGTAAACCTTATTCATGTTACAAAAAGGAAATTGCTTAGTTAACGTAATTGAGATTATGTAATACTAATCTTTTGACTGTTTCTTTTACTGCTAACCTTTAGTTGTTAGTAAACCACAGTTTCAGCATTTTATGTTATCTCAAAATTTGGGGTTTTGACATGTGGTATTAGAGCACAAGGTTCAAACATTAGGCCTTGATGAAGCCCAACTAGCTTTATGAACCAGTAAATTGAATTATTATGCTGATGTATTTTCTTTTAAATGTTATTCAAGAGAGAAATTGTTTCTGAAGTTTAACAAACAGGTATGGAAAGGCTGGAAGAATATGCAGAGGAGAAATCTCCACTTACTGAACCAAAAAACTTACCAAGAGATCCTATACCAGAGGATTTAACTACCAATTCCTCAGAACTTTTACAAATTGTAAAAGACCTAAAATCTGAAATAGAATCTGTAAAGCGAGAGAATGAAAGGATTCTGAGGGCTCAGGAGGAGCTGAATCAGATCCTAACAGAAAATTTCAAACTGAGGGTAGGGGTAGAAGAACTGAATCAGAAGATACAAGTCATCAACATAAATGTAAAAATATGGAACATATTAAAAATGAAAGTAGTTCATCTTCAAAGGTGTTTGGTGAACAACGAGATTTCCATTCTACAAGTAATAATAGTGATGATGATCATTACACTAAAAAGAGGAAATACAAACCTTATGAGGAAATTTCTGGGGAATTCAAAAAGATAAAACCACCAACATTTAATGGAGAGACTGAGAAGGAAGAGGAAGCAGAATCATGGTTATCTAGGATGAAGAAGTACTTCCAGATATATAACTATTCTAACCAATTAAAGTCTAGAATGGCTATCTACAATCTCTCAGGAAAGGCTGACATTTGGTGGCAAGACTTGAAAAGAGTTAAGGGAATAAAAAGGAAAAATGTAAATTGGAGTACCTTCGAGAGGTACTTTAAAAATAAATTTATGTCTGAGCAATATTATGAAGAGAGAACAAAAGAATTTTATGAGCTTAAATTAGGATCAATGACAATGAAAGATCTAAACAGTAAGTTTTTAAGTCTACTTAGGTATGTACAATACCTTGTAGATGAGAAACCAAAGGTACAGCAATTCCTCAGTCATCTACCTTAAAATATTAAGGACATGATTGAATATGACAATCCAAAGACTTTGGAAGAAGCTATGAGGAAAGCTAACTTTTGTTTTGAACAAAATCGAAAGAAGGAAAGCTTGGCCAACTGGAAAGACAAGAAAAATAATAACCAGTATGAACAAAAGAAGACAGATTTTGTGCCCAACAGAAATTCTAAGAACAATAAGACCAGAAACTATCCTAATAAGAATTTCTAAGGAAATAAGAATAATTCACCAAGCAATCAGAATAATTCCAAGGGCAAAGAAATTACTAGTAACCATGGTAATTATACCAAGAACTTTGAGTGCAAGGAACCTATAAAGTGTTGGGAGTGTAATGACCCACACTATGCATCAGTTTGTCCTAATCAGAAAAAGAATGTCATTAATGTTCATACTATACAAGAGGAGATGACTGTTGGAGAATTAGCGAGTGACTATTCCCAAAATCAATGCAGCCTTGGAGAATCGACAAGTAGAATATCAAACTTCCATGGTGGAAGTAGAAGGTATGATAAATCAAACCCCTGTAACTATTTTGATTGATCCAGGAGCTAGTATTAGTTATATTGCACCTAAAAAGGTAGAAAAATGTAAGTTACCTGTTGAAAAATTTAAGAATTCTTGGTTAGTTCAGTTAACCACTGGTGCTAAAAGAAAGGTAACTTGTTTTGTAAAAGAATGTGTAGTAGTTATGGGTCGTTTTGAAACTGTTGTAAAGCTCAATGCATTGCCTCTTGGTTCTTATGATTTACTGATTGGTATGGACTGGTTAGAACAACATATGGTAATTTTAAATTGTTATGATAAAACCTTCACATGTTTAGACAGTGATGGAAAACCAGTAAGTGTAAAAGGAATCCCTAGAAAAACCACCATAAGGCAGATTTCTGCTCTACAGCTTAAGAGAGCTGTTAGGAAGGGATGTAAAGCTTATGCAGTAACAATAACTGATGAGGAGAGTCTAATTAAGACAGATAAGTTAAAATTGGAAGACATACCAGTCTTAAGAGAATACGTTGATGTATTCCCTGAAGAAATTTCGGAACTACCTCCGAAAAGGGAAGTGGATTTCACCATTGAGTTGGTACCTGGTGCAGTACCTAGTTCAAAGGCCCCTTATCGAATGAACATACTTGAACTTAATGAATTAAAGTCACAATTACAAGAACTAATTGATAAAAAGCATATTCGACCTAGTGTGTCTCCCTGGGGGGAACCCATCATCTTCATTAAGAAAAATGATCGAACCATGCGACTTTGCATAGATTACCCTTAGTTGAATAAGATGACCATTAAAAATCGATACCCGTTGCCTCGCATAGATGATCTGTTTGATCAATTACGTGGAGCCACGATGTTTTCAAAAATAGATTTAAGGTCTGGATATCATCAAGTTAGGATTAAAGATGAAGATATCTTTAAGACAACTTTTAGAACTCGATATGGCCATTACGAGTTTGTCGTCATGCCATTCGGGCTTACTAATGCCCTAACTATTTTTATGTGTTTAATGAACAACGTTATGCATAAGTATCTAGATAAGTTTGTAGTCGTATTCATCGACGATATATTAATCTATTCAAAAACTGAAGAAGAACATAAAGAACATTTAAAGATTTTTTTGCAAGAGTTACAAGATCATCAACTCTTTGCAAAGTTTAGTAAATGTGATTTCTTCAAGGATAAGATTCAGTATTTAGGTCATGTGGTGACCAAGGAAGGGATTTCAGTAGATCCTGAAAAGATAACAGCAATTGAAGATTGGCCGGTTCCTAAGGATGTAACGGATGTTCGATCTTTCATGGGCATTACCGGTTACTACCGGAGGTTCATTGAAGGTTTTTCAAGGATTGAAAATCCGATAACTTCTTTGCAGAAGAAAGGGAAGAAGTTTGACTGGAACCAGAAATGCGAGGAAAGTTTCAAAAAGTTAAAAACTTTATTAATCAGCGCACCTATTTTAAGAATAGCTAATCCTAATAAAGAATTTGTAGTGTGCACTTACGCCTGCAACGATGACTTAGGAGGTGTTCTGACTCAAGAAGGGCATGTTATTGCCTATGAGTCAAGAAAATTAAAAATTCATGAAAAGAATTATGCAACTTACGATCTAGAATTAGCAGTTGTTATACATGCTTTAAAGATGTGGCGACATCACCTAATTGGCAGAACATTTATTTAAATGACTGATAATAAAGGATTGAAGTATATGTTAGATCAGCCTAATCTAAATGCCAGACAAGCTAGGTGGCTAGCTTTTCTAAGTGAGTATGCTTTCGAAATCCAGCACATTAAAGGTAAAGAAAATAGAGTTGCCGATGCATTAAGTAGGAATGCAAGGCTGAATTTTGCAGCAGTTATCAGCACTTACACTACAGATTTGGATGAACAACTTAAAACAGGAATAGAACAAGATGAAATTTACCAACATTTACAAGCTAAAACTAAAGAAAATCCAACAGAAAGCTTAAGTAAAGGGTACAGTTTGAATGCAAAAGAATTTTTACTGTATAAAGACAGAATGTATGTACCTAACGTACCTAAAGTTAAGCTGTTAATTCTGGATGAAATTCATAAAACTCCATACTCAGGTCATCCAAGCTATCAAAATACTATAACTATGTTAAGAAAAGAATATCTTTGGCCAAATATGAAGACTGAAGTAGCAGAATATATTGCTAGGTGTTTTGAATGTTAGCAGGTGAAAACTGAACATCAACACCCAACTGGATTACTTCAGCCATTACCCATTCCTAGCTGGAAATGGGAGATAATTAGTCTTGATTTTGTTAGTGGACTGCCTAGAAATCAGAATTTGAATGATTCTATCATGATAGTAGTTGATAAGTTAAGTAAAGCAGCTCATTTTATACCTGTTAAAACTACATACAAAGCTGCAAACATAGCTGATATCTTTCTAAAATAGATTTTCCGATTGCATGGAATACCGAAAGTAATAATCTCAGATAGAGATCCTAAATTTACAGGTAACTTTTGGAAGTCTCTGTTTAAAGGTTTAAACACTACATTAAATTTTAGTACTTCTTTCCATACTCAAACAGATGGACAAACTGAAAGAGTAAACCAAGTACTGGAAGATCTATTAAGAATGTATGTGAAAGACCAGCCAAGTAAATGGGAGGATTATTTGCATCTAGTAGAATTTGCTTATAATAATAATTATCAGACATTAGCCAGATTTAGTCCTTTCGAAATTTTGTATGGAAGGAAATGTAATACTCCTATCTGTTGGAGTAATTCGGAGGATAGATTGGTATTAGGTCTTGAACTGTTAAAGAAAATGGAAGAAATTGTAAAGCAGGTACAAGGTAATCTGAAAGTTGCATAGGATCGGCAGAAAAGCCAAGCAGACTTAAAAACAACTCCAAAAGAGTTTCAAGTAGGTGAACATGTGTTCATCAAGGTGAGGCCCAAACAGAGCTCTCTGAGATTGGGGAGTTGTGCAAAACTAGCGCCTCGTTACTGTGGTCCATTTGAAATTCTGTCCAGGATTGGACAAGTAGCTTATCAATTAGCATTACCACCAAATTTAAGAGTACATAATGTTTTTCACATTTTTGTATTAAAGAAATATGTTCATGATGTTGCTCATGTTGTTAACTGGAATGATGTACAGGTGGAACCAAAAGGATATTTTCTGGTGGAACCGGACTGTATCCTCGGGCGGAGGGAGATCACACTTCTCAACCGCACCATTGGACAGGTGAAGGTGCAATGGAAGCACCTTAGTCCAGAGGAAGCCACCTGGAAATTGGAAAGTAATATGCGAGATGCATATCCAATTCTATTTCAGGGGAATTCTGAGGATGAAGAATAAATAACATCGAGGACGATGTTACGTTCTAAAGGGGTGTGTATGTCACATGCCCCAATTTTGTAAAAATAATATTATCTTATTTGATTTTATTTAAAGACAATATGTTAAATTTTATGCTAAGTTGTAATTGATGACTCGGCAGAGTCAAGGATATTGAATGTAATTCTGAATATTTTAATTATAAATAAATAAAAGTGGATACAACAGCTTAGGAGAGCTGTTAGAAGAGTGTTTACTGGTCAAATTGGTGGAGGAGACTGGGTGGAGAGCAAACAAACATGTGGCAGCATCCTCAAACCACTTCCAACTGTTGCAGGTGGCAATCTCCCTACATTTGGGTCATGATCCCCCAAGAAAGTGGGATCAGAGCAGGTGGCTCAATTAATGACAACTAACCCAAAAGACCTAGGCAATCTTTATAAAAATGCCCATTGAAGAGAGCTGACGCTGCTCATTCTAGGGAAGTGATCATTCATGTGAATGTACTTCAGAGAAATTCAATGGCAAGGGAATTTGTGAAAAGAATTTGAGGGGTTAACTGCTAAGTTATTTAGTGCAACTTTTCAGCTGAAGGATGTTACGGTTGAGTGCAAAGTGATTATTGAGTCATTGGACTAGTCTATTGTTTGCTTGCTCCACCAATTATCAGCCAAGGAGACCAGGAACAGGCTCGGGGGTCCTGAGAAAGCGTTGTTTGAGTGCTCTCCAGGAGTTGGTAGGGAGGAACGGCCTCCTAACGTTGTTGTTGTCCAGCTTAATCAGGTTCTACAATCTTTTTATTTTACTGTGTTAGATGGTTAAATATGGATCTGACTGCTAAATGAATGTTAAGTATTTAGTTGTAAAATGTTAAGAGTTAGTAATCTTTTTGGGTTAGTAAAGGAATGAATCTGAATAGATGAAAATAATTCTAATTTGTGTTTTTCCACGTCTAGAAGGACCAGACCGTACTCCAGCACAGACGGAGTATTTAAAGTAGATGAAGGAAGTGATAAGAGACTGAAATGATTAGATATGTTATGCATTTACAGTAGCAAGTAATTTATTTATGTATGTAGATTATTATCATAAAAGAACAATAACATGTTTACTTATGTTTATGGCTTAACTAGCTTATTGATGTGAGTATACTGAAAAAGAAATAGCAATAACTCATTACAGGTAGAAGGATTATCATATTAATAAAATACCCTAGTGTATAAGATGTTATGCTTACACACAGTACATTATTCTTTTATTGAAAATAAAATATGCAAGAGGGTAAACTCTGTTATGCAATGTGTATATATTTTTCCTTGTGTTTATTTATTAACCTGTTGCATAAGCAGCAGAAATAACCCAATCAAACTATTTATTACTTTCAGCTAAATAAGAATTTAACTACAAATACTTAGTTTATTTACAAGTATTAACAACTAAATGAAGTCTAACTAATACTCAAACTCAAGTAGGGTGTTATTAAAATAATTAATTTATAAAGAACAAAGTAAGTACAGAGTTTATGTACATCTTATCAAAGAACTCTAATAAAACCCTATCTGTAATTTATTACATAAAACAAACAGAATATGATAATAGTTAACATATAAATAAATGATTACTTATGAAAAGATCTGTATTAAAAATTACAAACAGGATATCCCTGTAAAAGCAAATTACAAGGTCGAAACCCTAATCAAGTATTACATTTACAAATGATAAACATTTAAGTCTAATCCAATTATTTGGATTATTTAATCAATAAACAACTAGACTATTATAAATTATTTACAGTCCCTTAAGGACAAATAAAAAGACAATGGTAATATTATAAACTGGAAAATTTCCACAACACACTTGTAACACTAGTTAAAAACCAAATTAACAAAGTAACAGAACTTGTTAAAAATAAAAGGAATAATTTGTTTAAAAACAATGGTTTCCTATAGGAAAATCCTAGCTCATATTTCCGAGCAAAATGAGGAAAATTTATAAATTAACCATGACGGAGCGACAGTCTTAATCCATTAACAAAAATCTTTTATGAAATATATTAAACAGTAACAATATTCATTCACGATCGAATAGGGTTAAAACCCTAAGTACACAAAGCATCAAATAGTAACTTTGTAAACCGAGTCCAAGCTCGAAGATAGAACAATAGTAACAAAACTATTCTTTTCTATCATTAAGCCATAAGGTTGAACACTGAAGACCAAATACAATACTCAGCTCAAGGCCGAGTCTACCCATCAACTAGTGAGGGTTTGAAGGCTAGTTAAAAATAGTAACAACCTTTAAAAGAGACTGCATAGTTAATGGCGATCCTAGAAAAGCTTCCCCAGCTCAGGGTTACTCCAAACGACAACCCTGCTACAAGTAGGGTAAGAACCCAACATTCGACCACAGGGCTTACCCGTATAGAGCCACGGCCTCCGAAGACAGTCGGTGTACTTTTCTCTAGGATTTATGTATGTAGTCTCAAGACCCTGCAAGGATATTTCATTACAAGGTGTTAGTACAGGAAGTACTTAAAATATCGTATACCCTTTTGTAAAAGATAAACACATGCTGTAAGATAAAGCAACACTAATAAATTATCTGTTTCTAAATGTCGAGCAGTCTTGTGGAGAGACTGTCACCAATAGCAACGAGTGCTTATAGTTCTTCCAAACCCTACGACGAAGGCAAGCACTCTCAAAGTGTAATTAAACTCTCATCTTTCGCACAGCAGTAACTGATTAAGGAAGGAGAAAAATGGAGTATAGACAGGCTGCAAACCAAGTACAACAAAACCAGCAAGCTCTTGCAGGATAAAACTCATGATTACAAAGAAATGGCATTAAGATTAAGCACTGACAACTACAGTAGTAGACACTCAAACTTCGGAGCAAACTGGAACAAGGAAGAACCCATGACCGCCATGAAAAGCTTGCAGAGCAGCCGAAGGCCAGCATAAACTGTGGAGGAAGAATGACAAGGTGTTAGGGTTGTAGGAGTTTTATATTCTCCAATATATGGCTAGGAGATGACCACGTGTCTCAGGAAAAATCAAACCATGCTTGGGTCGAATTCCATAGTCCCTACACTGCAAATATTTTTCCAATCATTTAAACAATGATTTTTATCATATGATGCATAAAACTATATTATATGCTTTGTTATCATGTCATAATTCAAATATATTGCTTATCGTATGGTTTGATAGTTCATCATGACATTGGGATAACAACGTTGTGTTAACATTGACTTAGCAAAAAGGATCACCTTTTAAACTTTGGTTATCCCGAAAACAATCTTGTATAGGAATTATCTCATCGCTAATCGTATATCCATTATATTGTAATATTGAGATCACTATATGGATGTTTGGTAAACCATGTTTCATTAACGTTGACCTTTGTAAATATAGTAACCATTTGTTATATGGAAGAGTCCAAGTTGAATGGTTTAAAACCATCGAACAACTATAGTTTCTATATTTAAATACATTGTGGTCTATGCATGGTTGTATTCTTTTAAAACAACAATTCAAATTGTGACAATTATAAAGTTACATAGCATAGTAAAGAGTAGAATCATGAACTCTTTACAAGTTCAACTTTGTATTAGACTTGTAAGTCTATAAACAAAATAGTTTATGTATGTTCTTAAACCTTATAAAAACCAACGAATCAATGGTAGTAAACTATAAAGTTGGCTAGCATAGTAGTAGAACACTTTTATGAATTCTTTTACATAGTTCAAATTGGTTTATACTTTATTAGACTATGGTTGTTTCTCAACTAGCCAATTGCTGGTAATTTACCATGTTTATATATTTGAATGTTTTATGCTTATACAAAATAACTAGTGCTTAGCATAGGATAGAAGGTTGAACTTTATAGAAAACATCAACCTTAGAAACTGTTTGTAGACAGTAACTTAATACAAGAGAAGTATTATAGGAATAATAAGAACTGCAATGGAATGATCCTACTCAAGTCTATAATCAATAGAACCACATTGTTTGACGCAAATTTAAGAAGTATAGGCAAACAGTGTTTTCATGTGAAAAGACACTATTGTTTTTACACTAATCAAACTTATAATGTCAACAAGTTTGCAGGCTGTAAGTTTCCCAACAGAAGATAAATATCGATCAGCTTGATACTCAAGTAAGTAGTATGATAATGTATAATAACCAATAGTACAATCAGTATAACGTTGCAAGATATGCATATTAAAGTAGAAGTTACTATGCAACTAAGATTACAAGTTTAGAGCCACAGTAAGTATCTTTACTGTCGCTACATACGATAAAGAAAGAAACTCAATTATCTGAACTTCGTTTACAAGAAAAACTGAAGAAAGCAAACTATTTTACCTCATGGAAGTTGCTTGGAATTTAGCAGCTTATTTACTAAGCTTTTTAATTGCAAATAGAAACACTTCTGGATACTTTATGAAATTAAAACGTTACTCGTTCGATCATACCTGTAAATCTGTAGGAACGAGTAATCGTTCTGCGTTAGCATAAATGCTAAGTAAGCCCAGGATTCAAAGTTAGATTCCACCTACTAGTCATAATGAAAACTCATCAGTAAACTGAAATAAACATTACGCAAGTAAACCTTATTCATGTTACAAAAAGGAAAGTGCTTAGTTAATGTAATTGAGATTATGTAACACTAATCTTCTGATTGTTTCTTTTACTGCTAACCTTTAGCTGTTAGTAAACCATAGTTTCAGCATTTTATGTTATCTCAAAATTTTAATTTTTTGTGAAAATTTGGGGTTTTGACATGAGATACTGGCGATTATATTTACAATGCACCTTTATGCAAGACTGCATGAAAACACCTTCCAATTCATTAAATTTGAATTAATGTTATTTGTGTAATATGAAAAATCAATAAAATTAAATCACTATTATTAAAATTAAACCTTGCAAATTTATAATGAGCTTTTTACAAACTGTTGTAGAATATTCATATATGGATGTTGCAAGTTGATAAACATTTGTTCACTCAACTAATTAAGGCTTCATAATGATGACATCAATTAGGACCCCTTTATATAACTCATCAAGTGATATGTACAAGTTATTACAAGGCAAATTACACTTATTGACAAAGCTAGAGCTAATAATGATTTCAACACTTTCATTCCTCCAAAGTTACACCAACAAATAAATAATTCAAAGAAGTTACTTTGTCCTGTAAATTTAAAACTTGTTGTAGCTGAGGTCTAGTATTGTGAGCAATTGGAGGAGGCCCATTGACTATGGAATTATGCTAGTAAATATTTAGGTGGGGTGACAAATCCTTGTTCTATAATGCTTGTACTAAAGAAAGCCACAAAGGAAAGTCCCCAACATAATGGGTACTACTAGACTTTAGTAACACTCTTCAATAAAAAGGAAGTACTACTGCTATGAATTGAGGAAGTGTTGCTACTAATACTGAAGTATGGCAACTACCAAAGCCAAAGGTAGCAGTTGTGGGACTTAAACCAAAATTTGCTCATGAGACAAAAGAAAAGGTGTTGGAAATAGACTGAGTTTTCCTCATACCAAATGAAGTAGAAGTGGTGGAACCAAACAAAGTCTTTAAGGTAGAACCAAATGTTAGAGCCTCGCTATTGGCCAGATTAAAAGATGGTGCAGGAGATGAAACAAATGTACTAGGTTTTCCAAATCTAAGCACTCGGGTACTTTAAAGTTTTTGAAGATTTGTCTAAGTCTCTTTATAGTTGGAGTGTTTGGATTTATTTTAAAGCCAAACGAGTATGGAAAAAGGGATTGGGGATGGTCACATGAAAGGATCAAATGCGGAATTCATAATTGGTGTAAGAGATTGTTGTCTAGAGGGGGTAGATTGACCTCATCTGAATCATTGTTGGAAACTATTACAGTGTTTTGGAACTCTTTGCCTTCATTCCAAAAAGTGTCTTAGAGAAAATAAGGAAAAGATGTTTTAAATTTATTTGGGGTGGGGATGAATGAGCATACACATACATAAGATGCAATACAATACAAAATGGACATACGCAAGATGCAATACAATACATATACTTAATAAAATGAGAATTATAGAAACAAAATTTAAAGTATGAATGAAAATAGAATGTAGTCCATATTACCTGCCTAAAGCCACGTGGTTTAGAAAAAGTCTCGACACCTATATGTTGGTTGTGGAGCCTAATCTTCCAGATCCAGAGATATTATTCAGTTGTGATTGTCACCCAGGAGTACTGTACACTCATTCCCCCTGCCTTGGGGTTCAGGGCAACGCCTCAAAAAAGGGGGTTCGAGGGCAATGCCCCCGAGACACGGGGGTTTGGGGGCGCTACCGCCCCCGAATTTTTTTTTTTGGGGATGTGTGTTGGTCAACAGTATTGCGGACCCATTGTATTGGGTTAACCCTAGAATTTTCCCATTGTATTTCCCCTATAAAAGAAAGCATTGTAAATCAACTGTGTATGGTATTGTATTGTATTGGAAGAGAGACTGTGAGAGCGTGAAGAGGAAGTGCAACGGTTTTGCTGCAGGGTGTATCCCTTCATCTTTCTGGACTGTAATAAAAGGACTGGCAAATTTCTTTGTGGACGGAGCACATCGTTTGGGTGAACCACATTATATCTATGTCTCTCTGTAATGTTTTAATGTGTTTTGCATCTTGTTTATTAATTTAACTATATATCTGTTATTGCTCTGCGGTCCTATTTTCTAACAATTGGTATTAGAGCCAAAAGGTCTATTTGGTTGGTAAACTCGCAGGAAAGAAGGGTTCCTGGTTCGAGTGGGAGCAATGGCGGAAGAAGGAAAGTTTAGGGTCAAGAAATTTAATGGCCAAAACTATCAGTTATGGAAGATGCAAATGGAGGACTATCTGTACCAGAAGGATCTATACCTGCCGTTGGGTGAAAAAGCAAAACAGTCGGCGGCTATGAAGGATGAAGAATGGGAGGTTCTTGACAGAAAGGCACTAGGAACAATACGGCTGTGCCTGGCTTCGTCGGTGGCCTTCAATATTTCGAAAGAAAAAACAATAGAGGGCGTGATGAGCGCATTGAGTAATCTCTACGAAAAACCCTTGGCTTCTAACAAGGTATTTTTAATGAAGCATTTATTTAATATGAAGATGTCGGAAGGTGGATCTGTTGCTGACCATTTAAATGAGTTTAATACACTTACCAATCAGTTAAGTTCTGTAAAAGTGAACATTGATGATGAGGTTAGGGCTCTTCTAATCTTGTGCTCATTGCCAGAAAGCTGGAATAGCTTGGTCATGGCTGTAAGTAACTCTGTCCCTAGTTCAAACACTCTTAAATTTGATGATGTTGTTGGTGTTATTCTTAGCGAGGAAATGCGAAGAAAAAGCACAGGTGAGACATTAGGTAATGCGTTGACCATGGAGAGCAGAGGGAGACAGAACGAGGGAGGAAGGAGCCCAGGAAATCACGGCAAGTCTAAAAAGGGAAGATCCAAGTCCAGATTCAGAAAAATAGAGTGTTGGAACTGTGGTAAGAAAGGACACCTAAAGAAAGATTGCAGAGCACCAAAGAAGAAAGGTGAGAGGCAGCAAGAGACTACCCAGGAAGCTAATGTAGCAGGTGATGTGTTACAAGATGCTTTGATTCTTGCATTAGATAATACTAGTGATTACTGGGTAGTAGATTCAAGGGCTTCATGTCATGCTACACACCATAGGAAATTCTTTTATGATTATGTTCAAGGTGATTTTGGGCATGTGTTATTGGGGGATGATGAACCATGTAAAATTGTTGGAAAGGGTAAGGTACGAATTAAGCTAAATAATGGAAATGACTGGTTGCTAAAGGATGTAAGGCACATTCCTACTATGAAAATAAATCTGATCTCAACAAGGCACTTGGGAGATGGCGGCTGTTTGTCTATGTTTGGAGAAACATGGTGGAAGGTCACTAAAGGATCAATGGTAATTGCAAAAGGAGATAGGATAGGTACGTTATATTTATGTCCTCATAATACTGATTATTCTATTTCTGTAGCTTCCACAGAAACAGGTGCAGCGTTGTGGCATCATAGGCTTGGCCACATGAGTGAGAAGGGGATGCAGATTCTCCACTCAAGGAAACTGCTTCCAGATCTAAAGCAGGTAAGTTTGGAATTTTGTGAGAACTGTGTTTATGGAAAACAGAAGAGAGTTAGATTTCTCAGGGTTGGGAACAAAAGAAGAGTGAAAATTTAGAGCTTGTCCATATAGATGTATGGGGACTAGCTCAGGTACAATCTCTTGGTGGCTCTCGTTATTATGTTACTTTTATTGATGATGCAACTAAAAAAACTTGGGTTTATTGCATTAGACAGAAATCTGATGTGTTTGATACTTTTAAGAACTGGAAAGCTTTAGCTGAGAATGATACAGGAAAAAGGTTGAAATGTCTCAGATATGATAATGGAGGCGAGTACTGCAACAAGGAGTTTGACAGTGATTGTTCACACAATGGGATTCGCAGAGAGAAGACAGTCCTTGGAACACCTCAAGAAAATGGTGTGTCAGAAAGGATGAACAGAATGATCGTGGAGCGTGCAAGGTGTATGATATTGCATGCAGGGTTGCCCCTACAGTTTTGGGCTGATGCTGTAAACACTGTTGTTTATTTAATAAACAGAGGGCCTTCAAGCGCTTTGGATGGTGGCATTCTAGAGGAGGCATGGACAGGT
>LPNX010731876.1:3737-52526 GCA_001517045.1 Pseudotsuga menziesii | reverse complement strand
ATTAAAGCCCCTACATCGACTGCAAGGACAATAACATTTTCCATCACCCCTTCTTTCCACTCCCTCCCACAACCTAGCAAGCAATTGTCAATTTTGTTCTGCGGGATCTTGATGACCTGTAACATCATTGTTATGTGACATTTTATTACTCAAACCCTAAGAACAAAGTACGAGCAAACCCAAGTATATGATGAGTCTTCTTTTCCACAAGGGTTAGAACCAAATCCAAAGAGCAAGACCAAAATCCAAGACCAAGTGGGAAGATCCCCACAAAAGAGCAAGGCCAAAATCGGCCAAGACCAAGTGGGAAGATCCCCACAAAAGAGAAACACCAAAATCCAAGACCAAGTGGGAATATCCCCACAAAAGAGCAACACCAAAATCCAAGACCAAGTGGGAAGATCCCCACAAAAGAGCAACGCCAAAATCCAAAACCAAGTGGGAAGATCCCCACAAAAGAGCAACGCCAAAAAAAAACCCTTAGGAATTTCGCACTTCTTGTAAAGAGATAAGTGCGAGACTCAGTGTGTGAGATAATGAACCTAGCCGTACATCTAGTTATATGAATGTGTGTAGGAAAATGAACCTAGGCTTTCCATTTTAATGTGTGTGGGATAATGAACCTAAGCGACGACGCTTTCCGTTTTAAATAATTAACCAATTAAGACAAATTTTTAAATGATTAAGCAAATTAAGCGCCGTCACTTAAGCGACGCTTAGGAGGATATCCGTCGCTTAATCGACGCTTGGAATCCTGGTCGTCGCTTAAGCGACGCTTATCCCCACCATTTCAAAAAAAAAATTTATCTTTCAAATTTTTTTTTTATCTTTCTGATTTTTGGCACGGTTAAAAGAATAAATCCACGCGCCGTCGGAAAAAACCGTCGAATTTTGGATCGAATTGTACTAGTGCATCTTGTGTGTAACTTACCCTTGAAGTCCCTTTTGAATCTTTAATCGTATAATAATGCCCAGTCTCCTTCGTAGAAGACTTTCTTTTTGATGAATTGATCGTTCCAATTGGATCTCTGTTGCTGGATTAATACTGTCTAATCCACAGTAGCTAAATGTTTCTCATCAAGTTCATTCAATTGATTCAATCTTCTCTTCTGGGATTCAGTCACATCTAAGTTTACCTCCGTAGCTGTCTTCAAAGTCTTGATTTCAAATTCAATGGGGAAGACATCACTTTTCCCATACACCAAATCATAAGGAGAGAAACCTGTAGTATTGTGCCAAGTAGTACGATACTCCCACAATGCTTCTGGAAGTCTATCAGCCCAATTTCTACGATGGATCCTAAATTTTTTGGTAAGGATGGATTCAATAACTTTATTAGTGCTTTCCACCTGGCCATTGGCCTGGGGATGGTATGGTGAAGCTATCCGGTGCTGAATATGGTACTTCCGTAGCAAAGCTTCAAATTGATGCGACACAAACTAAGGTCCTCCGTTTGTAACCACTTCCTTGGGTACTCCGAAACAGGTAAAGATTTAACCATACATGAAATCTATCATAGCTTGGTCATTGGCTTTCACCAAAGCCACATCTTCTAGCCATTTCATCTTGTAGTCGGTATAAACCAAGATGTAGGATTTCTGCCTAGAATGAGGGTTGATAGGGCCAACAAAATATAAGGCCCATCTGTCAAAAGGTTCAACCACAAGTTTTAATTGAAGAGGAATTTTGATCCAATCTGTTAGGTTGTCCCATCCTCTAGTAGCTGTCACAAGACTAGACATATTTTTTTGCATCCTTGAAAAGTGTCGGACAATAGTAGCCCATTCTCAATAATTTGTGTCTTGTCCTCCTGTCTACAAAATGTCCCCCACAAGGATCGTCATGGAAAGCTTTCAGAATATGGAATATTTCATCTTCTCTTACACATCTTTGGATCTCAAGATCAAGGCCTATGTAGAAGAGATGACCGTCTATCAAACAATACCTGGCACTTTGTTGAATGATTTTCCTCTTTTCTCTTTTTGACAAATGTGTCGGAAGCTTCCCTGCAGCCAAGTAGTTAGCGACATCTGCATACCAAGGGGAATGAGTTGAAACTGCAAATAAGTGTTCATCTGGAAAAGAGTCCTCAACAGGCACATTATCATCACTGTTAGTAAAACGAGATAAGAAATCAGCAACAACATTTTCTTTCCTAGGTCTGTCTATAATGGTGATATCAAATTCATGTAATAATAACAGCGATCTAGTTACCCGAGCATTTGTAACAGGCTTATTCATTAGATACTTGATGGCAGAGGGGTCAGTGTGCACAAAGGTAAGATATCCAGTGATATAATGTCAGAATTTGTTAATGGAGTAAACAATGGCTAAAAACTCCTTCTTGGTAACAGTATAATTAATTTCAGTAGGGGCTAAGTTTTTTCTAATATAATAAACTGCATAATGTTCTTGACCATCCTACTGTCCTAAAACTGCTCCAATGGCGGTATCAGAGGCATCTGAAGAAATGTGAAAGGGCAGGGCCCAATTGGGCCCCCTTAGGATGGGAGTTGTGGACAACTTCTCCTTAAGTTTAACAAGCATTGTCTGCCATGCCTCATTCCAAGTAAATTGCGCATCTTTCATTAACAATGAAAATAAAGGAAAGGAAAGTTTGGAAAAGTTTTCTATAAATCTTCTATAATATCCAGCATGCCCTAAGAAACTATGCACTTCTTTCTGAGTTCCAGGAGTAGGTATATTTTTTATTACCCTGATTTTAGAGGGGTTTATCTGGATGCCATCAGTAGAGATAAAATGCCCCAACACTACCTCTTCACTCATCATCATATGGCACTTTTCAGTGCTCAAAGATATTTGGGTCTGTTCGCAGCGTGTTAAAACCTTTTCCAAGTTTTTCAATGCTTCTTCAAAGTCTTTGCCATAAGGAGTAAAATCATCCATGAAAATTTCCATAGTATCATTAACCAATTCTGAAAAGATGCCAATCACATCTCTTTGAAATGTGGATGGTGCATTGCATAAGCCAAAGGGAAGTACTCTGTATGCAAAAGTTCCCCAGGGACAGGTGAAGGTAGTTTTATCATGGTCTTTAGGAGCAATCTGGATTTAATTGTACCCGCTAAACCCATCCAGGAAGGAAAAAAAATTCTTCCCGGATAAGCTGTCAAATACTTGATCGATGAAAGGTAGGGGAAAGTGATATTTCTGTGTTGCCTTGTTCAGCTCTCTATAGTCCACACAGACTCTCCATTTACCATTCTTCTTGGGTACCATCATGAGTGGAGACACCCACTCGCTATCTAAAATGGGATATATAAATCCTGCTTCCACGAGTTTCTGAATTTCTTCCTTCACTATGTCCCTAATATTGGGATTCATTCTTTGTTGAGGCTGGCACATAGGCTGGGAGTCACTTTTGATATAAATGTGGTGGGTGCACAGATTAGAAGGGATGCCCTTCATGACTTTGTACTCCTAGGAAAATTCCCCCTTATGTTTTTTTGAGAGAGTGATTAGGCATTCCTGTTTGTCTGGAGCAATACTGGATTAATATTCAGGGTTTTTCTAGACTCTACCTCGACAGGAACACTTTTCAAATTTTTCAACACTGGAACTATGTGAGTATCACTGACTAATGTCTCCTCTGTGATATTTTCTTGTTCTTCTTCACCTAGAGTAGCATTCAGGATCTAATAAATTTTCTTATTGAAAAAAGTGGGTTCACTGATGAAATTATTAATGGAATCATCTTTAGTTTCATCTTTAAAAGTCAAGGCCTTCCTTATCGTTAATAATGGTTGAATGCCCTCTTCTTCCTCTGGATCCATCCATAATGAAGTTTCAGCTTCTAGGCTCGGCTAAGCTAGAGGATAGAGAGTGAGGTTCTTTATCTCGGTTCCATTTGATATGGTCATAGACCCAGACCGACAGCTGATGCAAGCATTAGCTGTAGCTAACCAGGACCTTCCTAGGATCAATGGGTGTCCTCCTAGCTGCGACTTAGGTTGTAAAACCAAGAAGTCAGCAGGATATTCCCACAAATCAACTGAGATAATGAGGTCATCCAAGATTCCTTCAGGTTTAATAGTGGATCTATCTGCCAGTTCTAAAACTGTAGGAGTTGGCGTAATATTAGTGAGCCCAAGTTTCCTTACAGTTTCAATGGTCATGATGTTAATTGCTGCGCCTAAATATACCAGTACGTTGGGTATCTGCATGCTCCCAATCTATACAGTGATAGTGGGATTCCCAGGATCATCATATTTGGCTAAGAGGGTTTTTCCCATTATTAATTCAGATAATTTTCCTATGACATGAACAGTGGGAGGATCCCTAGGTTTTCTTCCTGGTTTCCTTGTACACCAACCCCGAACAGTTCTGGCATAGATAGGTACATCATGAAGGGCCTCAAGGAGTGGAATTATGACATAGAGATTTTTTAACTCTCCTAAAAGGTTAAATTGAGGTTGTCCCACTGCCTTCGATAGTGTTAATATTTCAAGGTATGGTGGTTCCCTAATCAATTATGTAGGTTGGGTTAGTTTTTCAACATTAAGCTAGCATTATTAGGATCTTTAACTGAGAGAATAACAAGCACAACAATCAAACACAAGAGACAATGAACACAATGTTTTTCCTCGGGGAAACCATTAATGGAGAAAACCCCGCAACTTCCTCAGAGATAGAATCAGCACCAAAATAGAAAAGCCCAAAACAGTAAGTGATCTCCCTACAGTAGCAACCTTCTTCTTATCTAGCCCTAGTGTCTTCTCCTCACTCAACTATGTTCTACACTTGAGTGTGTATGAGATGTGTGCTAAATAGAGAGATCACCTCTCTATTTATACTGCTTCCCAGCATGACTAAAACCCTACTAGGGCCGAATTCACCAAGTGAGTCTAATAACCTTAGTGCCCCTTAACTATGGGGACTTTAACCCTTAGACAATAGGAGGGTTACCCACAATGACTTGACATGACTTGTTTACATTATAGATCCTCCTGGTTGGAACATCGGGGCATGACATCATGCCTCAATTACATTATAGACTCATCCTGGAATAAACATCGGGTTACAAGACATAAGATACATAGATGAATACATTCTGAAGTTACAAATACATCAAAACTCCCTCTTAACTAGGAAGGTATTCTTTCGACACAATTTTCAGCACTGGTCTTCTTCTCTATATCAACTGGATAATCTCATCATCTTCATCTTCAAGTCTTCGAGTCTTTGAGTCTTCAAGTCATCTTCTTCTTCAAGTCTTCTTCATCACGGGATCTGCATCATCATGAATATTGGCTCATCACTGCTGGATCATCATCACATCTAGATCATCACTTGATTTGGATCATCATCAAGTCTGGATCATCACATCTTGATCACTTGATCTGGATCATCATCAAGTATGGATCATCATCACATGCTATCTCATAATGGTGCTATCTTGATTCTTCTCGTCACAGGAATTTCTACAGATTCAATCCTGTAGGCCTACCCTTCATGTAGATCTTCATCAGCGCTTATATCTGACACTTAATTCAGAATGGCTCACCTAGCTCTTACATCTGACCTCATCTTGTCATAAAGGCACACCCAACACTCACATCTGACCTCATCTTGTCAGAAAGGCCCAGCACTCACATCTGACCATTTGTAAACACATCGTGCTAGAATGGCTCAACGCTTATATCTGATCATGTGCAAGCATATCGCATTGGAAAGGCTCTACACTTACATTCGACCCCATCTTGTCAGAAAGGCATAGCACTCACATCTGACCATGTGTAAACACATCGCGCCATAATGGCTCAGCACTTATATCCGACCTCATCCTGTCAGAAAGGCTCTGCACTTACATTCAATCATGTGTAAACACATCGCATCGAAAGGGCATGCATTCACATCTGATAATGAAGGAACTGATTCTATCATTGCATTAGAATGGCCCCCAGTTCCAGACTGAGCTACTTGGTAACTGATCAGGTGCCTCCATTCCTAGAATGGTAGTTGCCCTTACATCTGACCTACACGTCAAAATGGAAAACACTCACATCTGACATGGGAGGAACTTAATCCTTTAGCCATGACATAATGGTTCAGCCCTTACATCTGATCAAGTGGGAACACATCCCTCTCTCACATTAGAATGGCTTCTCAATCCTAGACTAATTTTTCCTGGTAACTGACCAGGCACCTTCATTCCCAGAATGGCAACAGCACTCATATCTGATCACTTAGGAACCAATCCTACAGTCGCATCAAAATTTCCCATCTCTCATATCTGACATGTAAGGAACCAAATCCTCTCACCATGACAGAATGGCTCAGCCCTTACATCTGACCATGGAAGGAACTTAATCCTCTCCCATGTCAGAATGGCTCATGGACTCATCACTTCCCTTTGGAGGGAACCTCGATCTGGAGAACACCAAGCTTCTCCCTGAAGTACTCAAACTTCACCCTAGCCAATGGCTTCATCAATACATCAGCTATCTGATCATCCATTGCAACATACTAGAGCTTCACTGCTCCCCTCTGCACCATATCCCTGATATGGTGATACTTGATCTCGATATGCTTCGACTTGTCATGGAACACTGGATTCTTTGACAACTTCATGCAACTCTGGTTGTCACAATGTATACAAGTAGCATCCAACTGGAGATCAAATATATCAGACAGTAGCTTCCTCAGCCATACTGCCTCACAACTAGCTGAACAAGCTGTGACATACTCTGCTTCAGCTATACTCAGTGCCACACAGGATTTCTTCCTGCTAAACCAAGAGATCACACCTGATCCCATATTGAAGCAACACCCTGAAGTGCTCTTCCTATCGATGGCACTTCCTGCCCAATCTGAATCAACATAACCCTCTAAGTTAATCTTCTGATTCGCCTCGCACTTGAGCCCATAATCAACTGTACCCCTCAGGTACCTCAAAATATGCTTTGCAGCAATCAAGTGAACATTTCTCGAATCTGTCAAGAACTGGCTCAAGGTGTTCACAGCAAAGCAAATGTCTGGTCTCATGTTTGTCAGGTACATCAAGGACCCAATCATCTGATGATACATTGTAGCATCAACCGACTCTAATGAAGCATCACTCAATAGCTTCAGGTTTGATGCCATAGGTGTGGCCATGGCTTTGCTGTCCATCATCCCAAACCTCTTCAGGATCTCTACTGCATACTTCCCTTGTCTAAGGGAGATTCCATCTGCACTCTACCACACCTCCATGCCTAGAAAATAATTCATCATACCCAAGTCCTTCATCTCGAACTCAGTACCAAGCTTTCTCTTTGTATCAGCAATCAGCCCATCCATACCTGCTACAAACAAGTCATCTACATATAGTAGGAGCATCACTGGGTTGTCATCTTCAACCTTGTAGTAAAGGTTGGAATCTACTTTACTCTTGGTAAATCCCAAACTGGATAGAAAGCTATCAATTCTATCGTAACCAAGTCCTGGGTGCCTGTTTCAAACCGTATAGGGCTTTCTTCAATCTGCATACATGAGAATCCCTATCATGTGTCTCAAAACCGAGTGGTTGTTCTACATACACTTCCTCTTCTACTACACCATTCAAGAAAGCAGTCTTGACATCCATCTGGTGTATCTTCCATTTCATCACTGCAACTACAGCTAGTAATGATCTGATGGAAGTGTATCTGGCTACAGGTGCAAAGGTTTCTTCATAATCTATTCCTTCTTTCTGAGAGAAACCCCGAGCCACAAATCTTGCTTTATATTTTTCAATGCTACTATCTGCAGCATGCTTGATCTTGTAGATCCATTTGGAATTTATAACTGAATTCCCTTCTGTTCTTGGGACAACATCCCAAACATCATTCTTCATGATCGATTGGTACTCTTCGATCATAGCATCCTTCCATTCTTTCCGTTCTGTCGCTTCTTCATAACTGGAAGGTTCTTTATCAATGAAATCACATAGTAAAGCTATATACTCGGAGCAGGATCTGGTCCTCTTTCTTTCTCTGTGATTCTCTTCTGGAGCCCCATATCTTTCCACACCTTGGATAATTTCTCATACCCAAGTAGGTTTCCTCTTATGAGGATTCTTCTTCAGAGGTGGATCTACAGGTCTTTGTGGTTCTTTAAATTCTCGATCTTCTTCTTGAGTTTCTTCGTTCATGGTTGTATCATGAATTCTGGGTGCTTCTGCTTCTTCAGGTTCTTCAGCAGGTCTCTTTCTAGATTTTTTGTAAGATGTGTCTTCATCAAATGTCACATCCCTACTGATGTCAATCTTCTTGTATCCTGGGAAATATATTCTATAAGCCTTTGAGCTTTCAGAGTATCCCACAAATATACCCTTCTTTCCTGAAGGATCTAATTTTGTTCTCTTCTCTTTTGGAATGTGTATCTATATAGGACAGCCAAATATTCTGAGATGGATGACTTTTGGTTTCTTGCTGAAGTAGACTTCTTTAGGAGTATTGTTCTCAAGTACTCTATGTGGAGTACAGTTATGTACATACACCGCTGTTTTGGCAGCTTCTACCCAAAGATGCATAGGAAGATCTTGATCATGAAGCATAGCTCTTGCAGCTTCCATGATAGTTCTGTTCTTCCATTCCGCAATCCCATTTTGTTGTGGATTATAAGGAGTGGAAAACTCCCCCTTAATCCATGATTCTCTACATAGCTCTTTGAATTCATTTGAAGTGAATTCTCCACCATTATCTAATCAAACGGTCTTGATCTTCTTTTCAGTGTGATTCTCGATCAAGGCTTTGAATTCCTTGAACTTGTTGAATACTTCGTCTTTGTTCTTCATGAAGTAAACCCATGTATTCCTAGAAAAATCATCAATAAAAGAAACATAATATGCATACCTGCTTAGTGAGCTTGATGATAGAGGACCGCATACATCAGAGTGGATGATTTCCAAGATTCCTTTTGCTTTGCTTTCACTACTAGGAAATGTCTTCTTTGTGTTCTTTCCTTTCTCGCATCCTTTGCAGACCCCATCATGTTTTGCTTGTATTTCTAGAAGACCTTCAACAGCTTTGCTTGCAAGAGGTAGTTCTTTGTAATGCACATGTGCAATCCTTCTATGCCAAAGTTCACTTGGCTCTACTATGTCATGGACCAAGGCTTGTTCTGGATGGCCCTTCAATTTGTACAAACCTCCTTCTTCTTCACCAATCACTGTTGCATCATCAATAGTCTTTCCTTTTGGCCACATGATGACTTGACCATCTATGAATGCAACCCTCATTCCTTTTGCATCCAATGCTGATATGGAGAGAAGATTCTTCTTGAGTCCTGGAAAAAACAAAACTTCCTTCATTGTCATAGACTTTCCAGATTCTAGCTTATGGGAAGATTCCCCACTACCTTTTATTGGATATTGGTAGTCATCTCCTAGCTTCACCTTGTGAGGTGATTCATGTTCTGAAATTTTCACAAAGGATTCCTTGAATCCAATCATATGTTTGGAAGCCCCACTATCTATAAGCCAATCATCACTTCCATGAGTAATGTTTCCTGTGAGAGTAGAAATCAAAACATATTCATCCTCACTTGAAGAATCTTCACTTTCATAACCGGTTCTCTTTGATGAAGGTCCATCATCCTCTACAGCATGAGCATGATGTCTTCTTTTGTTTCCCTTATTCTTGTGAGAGATACTTTTGTTCTTAGGACAATCTCTAGCAAAGTGTCCTTTTTCATCACATGTATAGAAAATGAACTTAGACCTTTCTCTAGGCTTTCTAGAGTTATTCCTTTGATGAGAGTACTTACTTATGTGATGGCTGGATCTGGGTTTCTTGGATTGTACTATGAGAGCTTGATCTTCACTTCCCATCTTCTCTTCTTGAGCTGCTATCTGAGCTTCTTCTTGAGAACATTCTTCCTGTAGTCTGCTAAACTTGACTAACTTCTTTCTAGCACAGATCCCTTTAATGAAAGAGTCCCATGTCCTAGGGAGACTATTCAAGGTGGTCATCACAATTTCTACATTCTCCACTTCTTCATATACTGCTTGTAATTGTTCTTAGATTTGAGAAACCCTTGTGAAGTAAGACTGGATGGTCTCTACATTCTAGATCTTCACATTCTTCGGTTGATTCCTCATAGTCATCTTCCAGTTTATGTTCTTCCCTTCAAACAATTTGGTTAGGGCATCAAACATAGATTTAGGTTTCTTCAAAGAGGACACCTGAGGGATAAGGTGATCCTTGATAGAATTAGCAATGATCCTCTTTGCCATAACCAACTTCTTCTTATGCAAGGCCTGAGCCTCATCTCCCTCTGGAACTAGAATCTCCTCATTGATGTAGGAGTCCAACTCATTCTCTTCCAAGACCAGGGAGATCCTATACTTCTAGGATTGGAAGTTATCAGCTCCCTCAAGCTTTTCATCAAGCTTGGTATGATGAGACATCTTAACTGAGAACCTCAAATGGAAATACAAAATATTTAGATCTTACCAGGTCAAGATGTCAGATCTTAATTTGGAGCTGAAATCCTGCAGTACTGGTTCAGGAGCAAATTAGGGTTTTGCTTTTTTGGAGTTCTATCCAACCAAATACTTTGAAATTGATCCCTAACTTTGATTTTGGGGAGGAGATCAATCCAGGTGTGGCCTCACTGAAAAATTCCTCTTCTGTGAAAAGCCCTAATTTCCAGTAGCAGTGTCGGGTCCAAAACTGAAAAACCTCAGAATTAGATTTTGCTTTGATAGAAAGATGCGCCCTAAGGAGGAGAGCTATTCCACCTTACTTTTGCTGAAAATATGTGGAGGAAGGTTTACAAACTAGGAAGCCCTAGTTCCCGTAGCTGCACAGTGTCTGCTTCTCAGGTTATCTCTAATACCATGTTAGTTTTTCAACATTAAGCTAGAATTATTAGGATCTTTAATTGAGAGAATAACAAGCACAACAATCAAACACAAGAGACAATGAACACAGTGTTTTTCCTTGGGGAAACCATCAATGGAGAAAACCCCGCAACTTCCTCAGAGATAGAATCATCACCAAAATAGAAAAGCCCAAAACAATAAGTGATCTCCTGACAACAATAACCTTCTTCTTATCTAGCCCCAGTGTCTTCTCCTCACTCAACTATGCGCTACAATTGAGTGTGTATGAGATGTGTGCTAAATAGAGAGATCACCTCTCTATTTATACTACTTCCCAGCATGACTAAAACCCTACTAGGGCCAAGTTCACCAAGTGAGTCTAATAACCCTAGTGCCCCGGAACTGCGGGGACTTTAACCCTTAGACAATAGGAGGGTTACCCACAATGACTTGACATGACTTGTTTACATTATAGATCCTCCCGATTGGAACATCGAGGCATGAAATCATGACTCAATTACATTATAGACAAATCCCAAAAGAAACATTCGGTTACAAGACATAAGATACATAGATGAATACATTCCAAAGTTACAAATACATCAACAGGTTGTGTGTCGATAAATGTGTTTTCTTGTGTTTCAGCCGGCATATTGGTAGGATGTTCATCGTCCTCAATAATGGGGGTCGCTGTATTGGATAAATAATGTTGGTTCATTCTTTCTTCATGCACAGAGGATGGAACATCCTCAATGACCAAAGGCTCCACTACCCTCTCTGATCGTAAGCGGACGTCGTTGTAGGGAACTAGAGTAATGGAGTAAGCGGGCATGTTGGCAGTCTCAAACTGATGGACTACTTTATTATTTGGGTTGGGGTTAGGTTGAGCAGGCAGTTGTGGTCGTATCGGCATATTGGGGACAACATTATTCTGGAGTTGCAACTGCAACTATTGATAAGGCTGAGGTTATTGTTGATGAGGGTACGGTTGATGAGGAAACGTTTGATGTGGAAGCTATTGAGGAGGTTGGTTATGGGGAAAATGGTTCCCTGGATGGAAGTTCCTCCATCCAGGAGACCAAGAATTTTGTTGGTTTGGTGGTTGTGTCCAAGGGTTCCAGGAGTTAAAATTTTGCATTGGAGGTTGAGAGGGATACCATTGATGGTTTGAATAATATGGATGGAATTGTGTATTCATGTGCTGCATATTATTCCAATTATTCATGTTATTCATAAATGAAAACAATTCTGGAGCCATACCTTGATATCGAGGCTGCTAGGGCTTTTTCTGTGCAATAAAGTAGATTCGTTCCACATCTGGAGTTGATGCTTGCAGAACCACCTTCACTTGAGGTAGTGAAGGGAATTCTTTTTTATCATGGTTCAGCTCACACAACTGACACACTTCTACCTTGTCGAGTGGGAACTCCTTCAGAGGGTGGTTCTTCCTACATTTAGGGTAGAATATACCAAGTGTGATATCCTCTACTGCTTGTTTCTGCTTTGCCTTCAGGACATCTATTTTCGAGGAGATGGAGCTCATCCTTTCTGTCTTGAAAGTTTCGAGGATATTGTGTATTTCTGCTTGGGTGGCTCCTCCATTAGATGAATTTTGTGTTATGTCGAAGACATCATGTTCTAATTTGTCCCATTTATCCTATTTGTTGTTCCTAGAAGATCCCCTAGAATACCTTTTGCATAGTTCAATGATATTTTCAAAGGACTCCTTTGAGATATCCCCCTTTCCTAACAGGTTCAACATTTCTAGGCAGTCTTCCCTAATTCCATGAAGTAGGATTATTTTGAGCACATCTAACCCCATATTAGTCTGCCCATCTCTCTGCACATTATATAAAATCCTTTCAACAAAATCTTCCATACTTTCATTGTCCCTTTGTACCATTTTAAATAGTTCTTCTCTCTTATCCTTGGTATTGCAATACTCCTGATATTTCTCCAAGAACACCTATTTCATCCGGTCCCAGGTAGTGACAGTTCCCCCACCTAGGTTCATGAACCAACGTAATGCATTGTCCTTTAGAGTGGCAGGAAAAAGTTTCAGCTCCTATGCATTGGTGGTGTAGTCATAGCTACAACAGAGGATGTCAAATTCAAAAATAAATTCATCAATATCCTCTGTCGCTTTTCCATAAAAATGAGGCAACACCGATGGCGATATATTTTTCATGGGGTCTATCCCCTCTGGCTGTTGAATTGGGAACTGGAGTGTAGAAACCGTCTCTTCAGGAGGGGAGTTACCCTTGTGATGCTGATTTTCACCCATTGCTTCTTCGTGATCTTTGGGATCACGTCTATTGCTCATGTCTTCTTCTATTTTATCCTCTCCGTGCTTCCACTGATCGTTAAATTTTTTATGGAATTGTGTCCACTCCTCTTCTGTCACAACCTTCCCGTTAATGTGATGTATCAAATCTCGGTCAGCTAATCTCGTAGTACTAACTCCGTCTTCCTCCGCATGGATATCCAAGGGTGTTGCAGCTCCTCCTATGTTCTCCACTGTGGAAACTGATGCTGCCACTCTAGGGGTAACTGGGCTTCTTCTAATCATGTGTTTCCTGATGGCGAGCCCCAGTAGAAGAATTGGTCCTATCAACCAGATCATCAATGAATGTCCTTCTTCCCAATGTTGGATTTCATCCACGGCCTCAACCACCTGCAATGTTAGTGTTTTGTGGGGTTTTAGGATTTATAGGAATGTCACGTTGTACCCTTCTCATATTCATGCAAACTTAAAAACTGAAGAAAAATGAATAAATATAATTACTGGATACAACTACTACGGTGTCTAATAATTATCCTTCCCCGGCAACGGTGCCAACATGTTGGGCACCCTATATGCAAGTTAATTAAAGCCAACATACAGAGTGTTCAATATAAATTGTCAACCCAGGGAAGTCTCTTACTTCAAGGATAATGCGCACTGTATATGTTTTAAACACTAAGTAGCTGACGCTGTAAATGAATTACCCTACTTTCCTGTTCAGCCCAACTCATCCCATAATCTACTTAATCTATCTTACCTTCTTAAGAATGCAATCACAAATACCTTCTTACAATCCTTAATCTAGAATTAAAAGATTCAGGAAATAGACATCTATATTACTTTTGCAGAAAGTTAAATCCTAAATTACCAAGCCATCTAAAGATCCATCTCAACTATCTTAATTCAACTTAATCTAGGAATTCAAAGTGCAGGAATTAGGTTCTACAATTATAAATGTAAAGGGATGAACTGCAAAGATCTAAAGAAAAAAACAATTGAAAGAACTAGGGATGAACAAGGTTGTCATAGCTATCACATAGTTGCATAAGAGAAAGTTAACCTACACAGTCGACTATCACACCACACCACTGTAGTTTACAGGGGATGCAATTACTAATCATTCAAATGAACACACGACAAATCGGTGACTGTTGCAGCTTACTGTAAATAAATGAATTTATCATAAAATTCAAACCACATAACAGAATAAATAAAATACCTAATTAACTCAGCAATCCCTGTGGGAAGGCGGGCCTAGCCTTCGCACAGAGATGCTGGAAGTAGCACACGTTAGAACGTCGAGATCTGAAGAATCAAACTCCTTGTATTAAAATGTCAAGATGAACACACAACCCCTGGCACAGCTTATACAATATATTCGATTAATTTCCAACCCTTGGCTCGGAATAGTTCCTAGTATTTAAACAATTACAATCATAACTTCTTCCCATTAATATTGGGCAGCCATGAAGATCTCTGATCTTCAAGCTGCCCCAATTACGATAAGCCATTACAGCCGTGGCAAGCTGGAAGCAGAAAATGTAGGAAGGCTGTTACTCGAGCCAGAAATGACAATCATGATCAATTGAGAAGATAGTCCGTGGATTGCAGCTATTCTTGAACAGCGATGCACTATTGCATCCGAATCTATTGCAGCCTATTGCAGCTACCTTTGTACAACTTGCGTGGAATACTATCCTTTGACCATGTTCTTTTTGGGAAATGATGTAATGGATGGAGATTATCTCAGTAATGAATGTTCATTCCTCTCTTGGCATGTTCAGCCTACTACACCTGTATCCTTTACATCTTGAATTATCTTTATAAAATCACCAAATGTTAGCATAATTCAAGATATAGAGCCCTGATTACAACAATCCTAAGCATTAATAAAATAAGACAATGATTAACCATACTTATATGAATTGAGGGACCAAGTGAAGGAAAAACATCTATTTAGTGTACATAATGGAGTAGGATGAGGCAAAAAGAGGTATGTAAACGTGGTCAAAAAGGGGTCATTTATGGGCCCAACATGGAAAACTAGTCATCCTTGCCTTGTTGTAAAGATATCTTTCCCCCTGAAAAACAAATTGAGCTTTTCGTCGAATTTGTAAGAATCTACTGCTATGGGTCCCATTACTAGGATAAACAGAGCCTAGCTATTGATTGAACTCAGATTATCGGATCCAAGTCCATCTTATAGTAATTATTTAATGACATCAAAAAACATTAGGCCTACACATATTTTATTGTTAACACATGTGCCTAGAGGTGCATTAACCAAGCTCTTTTACCTGATATTGCCTCGCTTCCAGTGAGCATGTTCAATACCCTGGCGGGTTTATCTTGGTACCATGCAAGCATAGCCCTGCTGCCAGCGATCCTGTTCAGTACCCCAACAGGTTTACTTGCATTTATCGAATTTTCTTATTTCTAGATCGTTACTTAGCATTGACCCGCTACCAGCAGGCCTGTTCAGTACCCTGGCAGGTTTGCCTTGTAGGAAGTCGATGGGTACTAGAGTGTGCTAAGCCCTGCTAAACACATGAGTAAATTTTTTTCATAAAAATGGCCTTAATCATAGATCATGTCAAAAGAGAATAACTCAAAGGTGTTCCTGGTCCTTTTAGTCCGTCTTCTTTATAAAAGATAACGTTCCCCATAAGCAAAAATTCCACTTATCCTAGAATGTTCTCAAAAATATTTTAAAGGTCAAGTTTTGATAACAAGTGTAGATATACTAGTAATCCCTAGGTATTAAAAATCTTGAAGAACATGATGATTGAAATAATTCTTGTGAGCACTTGCTTAAAGTAATCAAGAATGTACATATCTGAATCAAACCACCATGTATAAGAAAAATCATTTAAAATAAATGGTTTGAAAATCAAATTTCAGAATCACAACTAGTGTTTTTAGAGCACTTTTTAGATAATGTCTTATAGAAAAGATCCACCTGTAATTAAATTTTCAAAACCATTTATTAGATGATTGGTTTTATTTAAAAACATATAAGAAGAGTCTCCTAGAATTAGACATGACTCTTGTTTATTTGAAAAACATATCTACATATATACAAATGATGACAACCCAAGGTAACTCTTAAGGATCAAGTAAAGGAGGAAGAGTATTCAGGGAGGGAGGATCAGCTTCTATTCTAGCAAGGTTCACCCTGGTCCCTTGAGGCAAAAGATGATGTCCTGTACAAATATGACATGCGAAAATTTTGAATGGACATTCTTGTGGGAGATGTTTAAATTTACATTTTGAATAGAAGATGGTCCTTGCTGCTGATTCTTCTTTCTTTTTCTTTGTGTGAGATGTTTTGCTGAAAGGAGGTTTTTTCCAAGGTGAAACTGAGGTGTACCAGTATTTTTTTCAGGGGAGACCTTCCTCCCATTGGCCATGCCCCTATTGGACCCTATAGTAGACTCTACTTCGGATGTTTCAATTTGTGAAATTACATAGTCGTCGAGGAGTGCTTTTATTTGGACAGGGTCAACAAAGTTCGGGTATCCTACTAGAGAAGAAGTTGTATTGGGATGCTTAGAGGTTTTTAATAACTAATCTCTCTAAAGATTTTCAAGAATGAGATCCTCAAATATTCCTGTCAAAGTATCGTCCATGACTTCTCTGATAAGACTTCTTAAGAGAGTCTCCTTAGATCTCCAGGAAGATAACTTCCTATAGGTGTCTTTTTGGTATCTTTCCACTAAGTGGATGGTGGGGGGAGCTATGTCCTTGTAATAGTTAATTTAAAATTTACACGAAATTTTACTATCTACTTTAAACACACTTAAGAGGAATAAATCAAGCTTTGTGTAAAGTAAACACACTTATACAAAAAAGGAACAACAGGGCTTTGGGGAAACCCACTAAAGTGGATGCGTCAGGCTATCACACTATGGAAATTCTATTGTGAAGTTGTCTTTTCATCTTACTGTTTCCCCTCCTCCTTGATCTGTAATGTAAAGGCAACCTATCTATCCTTATCTACTTAGGCTTTGTTCATGAAAAAAAAAACTTAAAGGAAAACCTAAACTATTGCTACTGCTGGGTTTGGGGGCGCCTGTTATAACAGATGCTTGGGTTCTTACCTCTTGTCTTACCGCTCCTCCGCCACCAACCTATCACTAAAATTCATAAGATAATTCTATTTTTCTATCTTACAGAGCAACTCCCTGGTAACGGCACCAAAATGTTGGGCAAAATATTGTCTTGAATAGTTTACCTAATATTTAATTATCGACCGGGGTTTGTAAGCTTGGAGTTGCTACAAAATATATGCAAAGGAAGAAGGATTCCTAAGGTGTCATGGCAATATTTTAAAAAACACAGATCAAAAGATCTTTATGAAATAAAAAACAAAGACTCCTAAGAATTCAACAGTTAAGAAGATTAAGCTAGAAGACTAGACTTGTGTAGTATCTAGTTATACTACTCTACTTTATACATACTCGATGCAAAATAAAAACAAGATAACAAACTATCCCTTAGAACCTATTCTACTACTTTAAACAACTTTGAAAACTAACTATACAAAGAAATATTTATAGAATTACATCAACTAGAATGTATAACTAAGGATATACATGGCAATTCAGACTAATTCCACTCTCCTGGATTGTTTTGGGGATAAGCATTTACAGTGACTGGGACAGAGGTAGGAGGAGAGTCAAAGTGGCTTTCAAATGAGGTATAGAAACTAAATGGAATTAAGTCTAACTTTACCTATATGAAAATATGTAAACTACGAAATGTCCAGTTGCAAGTAATGGTAAACATAGTTCTTTATATCATGGACACTTATAAAAAATGTGAAGGAAAAGACCTAACTAAGAGAACCTGATGATGATCTAAATTCTTATTTAATAACCATCTAATCTAAAAAGAACAACTTCTATTGATGACCGATCAATATATCTACCAACTTATAATTAACTTTAAATCACATGTACAGAAATAGAGTGAATTCAAGCTAATATAATCATATGGTAAAAATACTTAAAGGCTTAATAAATACTCTAAATAATTTAATCACATACTCTGAAAAAGAAATATAATTACTGTCTAACTATCCTTAATAAAAACCCGCTTAAAGAACTGAAGAAAACAGACTTAAACTATGTAAAATATGCTGACTGTATGAAAGACTAAACAACAGGTTGAAATGGCAGTCTGTATAACATGCCAAACAGTCTGTCTGTATGACAGTCTGTATACAAAAATACTTAAATCTTTGAAAAATCGATTAATCTAGATGATTTCGGCCAGCTGACCTATGCATGTAATAACTATGATGTAAATACAGGAATTTAACCGATTTAACAACTAATTCACATATAATTTACAATTCATAACTCAAACCTATTTACCCTACAAGATAATACAATTCATAATTTGAAAGCATTATTACCTAGAGCTTTGAAAAGAAACTAGAGATATAAATTCAGAACATACTAAGAACTAACAGAATTGAAACTAACTATGATTAAATCCTACAGTATTGGAAGCAATTTTAATCTATTATCATTGAATCATAATAACTAGAAATACATCAAAAGAATTACAATCCAATTTATATGCAAATGCATCAAAATGAAGTTTATAGTCTAATCTATATGGAAAGGAATTCAATCTAGTCTATATGCAAATGCATCAAAAGGAATTTACAGTCCAATCTATATGAAAAGGAATGACAATCTAGTCTATATGCAAATGCAAAAAGGAATTCACAGTCTAATCTATATACAACTGCATTAAAAATACATTACAATCTAGTCTAATAAACTAGAAATGTAACAAAAGAAATTACAATATAATCTATTTGCAACTGCATTAAAAAAAATTTACAATATAATCTATATGCAGCCGGTTGCCAACTTAAAGTGAAAGACTATATAAGCGTCATAACATTAAAATGGAATCTAAACTACAAGCATCATAAGACTAGAATGAAATCTAAGTTACAGGAAATAATATAAACAATTGCAGAAATGAAATTACATAAATAATCTATGAACAAAATTATGCTAATTATAAAAAGGAAAGAGACTATACGAAAAATAAAACTCTGATTGGTGGGGGGCCCTCCCAGCAAACAGAGTCACAACCTGCTAAGCGTTAATGGAACACGATTGTAAACAGTATGACAGAACTTTCGATTAAAAATAACAGATCCTAAATTACATAAACTTGTTGAGCTAAAAACTACTTCTGCTTAACCCCTCTCGCATACAAGCGTTCTTATATATATAGTTTTGAGAAAGTGAGCAAGTCGACCCTTTAGTGGTCGACTGCTCTTCTAGAATGAGTCAACCATTATTACAATTCATTTCTTTAATGCCAACACACAGTCACTCTCCTCCCTTTTTGCAAGTTGGTTTCCATCGGGCATGAGGTGGGGTATAGGTTTCCCTTCTTTGCCGTGAACTAATGGCGTGGTGTCAATGCTGGAAAACTTCCAGAACGAGGCTCGTGCTATCACTTCGGCATGTGGACAACAACAGTTGTAGGTCGCTCCATGTTTAAATGTTGGAGAGTCAATCAGTTCCATCGCACAGTTGTTTCGGCGAGCTGAATGACGAGCTGGATATGATATGCACATATCTAGCCGAATGTGTGTCTGCATGTCAAATTCACCCAAAAAACATGCTCTGAAATCAACAAATGTATTTGTTAGCAGTTACATCAATTAATCATCGAATTTACTCATTAAAATAGTAAAATAATCAAGAATGAATCAATCTTAAATAAATTAAAATAAGATCATACCTGAAGCTGAATGGTAGTCTGTGTGATGCAAAGACGCCAAAATGACAACAAAATATGCGTTAATACATAAGGTCTTTAGCTCAAAAAGGGTAACAAAATGGGGCTCAACAAAACCTTTGTAGCTTTATGATTAGCTTGTTCTTTTACCTTGGATTAGTTTCCAAAGTGAGATATATTTACTTCCTATGAAGGCATGTGGTATCTCTTTAACATGCATATATTTTTGGGATGTAATGGATTGTTATCGTCCATTATTTTTTATTCTTCCTTGGGGTTTCTCTCTAAGTTTAGATTATCATATTATTGTTGTCCTAAAATAATGAGCAATTGTTGCCATAATAATTCTCCCTAGTGGATGCATAGCTTGATCTTGAGGGTTCCTTGTGTTACAAAAGGATTAGGTGTAATAGTGATCCTATGACTAGGTGGAGCATTCTTCTTTTGTATCTAGTTGATGGAGAATTTCCAAAAGATAAGTGTTCTTGATTTGTTTATGAATATGCAGAATTATTGTTGTTAATGTTATGGATTTATTTATTTTATAGTTTAATTAGTTTTGAATGCATGTATTTCTCCATTTAAATATATGGGTTCATAATTGACTAGATTGTTTAATTATACTTACATAACACTGCATTAGCATCCAAGCACTATATAATTGGTTTGGTATCAAGGAATTTGAATTTGTGGTATTAGGATAAAAAAAAACTAGTGTGGATTTGTTGGTTTATGGAGTATCTCATAGCCTTTGGTGTGGATTTATTGGTTTATGGAGTATGCCATAGGCTCAACATTGCATATAGAGGTTGATGGGATGTAATTTTCACTTTTCCAACTTTACTCATTTGTGTCCAGTGGATTGTGGCATGTTGGGTTATTTCTAGTAATCTTGAAATGTGGTCCTAAGGGTTATAACCTATATTCATGTTGTTAGGTCGGTTCATGGTCCGATATTAATGGTTAATTAGGTGGGCTGGGTGGTCCCACATTTATGGGTTTAAAATAAACTAATTCAATCCCACTCATACATAGGGTATTGCCTCATTTGTAATCATCTTAACACTTGGACATGAAGATGATGCAAGATTATTTGAAAGTGCAATGCATTATTTGGGGTTGTATCCACTATATGTATACATGTGCCCGTCTGTGTTCTTTTCTTTGTCCATTGGGGTATGTTTATTATTTGATGTATTAATTATCGATTCTTGGATTTATTAAGAATGAAGTCCAAATACCATATTTCCTATATTGAGTTCACTTTTTATTGTTGTCATCGTCAATAGAGAAGAATAGTAACAAGTGGAGTTGCTAAAGGTAACTAGTCCCTGCCTTATGCAATTGACTCCTTGGCCCTTGGATTTAAGGTCTTTGCAATTGACTCCTTAGCCTTTGGTTACACATAATATTATGTTTATGATTAAGGGGAAGTGTAAACAGATAAGGCCCGAGTTTTTTACGTTTTATTTATAGGATCACTTTTCAACAGGATTAGCCTCTACAAAGGAAGAATGAAAGGATTGTTCTTCACTGCGATACATGTGAGTTTACTCCTTCCTTCAGCTCTGGAAATTAAGATAAAGTTAATGAATGTTAAAGTAACCATGGAATGAGTTGGAATTGTAGTTAAAATTCTGAAAGCACAAGTCACCTAAATTCAGCTTCACTTGATATCTAAATTCAGCTTCACTTGCGATTATCATGAGTGGAGAGACGGAACCCCTGTCATGCAAATATTTTCTCATGTTTTTACACTTGAAAAAAAAGCTACATTGAATTTAAGAGAATTATGCCCCTTCCATAGACTTCCCTACAATTATGGCATCAACAGTTTCTTGCAGCTTAATTCCCGTACAGCCTTCCTTGACTCCTGTACAAATGAATTCAGTCCCTAGATAGAAAAACATGAATTACTGGTGTCAGATTCTCAAACAAGAGTTAAAACATTATAAAATATGCATACCTATAATATCCAAAACAAGGGCAGGCAAAATAAATACCTGAATAGCATCAAGTCTGAGCAACAAGAGAGATGACATGGTGATCCAGGTTCATTCTCATGTATCCACTGAATTTCTCTAGCATCTGTAAAACTCTGCCCCATTTTTTCAGGGTCGAATTTCACTTGTTTTATTAATGTGTTCCATATACATATATCAACCATGTCTTTAATATATATTCTAAATATATCGACCAACCATATTTAAGATTAGTACTCCACATTACATACTAAAAAACTAAATAGATTGTAAATATATCAACCAACCATCTTTAATACTAGTGCTCCATATTACCTACTAAAAAGCTAAATATTGAACAAAACTAATCAAACATTGAATGTTCATAACAATACCTAACAACTTACATTAAACGTGTTTGGGAAGAAAGTGAAAATATCAAGGGTTCTTGTTATATTTTGTTTTTTTTAAATCACAGCACATGCCCATGTTTGAGTACTGGTCAGGTAAGTTGTGACTCTTCGTCACTATTGAATCAATGTCACCGTTTTAAATGACAGCACATTCCGAATATGAATGTTTTAAACACTTGATTGCTCGTTGAACCAAGCATTCTGGCCTGGGTTGGTAGTAAGTCATACCATCCTTCGCAGTACGGGTCTGGTTCCCTGTAATAGAATGAAATTTGCTAAATATTTTCTATAAGAGAGTGCAGATTCAGGTTCTCTGGTTATCAATCTAAAACAGAAAGTTTCTTCCCTAAAAATATGTATTTGAGATATGGTGGATCTAATTCTTCAGGTGCATATTGTTTGTCCTTAGGGTTTTCATAAAGTTAATTTTCCTTAGCAGTATAGACCTTTATACTAATCCAGGGAATGGAGTTAATCCTAACATTCTAATTATTCTTATTACGGTTAAATGATGGAAATCCACTGTAGAGGATTCATCACTGCGGGCATTGTGATCGCAGCTATTATATGTGTGGTCGCTAATGTTCTTCTGCGTTACCAAATGAGAATCGATCCCCAGCATCCTATGGAGCCCAAGTTTCGGCTTACTATATTGTTCGTGGAACATGGTCTCATATGAGAGTCGGTCATGCCTTCATAAAATAAAATATGTGGCGATCCAGTGTCATGAGAAACGGGATTCGAAGTGACTCTCTCCTTTCTTTTTGGCAGAGAAGGAATATTTGGACCGTGATGCAAAGTAGAGTCTCACATACGTTTCTGCTGCACTGAATTTGCATTTGATTTGGGAGTATTGTTGTATGAAGGTTGTTCTCTATTCTTTTATGCATAAATGGAAGTCCATATCTAATAATAAACCCAATGATAAACCTAGATAACAACCCAACCAACGAAGGAAACTGGTTCAATTTCATCATTCAAGAGCAATAAACCCCGCCAATAAACACCAACAGAGAATTGTATTGTGACAAACACCAACATAACTGTATTGTGACAGACAAAGGACTGAGTATTGTGGAGGCTAACAGAACAAATTGGAAAATGCTACGATGTGGATATTTGGAGAATGAAGTTTCATACCGTTCCAAAAAACCTTTGCGACCTGAAAGTGATAATGCTCCAAGATACATTATCCCCAATGATCCAGAAGTGAAGCCAAAGGTTTTATTTATATAATATTGAAGTGCATTTCAAATGCCATAATGCAAAACTATCTCCGGGCACCTTTAGAAATTTCTTGTTAGTTACCTCGAAACCTTGCGGATCTCCCGTGGGAGCATAGAGTTTTATGCCTTTAGAAATTTCTTGTTAGTTACCTCGAAACCTTGCGGATCTCCCGTGGGAGCATAGAGTTTTATGCATCTCTCATGGGAGCATAGAGCCTCATTAAGAATGGGAAAGAAAACTTTCAAACTGCAATGATAAGTCAAAGAGAGAACCTAGAGACCATGGATCATGATCCAACTAAGAGAAGATTTGATCAATGAATAAATAAACAAGAGGAAAAAGGAATTTTACATATTATCTTATTTTTACAACAGGTAAATTTCTTGAATTAATGCATGGGTCATGGTGTTGGCTAGGTTGTCTCCACATTGACTCCATTATATGAAATTTGACAGCTTCTACAAGGTATTTACTTTGGAACCCGTTGTTGTCTATTAGATATGGCTTCCCATATGAGCTAACTTTCCAAACATCCCATATACTGTTATATATTAAATATCATCCGAATAGGCAGTTACTAGGCCAACCTTCCTCCAGCCCGAGGTGAGTTCCCAACACCCCGATTAAAGAGTAATTCCTATTCCAGCCACCCGATGGTGTGTTATTAAATACTTATTAAATACTTATATAAGTAAGTGCATTTTTCGCTTAAAGAAGAGATAAATTCTACGTCCAAAAAGCGATTGCACAGACTATTCTATAACACCGAATCTTGCCACGTTTAGGCCATGCAAGAAATGACTTCATCCACCCAAAGCATGAGTGCCACATCCAGAAGCTCAGCGAGTGCATGTTGAAGGATTCATCTCATCTTTCCGTGGAGGCCATTGCATGCAGCCAATTTTGAGATGGAGATCAAAGCCCAAATTCACAACGTGCTCAATAAACACCAACCATGGATGGGCTCCATAGAAAAGACAAAACGAGTATGTTTTTCGACCGTGTTTTCTCCATTCTTGGAGCATTAATTTTAGCAAACTCTTGCGATTGAATTCTATTTTTGCTAGCAGAGCCGAATTAGTAATTTTCCGCTGCAAAAATCAAACCTATGTGTTGTGTAGTATTGTAGGCACAATCCATGGCTTCCACCGATGCTGCCCAGGAAAGATCCTAAGACCACTAAAGAGAAGCTCGTCAAGGAAGCCAAGGAGAAAAATGAGAAAAACTCAAAGGAAAGGAAGCCAACGGCTGCCAAGGGTTCGAAGCCCTTGCCTGCAGGTACTGCTCGATATGCCTTTTTTTATTGATTCATTTAGTTTTTACTCTGTTTTTTATATGCATTTGCAGTGCTCCTATTGCAGATGATTTTTGAAGCCATTATCGCTAAAGATCCCGGTTGTTCCAACCCTTAACCAATAAATAAATTCATGAGCAAAAAGTACAAATCCTTCTTAATTTTTACTCCATATACCTCCTTCTTTATCAGAAAATATTGGATTCACTTTCTCGTGTTGAGTATTATTGTTCTTTGGCATCGAGAAAGCCAAGGAGATGTGGGTTATCTCTCCAGGACAATGCTCTTCAAGCGAGGGGATAAACATGGCCTTATCATATTCAAAGAAAATCTTTAAAAGCTAAGTACAAAAATGGCTACTTAGTTGCACAAGCCTAGGTGTCATCGACCATTGATCTTGCAAAATATATAGATATATAATAAGATAATATTACCAGTTTTAATTGCTTGAGAAAACTATGCTGGCAACATCAATTATGAACATGTTGCGCAATCAAACTCTCAAATTGAAAATAAACATGCATTTTAGTGCGTTAATAGCTGGTAAGGTGTAAAAAGGTGGGGTGGATTGGGCAAATTTTTCTATTGCTTTGCCTGTTTGATGTGAAAAGTTAGGTGCCGCGTTGATGATCTTAATTTTTTTTTAAGATCATTAAAATCATTGCATAAATTACATCGGTGGACCAGAAATTAAGACTAAACTTGAGAATTCCAAGGATTGAATCTCCTAGAAATCTCCCTCCCGTGGCTTCTTGGTCGAAGATTGTGTCTACTGGATCAACTGGAAGTTATAGGGCTTCTTGATAGTAGACCCGTCTCCAAGAAGAAGCTCACTGTCCAACTCTAGAAACCCATGGAAGTAGGCTCCAAAGGCGGTTGCCCCAAGGCCAAGAAACCAACAGTCGTTGCTAAACCTGATAGCTTCCAAGGCTTATCAATAAGAAAATGGTTATACTAGACTAACCACAACATTTTCAATGGATCTGCACTCTTGTACTTCTTTGTACACCAATTTTCCTTCTGGGAAATCCCCAATCCCTCGCCAATATAACAAAATCTCCTTTGACTCCAATAGTGCCTCGAATTCATATAAATCCCTGGCCAATATAACAAAATATCCTTTGACTCCGATAGTCCCTTGAATTTGTATAAATACAGGATGAATCTCCGAGATAAGAGAAGATATGCAATTTTAAGCTTGGCAGACTTGCCAATATCTAGGAAGTCCTTCTTCATCAACAAAAAATTCAACGAGGCAAGCAAAGCTCGTGGCACAATCCAGGTATTTTGATTGTTTCCCTTCCCTTCTATTTATGTTAAAAGATTTATCAATTTTTAGCTTACTCTGTACTTGATCTTCACCATTGAAGAACAAATGGGATGCTATTGGATTCCCATATGAAAACATTGGTATTCAGAGTCATCAACATTAATAGAATCGTGATCAGCTAAATTTATGGTTATTGTTAAACATGATTAGCTTTTTTATATTTTCTTTCTATTTTCAGTCCTCGAGGGTTTTTAGTGTCTAAAAACAGAGTGAGTAATGATAAATATTCATCCATGTCCTTCAATGCTATCAATTTATATATTATTCACACTGTTGACAATTTGACAGGAATTAAAACAGGACAAAATCTGAAGCAAAGTAGGTGAAACTCAATAATTGCAAGAAGGGATGAGCCACAATGATATGCGGAGGTAGAGCATACTAGAATATTTCTCCAACAGGATCTTACCAGGTAGCTTGGAGAACGATTTGAATTTAATTCCAACGCTTTCCAACTGTGCCACATTGATTCCTTTTATAAACTAGCGTTTGCCAAATGGAAGAGCAGGGAGAAAATGACAGACTCCGCGGAAAGCAAAGGCAGCTTCAGAACCCAACCAATTGCCAGATTTGCCGAAAGCAAAGGTAGCTTCAGAACCAAACCAATTGAAGTGTTTTCTGAATACAGTGGTTGAAAATGGGGAAAATGGAGTGTTGGGTTGAAATGAGAAAATTGGAGTGTTGGGTAATAGGAAGTCTAACAGGTAGCAGGTAAACTGTTTCAGCTTGTGCAAATCAACACCTAGAAGAAGGCTCTTTGGCAGGTGTGATGTTCCTTGGTAGGTGTGCTGGTAAGAACAGAAGGAATGCATGCTTGGCAGGTGTGCTCGTGGGCTGGTAAGAATAGAAGGAATGCTCACACAAAACACTCTAAACATCAAACATTTAACACTCTAAACATTGAACATTTAATGTGAGGGAACTAATGTTAACAAGATTGTTAGCATTATTCAAAAAGTAGAAGAAAGGTCGTATACCATTGATTAATATTTCAAAATGATCAAAGTATAAGCTTCCCCTTACCTTCCTTTGCCTCCTTACCTTCCTTTGCATCGATATGAGGCCAAATAAGGCCTCAAAATTTATGATTGGGTAAAAATATTTAAAAACTTAAAACTTAGTATATGTGTGACATAAACTTAGTATACGTGTAATAAATAGCTTTGATTTGGGTGAAGACTTAGGATATATGTGGAAGGCGAGCCTTATATACTGGATAGACTCGTCTTTAAGGTGAGCCTGTCAATTGTCAGATGCTTCCATACGATCATGTGTCATCCATTAGCATATAATGGCTCCATTTGCATTTGCATAAGCATGCATAGCATCCATTCACACCAACCTGACATCCTCTATGGTTCCATGGCTTTGGAGCATATCGTATCCATCCATGATCGTCGTAGCCCGATTCTCCAGTGGCCAACTCCAACTCTGATTCCACCATAAATGTACTCGCCCATGGGTTCGGCGGCTGCATACAACTATCAATTCATTTCCATGGCACGTACGCTTGCATCTGCAGCTGGATGATCTTGCCAGGGATGGTTGTCAATTTAATTGTCGATGGATTTGGGAGATTTACATTTAAATTTAAATCGAGAAAACCCGCCTTCGCCATATTAATTCCTAAATGCTATCAAATTTGATCATTCCTTGACTTTGCAGCAGCATGGGTTTCAGGCTTCAATTTCTTTTCTCTAGTGAGCTATGTGGATTAAATTCAGTGAAAGAGTTAGCGAGCGATGTGGATTAGCCCTCAATGGTGAAATAATTCAGTGAAAGAATTCAGCAAAACAAGGCAAATATTTTAAATACTTTTTGGAAGATGACAAAAGGGATACCATGGTCCAACAGCAAGGATTAAATGGTCATCGCTATATGATCGCTTGGAAGAATATCGTTGTCTGTAAACAGAGTATTGGAGCAAACTTGATGATCTCCTTAATGCATTATATCCATATCTCAAGGATGTTGCAAAAGGTTAACAATGTCGAAGTCGAATGGCTGAGATCCCATGGATCAGGAACAACAGGGATATCTGGTGGCATAGACAGGGGGATAGGGCTATGCTGGATTTTATGCAGAAGGCAAGTTTTCATTTGGAGTTACTTGTCTGGCAATCCCCCTCAGAGATGCATTGTGCGATGAACATGAGATCTAAAACTACCCTTGCAGTAGACAAGACCATCTTTGAGAGTGATAAGAGAAGTATATTATGTAATGTGAATATTCACATTTATCCAGATCGCCAGGGACATGGAAATGGAGGCTATAATAGAACTGTAATAAGATTGTAGCCAATAGAAAATATGTGTTTTTATAATCACGAAATCGAAGGGCAAAGGCGGAGGCAATCCTTGATATAGTTAAGGTTTCTCTAAATTTGTTTCTGTGCAATATACAGTAGGAACCATCGATTGCACAGTTTAAGTAAAAAATGGAAGATGAAGGAGAGCATTATCGGTGGCAGAAACGGTGCTCCGAGAGGATGCTTGATCGTTTACTTAGGAAAAGAAGAGGATTGCAATGTTATTTGACTTTGTCCCCAATTTATGAGGGACAGAGTATTGCAACTCGTTTCTACATATTCTTTGGCGTTGCAAAAACTGTCTTTAAGGTTTTTAGGTGCCTCAGAGCTGCATAAAGTCTGGACTTCTTTTGATCAGACGAATAATAATTTGAAGTAAGTAAGAATTGTGGTTGTTGTTTGTCTATATTGGGATTTCAATCTTGTAGACGATGGGTGAAACTAAACTCCACCGACTTTCCATGGATGACAAAGATTTCAATCTTGTAGAGGATGGATGAAACTAAGCTCCGCATTTAGATGTTATAGGCCAGGTAATGGATGACAAAAATATAGATGGTTGGAATATTTTTAAAATGTAGGTGGATTGGAATATTAAGACGGATTTCATTTTAATATTTAATAGGGAATTTTATTTTAAATTATTTAAATAACAGGTGTTAAATGCTATTTCACATAAACCGTGTTGTGAAAAATACTAATTTGTTGTAAAGTTAAATGACTTTAATTTATTTTTTTTTAAATAATTTTCGTTTAATTTTACTTCAACTTCACACCTTGACGTGAAAAATGCATAAATTGAATTCTAATTTGTGCTTTTGGTCTTGTAACCACTCGATCGATGCTTTTACGTTAATGTGATCACCAAATTCCCACATAAATTAATACCTACTCGTTCTCATTGTAATATGTGAGGCAATTACAATATGCTTCACCAAAATATATGATTTTAGGAAACAAATAATTTCCAATGGTTTTAGATCTCTTATTATTAGTGTTCACATTAAAACCAAACCACATCATTGTATTTTTCACAATCATACAAATGGAATGGAATACAAAAATTGTTAGTGAGTTTTTCTTAAATCCAATAAGACTATTATTTTAATATGTATAGTTTATGTAATTCATACTTTTGATATATGAATGAAGGATTTAAATAAAATAAATAAATAAATAATGTTTTTTAAATGATTTAAATAATTAAGATTTTTATTGTAATTTAAAAATAAATTTCTTTATTTTTATTACCAAGTTATTATACCTGCCTCAGCAGGTATATTGTAATCGATCGAAGTCAAACTCCATTGACTTTGGGTATTAGTTGGTGTCTTTTGAGACACTTATAAAGAATTAAAACCTGTCTTCCAAAGTATGACTTAGGGGTTTGCAAAATATTTTTTTTAATTTTGTTAAAAAACTATTTTTCTAAACAGCTGATTAGTGGATAGGAGATGATGTCAACATTGGGATTTGGTATCTGGATTTGAGTTGACATGTGGCAAGATGACATCTTAATGATAAAATTAAAAAAATAAAAATTATATCCCATTGCCAAGTGGCACCATCGGAGCCAGCTGTTCTAGGCTCGTTCCCACCCAACTCCATGCGACAATTGTGATCTGGATGTTCATTACAGCAGTTGACCTGTTTGACAAGGCCTACGTTCGCCATCTTGACAACACCTGTCTCATTTGCTATAGCAGCGATTATCCAATTACCGCATTTGGTTCCGATTTTGCTATCAGGGCCAATACGCGCCTCACAGATGGGAATTTCGTTGCAATCGTCCAAGATATGCTTCGACTCTGTAGAAAACTAGAGAATCAGAAACAAAGAACTAGCTGTAAACCTTATGCATTGTAACGAATGGTTCTTTAATGTAATTTAAATCTGGAGGTGTTACAGTGATAGATTATTACCATAGCGAGTGCGATCCAGAAGGTACCGTTTCAGTCATAGCGGATGTTATCTGGAAGTCCTGGTAGATTGTCAATGAAAGATTCAACGGTGCCTTTCTTTGGCTCTTCTAACCAGTACTTCTGCCATCGATACCTGTAAAGAAAAACAAGGCACCGACCTCTCAGTTTTGATCTGAAAATTTCATTGATGGTTGAGAGAAAGATTATTGCAATGCATACAGTGAAGTTTCACAAAAGACGAGGAAGTCCTATTTGGCAGAGAGAGCCACTCCGTTGGGGAAGAACAGATCTTTGAGAAGCACGCTGGTTGTCTTGGTGTAGGCCTCGTATTTCAGCAACCGGCCATGTGGTCGGTACTCCATCAGATCTAACAAATAGTCATGGAAGCCATATTTATACGAAGCATCTATGAAATAGATTGCCCCTCCTCTGCTTACATCCACTCCGTCTGCAAGTCTGCAATAATATAGCCATGTAATCTAGAGGTTTGGTATCAATTTGACAGTGTTAAGAAGTATATTAAGGATTTTATTTCCAAATATGTTTAATATTCTTAGAAAACAATCTTTTCTAGGAATGACATTACTTCGAACATTCAGAAATAGAACATTATTTGATTCACTTAACCTATATTAACTTTTTATTTTTATAAAGAATCGATTCATTGCTCAAATTTTGAAGTAAAATTTCAAAACAAAAATGATCTTGATAAAAATGTTACTTCATTTTCAATTCATCTGCTTCATCTGCAAGCATCTCCACATGGCCTTCTGTGACATTCAGCAGACCCTACTTAAAAACACAATGAACATGAAACATATGAAGATGAATATAAAATTGAGGAGACGAGATGATGAAGGGCCGATCATAACCTGATAAGGATCGCAGACTAATAACTCTCCATGGATGCCAAAAGCGAGGACCAGAGGACGACCTCCAACGTATGTCCAGTTCTCCACAAGAACATCAAGATTATCAAGAAAGGAGATTCGTTTGATCCACCCATCGCCACAACCCGTATACAGTCTGCCTTGAGAATCCAAAGCCAGGTCTTTAGAGCTGGGGATGAGTCTAGATCCGATTTTCTGTGCATTCTATAGCCTCTGGTTGTGGGCGTAAACACCAATTCTTTCAGGAGGAGGAGGAAGGTCGATGTTTGCTGGATCGATTGGAGAAGTTCTCAAGAGAGCATTCCAACCTACTGCTAAAGCTATGCACAGCACAGCTGCTACCACTGCAATAGTGGGATTTGCCATCGAAGAAAGAGAGGGTAAAATGGGGAACGCAGAGTCCACATAAGATGGTTAACTCATGGAGCTTTCCAAACCGAAAATGAAAAACTGAAATTCGTCTAAATTCTATGACATAGACCTTGGCCGGATGGTACCTAGTGGAGAGAGGCACACTGCATGACACACACATGGAAATGCACATTAGCTAAGTGTGCAACATAGGTGCAATAATTTAATGATTAATTGCATTGCATGACACATGTGAAAGGGAAATTTCGAATTTCAATTTAAAAGATTGTAATTGTACAAAAAATAAAAGATATGGACCAAAAAAGAGATGCAGAGCTTTTTTACCACAAGCTTTTCCGCAGCTTCACATATTTTGTCGACCTTTGCATCGGACAATCCTTTGACGCTCGTCAAACTCTGTACAAGTCTTCCTTTAAAAAACGAGAGCATAAAAGACGAAAATTAAATACGGTTGTAATTTTAAATAAATTTCAAGTGAACCTTTTTGGTATGCATCATTAAATCGTTACATGTATAAATGCCGGCATCCTGGAGCTTCTTGACGTCTCCTGCGTTGATCCCCAGTTGTGTGACTGTAAAATTAAAACGCAAGATGTCAAAAACGATTAATATTGAGATGAGCTACGAAGATTTGTCGTAATAATTAAATTTTGAGAAGTCCTAGGCTTCTCTATAGCTTCAAAAGAGTCGTCTTCCTCGTCAATATCCTGATCCGGTTCCACGAGGTGAAGCTGCTGATCTTCTGGGCTGAACATTCATATTCAAACATGCTAGTGTCAAGTAGTTTAATTAATTTTGTGGATTCTGCTCCTGGGAGCAGAAGCGATGAGGATGCTTACTTGTAATCCATTTCTTCTATCACCGATTTCTGCTGCTGCACAATGGAGAGAAATGAATGGCACTCCTGCTAAGTTGTAAGCAAATGTATTTGATATTACATATGTATTTAATAGCTATTTATAGGTTTTCCACATGGTAACTCTAGGGTTTCCACTTGCTAAAAGGACAGCCAGCCAGGTCCAGAGCACATCCAGGTCAACATAACCTACACAGCCAAATTGCCATCATTAATCACTTATTATTTTAGAATTTTTTTCCTTTATTTATAAATTAATAAAATGGACTCACTTATTTGTTTATGTTCCCGTTCACTTATTTAAAGCATTACACATTTTGGTTTATTGGAAAATATATATCTAATTTAGCTAAAATGATTTTGTTATTAAATATTAAAATGACTAATAAGCAACCTAAAATTCTAAACCAATATTGAATTAAGGAAGCTTGAATATGCTTGTTTTTATGATACATTGCAATAACCTATATCGTATTTAAATGGACATTTTTTAATTCATTTTTGTTTTAATTTCTTTCAAATTGTAATTATATTTGTTTTATCATATATTTTTATAGCAAAATTATCCTATTGATATATATTTTCAATCTCTTCTTATAAATTGTATTTAATGTATTAGCAATAATTTCAAGATGATATAGATTTTTAGAAATATCTAAAATTAAGTTGGCTATACAATGTTTCCTTTTATAATTGTAAGACACTTGCAAAGTGTGTATCATAATAACATATTTTATTAGAAAAGACACATGCATGTTTTTCAATATATTTTTTATTTGAAATTTTTTATATCTACCTCAAATTTTGTAAAAACCTATGTTTATCATTATATTTTTTTATAAAATACACATGTTTTTATTATTTTTATGAGTATTATGTCTAGCACAAAGAGATATATATTTGAAATTTTGTAAAAACCTATGTTTATCATTATATTTTTTATATAAAAATACACATGTTTTTATTATTATATTAGTATTATGTCCTTCACAAGGATATATATTTTTGGGTGTCTCCTTATTAATTTGTCTGGACTTTATAATTTTTCTTACTTTTATAATTATTTTATAGTTGAAAACTTATTTTATTAAACATTTTTTTTTTATTAATTCTTTATATATATTATATAGTTGTTTGATATTAAATTTAATATACTCAATTAGTTGTTTATTTATGTGATTAAAGGGTTAATTTCAAAAAATATTAAAATTTAAAAAAAAATATTCCCTAATATCATTTAGTTTATTTTTTATTTTCACTAAAAAATCATATTTTTCTTATTATTGTTTTAATTTTATATAATCAAATATCTTTTCTTTTCCAATGTCTATAACATTATTTTTATAAATGCTTGTAAATATTTCTTTTTATTATTAATTTTTATTAGATTAGCATATATTTATATAGAACAATGCCACACATTCTATGTTTTTAAAATATCTTCTTGAAAGTTTCATTGTAATAGTTGGTGCTTACATTGGAATTCAGATTTTTCAAAATCTTCAATTGTTGTTACATTTTTAATATCTATATTGTTAAGTATTTATTAGGCATTCAACATTGTTAATGTTATTCAATATCCATTTCTTACATAATATTTATTAAACTATTTTTAAGAGCCAAGTACTAGGCATCTATATTGCTTATCTCAGATATTCGTAGTGACAAAAGCTCTCCTATTCACAAAGACAAGTAAACTCATTTTGGATCTTTAATTTCAAGGACTTACTTAATAACTAATTAATTGATATACACATAGAAATATAAACAGTGACAGTTACAAGAAGTAACGAGTAATGCAACAACCTATAAACAACAAGTAATCTCGCATAGAAATATAAGTACCATGGCAACAAGTAATACATTTTGCAAGTTTGAATGTTTCATAATTTCTTCAACTTTTAGCTTTAAACTATATACAATATTACAATAAAATATTTCTAAGAGGCAGGTATAAGCAGCCTTGCTGCTATTTCACTTGTTTATCTAAGTGTAAAATTAAATTAGTTAATTTTTGCTCTCATAAAAAGTACAAGCACTTTTGAAAGGCATTAAACATGCTTATAAACTAGTCCTTAGAATCTAATAAGATTTATAGGCATAAAGTCTTAGTTAAAAGGAAGAAAATGTTGTGTATAAATAGAAAGAAATATAAGTTTTTGCACTTCTAAGCTAGATCCCAACAATTTGTAGAGGCAAACTATAAATAGTAAAACTAAAGAAAACAATATGATTCTCATAAAGTGTAAATAGGTGGGAGAACATAAACATAAATATGAAGTGTTTCATTTTGATCCATGTACATAACATTGTATGATTATAACACTAGACAAGAAAAACCATTAATATTGACTAATATTGAAGGAAGAAGTCATTGTATTAGACAATACTACAACAATCCTCACAGGTAAAACATGAGATATTCTTCCACCAGCTATTAAAAATACCTAATATTTTACATTCAATTTATCACATTTTTCCTCATTCTAACATTTGGGATTAATAGAAGGCACTCCATTCAAGGGAAGGGATCTCATTGAGTAATAATAAATCCAGAGACTTCAAATACCTTCTATAACTCCAGACTTGAACTTTTATATTCCTTTAGCCACTCCATTGAATTTAAAAAAAATCTACTAAATAAATATTAATTATAAGATATACAAATGCTAAACATTCATTACATACTTTACCATTACATCAAAAATTTATTTTTAAAATTCAAAAATTAATAAAATAATAAAAATAAAAATTTTAAGAAATAAAAATTTAACATCTTACCTTAACCTAACATTTAAAACTCCTTTCTATCTTTATAAAACTAAATAATACCATCCCTTACCATTATTGATTACACCATTATCCCATTACACTATTATTGAAATCAACTCCGTATTTGAACTTGTGCTAAAAATTCAAGCATGAGGATGAATCCCTTTTGATGGGATTAGATCCCTTTTGATTAGTAGGTGTAGCAATTTTGAAAAAGTTTTTTGAAAGACTTTTGAGTCTAGAAATGAAGAAAGGTTTTTTGATCTAACCTTGAAGTTTCTTGTATTGAAAGAACTGTAAGGGCTAACGTAACCTTTCCTTGATTTTAATAAAATAGCAAGAAAGCTTTTTTTTGTGAAAAAAGTTTTTTTTTGAAAAAAAAGTAAAATTTTTGCATGACTTGTGTTTCATTGTGTCAAAATTTTATATTAAATTAAATTAATACATTTTCACGTTTATTTTAAAGTAAACTTCTTGCATGATTTGTGTTTCATTGTGTCAAATATTTATATTAGATCAACTTTTTTTTAGATTGTAGGAAGATGAAACAAGTATAGTGTCAAAATTTATTTTATGGATTTATTTCCAAATTCAAAATAAACCTGATTCATGAGGTGACAATGTTACCACAATTGCTAAGATTGATTGATATAAGATCCATGAACATTGTTGATTGAACCATGAGCGTTGGTGGTGGAACATTGCACATTTATGGAACCATGAGCATTATTAATGGAACCACGAGCATTATTGGTGGAACCAAGAGATTTGTTTATGGAACCATAAGCTCTATTTATGGAACCATAAGCATTATTAGTGGAACCATGCGCATTGTTGGTGGAACCATGAGCATTATTAATGGAACCATGAACATTGTTGGTGGAACCATGAGCACTATTAGTAGAACCATGAGCATTGTTGGTGGAACCATGAACACTATTAGTGGAAGCATTATTGGTGGAACCATGACCTCTAGCTATGGAACCATGTGCATTGTTGGTGAAACCATGAGCATTATTAGTGGAACAATTTTAATGCAGAAATGGGTTCACCAAAATCTAAAACTCTTATTATATAATGTCAATTTTCCTTCTTGTTATTTTGGGCACCTTGAATATTTGCAATATCTGTGGCAAATACTTCATAAATTATGTTATGATATTTTTACAAATACTTCACAATGTATGCCCTTAGATCACTAAGTAGTGCAAAAACTAGACTTCTTCTCTATGTAGGTGCCCCAGACCTTAGCACTTTTCTTTACTAAGATTATTTATGTCTTTGGTGCTAAGTATACAACTATGTGTATACTCTAACTATGATAACTTTTAACACCCAATCTATCCTCAAGCTATCTCAATTGACACTTCCATACTAAGCTCTTTACAAATCCAACTCAATATCAATCAATACTCGGTTACATACCTCAGATGCACCTGGAGAAATATCAATTAACAATATTGAATTTGTTCCTCTACTAGGACACACGCCTTCAGGATTTACCTTGCCTTAAATTCTCTACCTCGGATAAAATATAATTTATAAATATTATATCTCCATCTAAGATCAATACAAAGAAACAATGCGGTTTTTTGAGACTAGTTAGTTAAATGAAAAAGATGCAGTGGTGAGTCACGTTCAACCAAGGATGTACAAAAATTCCAAAGGGTTGATGAGATCTTGTAAAAACAAAGACCATGGAATGCAAGAACAAAGAAATGTGCATCAAACATTAGGTCTAGTCAAACATTATGCACCATATAATACAAGTATTTCATTCTAATATTTTAATTTACTTTACATCAGATTGCATAAATAAAACTCATGGTTCTACCACTAATGCCTATGGTCCCACCAACAATGCTCATGGTTCCATAAATAAAGCTCATGGTTCCACAAAAAATGCTCATGGTTCCATAAATAGAGCTCATGGTTCCACCAACAATGCTCATGGTTCCATAAACAAATATCTTGGTTCCACCAACAATGCTCATGGATCCATTAACTCTATTGGAGATCAAACCACCAAACGTGGAAAATTCTGCATTGTTGGTGGAAAATTCTGCATTAACTCTATTGGAGATCCAATAATGCTCATGGTTCCACCATCTTGTGAACATTACTCATGGTTACACCACTGATGTACATGGTTCCATAAATATAGATCCCATCAATGCTCATGGTTCCACCAAGAATACCCATGGTTCCATAAATATAGACCATGGTTCCACCAACAATGTTCATGGATCCACTAACTTGGTTGGAGACTAAACCAACAAATATGCAAGATTCTACCACCAAATATATTCATGGTTTCATCAACACTAATTTTGTTCAAGGTGGTGGAACCATAAGAACTATTGGTTGAACCATGAGCTCTATTTATGGAAGCATCACATTATATTATCATAAAAGAATATGGAAGTACATTGTCCACCAGCTTAGATAATTTAAAAAGCATGATAATCAACTCTGTAATCTGAAATGCATTGTCCTCATTAACCTAAATGAAAATATCGCATTCCTTCGCCATGATTGTCTAACAAACCAATGGTGATCCCCTGTAACTTAGTGAACAATATTTGTGATTTCTTAGACAATACACAAACACATTTCCCATTACTAATGGTTCCATCAAATATGCTCATGGTTCCATAAGTAGAGCTCATGGTTCCACCAACAATGCTCATGGTTCCATAACTAGAGCTCATGGTTCCACCACCTCACGACCATTACTCATGGTTCCACCATCGATGCTCATGGTTCCATAAATAAAGCTCATGGTTTTACCATCAATGCTCATAGTTCCATCAACAACGTTCATGGTTCCATAAATAGAGCTCATGGTTCCACCAACAATGCTCTTGGTTCCACCAATAATGTTAATGATTCCATAAATAGAGCTCATGGTTCCACCATTAATTCTCATGGTTCCATAAATAGATCTCATTGTTCCACCAATAATGTTCATGGATCGATTAGCTTCGCTTGAGATTCAACCATTAAATGTGCAAAAATTTTCCACTAAATATGTCCATGGTTTTTTTTCAAGGTTATGTATGCATTATTCAGGAATCCACCATCTTGTGACCATGTATGCGGTATTAACCAAATGATTCCTAGTCCATAAATAATGCTTAAATGATATTCACAATCCTTAAATGCACATGGTTCCTCTCGCATTGTTAACAGTTCCATCAAAAATATCCATGGTTCCATTTACATTCTTCATGGTTCCACCCCTAAAATGCTCATTTTCCATTAATTTAGTTTAAGGTTCCTTGCATGGTTCCACCACCTTAAAAACATTACTCATGGTTCCACCTCCAATGCTCATGGTTCCATAAATAGAGTACATGGTTCTACTATCAGTGCTCATGGTCCATAAATAGAGCTCATGATTCCATAAACAGAGCTCTTGGCTCCACCAACAATGCTCATGGTTCCACCATTCATCCTCATGGTTCCATAAATAGATGGTTCCACCAACAATGCTAATGTAAAAATATCTCGTGACCATGTATGTGTTGCTCACCAAATGGTTCATGGTTCAAGGTTCCTTGCATGTTTCCACCACCTTGGGACCATTACTCATTGTTCCACCACTGATGCTCATAGTTCCATAAATAGAGCTCATGTTTCTACCATCAACACTTTTATAAATATAAATATAGATTTAATATAAATATTTGATTAAAACTATTTTCTAAATAATATTTTTTACTTATGTAATATTATTCTCATGGTTCCACCAACAATGCTCATGGTTCCATAGCTAGAGCGCATGGTTCCACCAATAATGCTCATGGTTCCACCAATAATTCCCATGGTTGATGGAACCATGAGCATTATTGATGGAACCATGAGCAATGTTGGTGGAACCATGACCACTATGCTCATGGTTCCATAAGTAGAGCTCATGGTTCCACCACCTCACAACCATTACTCATGGTTCAACCATCGATGCACATGGTTCCATAAATAAATATCATGGTTTTACCATCAATGCTCATAGTTCCATCAACAACGTTCATGGTTCCATAAATAGAGCTCATGGTTCCACCAACAATGCTCGTGGTTCCACCAATAATGTTAATGATTCCATAAATAGAGTTCATGGTTCCACCATTAATTCTCATGGTTCCATAAATAGATCTCATTGTTCCACCAACAATGTTCATGGATAATAATGGTGGTGCTGTATGTGGAATTCCTCTGTCAAGGCGTCAATGGTGAGGTTCAGAAAATGAGTGCCTTGATCGCTCATCAAGATTACTGGACATCCAAATCTACTGATGATGTTTTCAAACATGAACTGTGCAACTGTAGCAGCATCACAATTCCTTACTGCTTTGGCCTCCGCCCATCTGGTGAGGTATTCTGTTTCGGTGATGATGTATCTCGCACCAGTTCGTTTTCCTGGTGGGTTGATAGGACCCACAAAATCTATAGCCCACTTGTCAAATGCGCGCAGCGTAATCTGTGGTCGCAGTGGCATTTCTGACTCTGGAATGTTGATGTTGCGAGGATCCTCATCCTCATCCTCATCCTCTGGTTCTGCTGCAAAGTTATAACACTCTAGCACCTGGTCTAATTGGACAGCCCAATCAGGTTGAGCCGACACTAATAGGGTACAGTCCTCAAATATCTTAATATTTATAACGTCTAAAGCCTGATCAATGCTTGGATACTCAGATTCAAAAGCGAAAGTGAGTTCAAAGCTGTCTATCATAAGTGGCCATGTGATGGTTCCTCTACGCAACTCGGTCTCTGTGTACCAATTCTTTGGAATTTGGTCTAAGGTGTGAACGAATAGGTGAACCCATTCATCCTTGGGAATGTCCGACCAATTCTGTTCACAACTCTGAATGTGTGACCTAGGGTCACTTTCTCCTGTATACTTCTGCTGAAGACACTCCTTGTCTTTAGAAAACCTGATCGCCATCAGTCTCTTGAAGTCATCCCATGATGCGATATGTTCTTTATGTGCATGCCACCATCTTGCAGGTGTGGCTCTTAATGCAAGGTCAATTGTTGACATCCTCTGCTCATGAGGAATTTCTTGTTCAAACTGGTATAAAAATTTGTTGACGTTCGCTAAGCCATCGAATGACGGAATATCCTTAATTTCTGTGCCAATCCATCGTAGTGACTTAGTCATAAACGCACATCTGTGAGCTGAGACTTCATAAAGTCTGTTCTACCAGTTCTCTAGACCAACATCTGAATCCGATGCGCATGAGCTGTCGCATCGCCAACTGATGTTTCCTTCTGCGGTTGGGTTGATGTAATCACTCTGATCGATCCATTATCTGTTTTGGAGATTCAACCAACAAATATGTAAGATTACACCAAATATTTTCATGGTTTCATCAACACTAACTTTGTTCAAGGCTCCATATGCATTAATCAAGATTCCACCACCTCGTGACATGTATTTATTACTCACCAAATCATATGCACGGTTCCACCAACATTCTTCAAGGTTCCTACACATGGTGTTGTATGCATTGTACATGGTTCCACCTGCTTTGTTCATGGTTCCATCAAAATTGTCCATAATTCCATTTACATCATTCATGGTTCCACCCCTAAAATACTCATTTACCATGAATTTGGTTCAATGTTCCTTGCATGTTTCCACTCCGTTTCCACCACCTTGGGACCATTACTCATTGTTCCACCACTAATGCTCATGGTTCCATAAATAGAGCTCATGTTTCTACCATCAACACTTTTATAAATATAAATATTTGATTAAAACTATTTTCTAAATAATATTTTTTACTTATATAATACTATGCTCATGGTTCCACCAACAATGCTCATGGTTCCATAGCTAAAGCGCATGGTTCCACCAACAATGCTAGTTCATGGTTCCATAAACATATCTCTTGGTTCCACCAATAATGCTCATGGTTCCACCAATAATGCCCATGGTTGATAGAACCATGAGCAATGTTGGTGGAACCATGACCACTATTGGTGGAACCAAGAGCTTAGTTATGGAACCATGAGCATTGTTACTGGAACCATGAGCATTGTTGGTAGAACCATGAGAGGGATATATTATATAACCCATGCACAATTTTGGAGTGAGCATGTGCACTTAAGAATTGCCTCAAGAACTTATTCAACAATTTAGATCAAGAGTTCAAAACAGAGTTTATAAATACTGTATCTCCATCGAAGATCAATACAAAGAGGTAACATAGTTTCTTGAACCAATTGTGTAAGATTCTTCCACCAAATATGTTCATGATTTCATCAACTCTAACTTTGTTCAAGGTTCCATATGCATTATTCATGATTCCACCACCCTGTGACCATGTTTGCATTATTCACCAAATGGTTCGCGGTCCAAAATTATGCATCCAGGTTGCATCTAGGTTATATAATATATCCCTCTCATGGTTTTACCAACAATGCTTATGGTTCCACTAATAATGCTCATGGTTCCAACAATAATGCTCATGGTGGTTCCATAGTTAGAGCTCATGGTTCCACCAACATTCCTCATGGTTCCATCAACAATGCTGATGGTTCCGCCAATAATGCTCATGGTTCCATAACTAGAGCTCATGGTTCCACTAACAGTGCATCCATCACTAGCGCTCATGGTTCCACCAACAATGCTCATGGTTCCAAAATTCATGGTAAATGATATTTTTAGAGGTGGAACCATGAAGAATGTAAATGGAACCATGGACAATTTAATGGAACCATGAACCATGAACATCGTTGGTGGAACCATGAGCTCTATTTATGGAACCGTGAGTATTGTTGATGGAACCATAAGAATTTTTGGTGGAACCAAGAGCACTATTAGTGGAACCGTGAGCTCTAGCTATGGAACCATGAACATTGTTAGTGGACCATGAGCACTATTAATGGATCCATGAGCATTGTTGGTGGAACCATGAGCATTGTTGGTGGAACCTTGAACATTATTAGTGGAACCATGAGCACTATTAATGGATCCATGAGCATTGTTGGTGGAACCATGAGCATTGTTGGTGGAACCATGTACATATTTGGTGTAATCTTGCATATTAGTGGAAAAATGAGCACTATTAATGGATCCATGAGCATTGTTGGTGGAACCATGAGCGTTGGTGGTGGAACCTTGAACATTATTAGTGGAATCATGAGCACTATTAATGGATCCATGAGCATTGTTGGTGGAACCATGAGCATTGTTGGTGGAACCCTATACATTATTAGTGGAACCATGAGCACTATTAATGGATCCATGAGCATTGTTGGTGGAACCATGAGCATTGTTGGTGGAACCCTGAACATTATTAGTGGAACCATGAGCATTGTTGGTGGAACCATGTACATATTTGGTGTAATCTTGCATATTAGTGGAAAAATGATTGGTGGAACCATGAGCGTTGGTGGTGGAACCCTAAACATTATTAGTGGAATCATGAGCACTATTAATGGATCCATGAGCATTGTTGGTGGAACCATGAGCATTGTTGGTGGAACCCTGAACATTATTAGTGGAACCATGAGCACTATTAATGGATCCATGAGCATTGTTGGTGGAACCATGAGCATTGTTGGTGGAACCCTGAACATTATTAGTGGAACTATAAGTTGTTGATTATGTTTAGAAGCAAATATTGAAATTTGAACTATAAGTTGATTGTGTTAATTAATAACTATAAATAGGATCTTGATTTAGAATGAATAATACTTGAATTATAAGAGTTTGATTAATCAGGAGCGATACTTGAATTATATGTTGGTTAAGTTTGATCAATTGCGATTTAACATAAATAAATAAATAAAATCAATTATATGTATCTAACAAATATCTTTAAAAGAAAAAAGTCCAATTCTATGATTTCATAAGTTTCCAACTAACCATCATATCATAAAAATTGATACATTTATTTCATAACTTTGTTTCTCAAAAAACATCATATATGAGCAATATCAAACCACTTAAATGACCCACATAAACTTTGTATAAACTCTAAAACACTTTCTAACATAATTTACTTTCTTGTCTCTAATTGTTAAATGACAAAGCATCTAAATATGCAAAAAATATAAATGGCCAAACTTTGAAATTTATCAAAAATTGAGGTGTTGATCATTACTTATAGATTTTTTTATACTTTATGTAATAATAGATTCGAAATATTTTTCACCATTGAAAAACATTTTTTCACATCATTAAAGTGGCCACGAGATTCTCTCTCTCTTATTGAAGTCTCCAGTTGCGTCTCTTTTGGAAGACCCGAGCTAATATAGCAACTAATACACCCCTGTCACAAGCAACAAATATATGAGATCAAAGATAGAATCCATAACTAGAAAAGTTTCTATTTTCCCAATTTAAATATGCTTCAACAAACAACTACACATTGAAATTAGAAGTGAAAACCCTACTTTAAATTTTTCCTAAAAGTTATATAGCATTGACAATTTGGAATAATAAACTAGCTATAAATTGAAATCTGGAATCAATATACCTCATAAATTCAAATCTGGAATCAATGGTCTTGTAGGCATGTTTGAGTCCACCTCTTTCACTAGATCATTTCCTTGATGCAACATTATACACCATTTAATAACCTTTAGCGATGTTTTGATTATAGAACACATTGCATATACAACAACTAATTCCATAACTTGCATGTGTTTACATTTTTTCTAATATAAAATACCTATGTTATCCTTAACACTATCGTCAGAAAATAATCAAATTCGACAATGTTGAACATCAAGAGGTCTCATGTCACGCGATGTGGACTTCTCGACTACATAACAACAATGGATAAAATACTATTATTGTTACATTCAAGTCAACAATCTAGATAAAAGAATACTAATATAACTTACAATCTCACGTAAAGTAAATTAAAATATCAAATTGAAATACCTGTTTTATTTTTTGCACGAGCTCGTCCAACCGTTTGGAATTGTTGCATATCCTTGGTTGAATGTGACTCACCACTGCAGATTTTCTTTTTTCTAATTGGGCTCAAAAAAATATGTTGCCTCTTTGTATTGATCTTGGATGGAGATACTGTATTTATAAACTTTGTTTTGAACTCCTGATCTAAATTGTTGAATAAGTTCTTAAGGCCATTGTTAAGTGCACGTGCTTGCTCCAAAATTGTACCTAGGTTATCTAATATAGCCCTCCCATATTGCTTATTTTCTAACATAAGAATTTCCAATTCGTTATCTTCAGACACTAAATGGTCCAACCCTACAGTGGCAAGATGAATTGGATCTGACAGGTTCTCTAAATCTTTAGAAGAATCGACGCATGGAGGAAACATTATATCTTCAGAAGGTTTTTGTTTTTGGAGTTCCAATAAAGGGTTTAAAGGAATATTGTCATTTAATTCAACTAATGGTCTAGGTGACTCAAGAATAGGATTGGAAGCATTTGGTAATACCTCAATTCCTTCACCATCTTTACTTACCAACATCTCAACCTTTAATATATGTTTACATACATTTCCATTCAATGCCCAATCACATGTACAAAAATTAAACTCTGATCCTGTATATATGACATGATACCAGGTATCATGGGTACCCTCATTTTGGCTACGAACAAGAAAATGATCTATTTTATTTTGTAATGCATGCAATCTTCATCTGGTATTTGAGTTGCTCTATGCCTTGATAGAATTAACTGTTTCTTAGATTTTTTTGGCCTTGTAACCTCGACTTCTTTCAATCGTTGATTATGAATGTAATGTAGTTCAACTTTCATTAACAATACATAGATTTACCAGTCAACTCGACAATTGTGTGCATTGTTCTCCTCATATATGTACCTCCATTTTATGAACCCATGATAGGATTCTATTGCGTTGTTTGTATCTTGATTAGAATGAGGAAATTTGCGATAAGCCTTTTCCCACATATCTAAAGAAAAAAAAATGTCAGCAAACAAAAAAATGTGTGAATGCATGCGATCATAGAATATATAAATACATGGACACTATGAATCACTTACGGATTTTATTATTTGCTAACCAAGTTTTCTGGAAATAATTTATAAATTTCTTTTGATCTTGGAACTTTTCAAGCATCCTTTTAACTGCATCTTGCACAGATTCATCGTCATGGAAAGAGTGCATAATTTCTCCAAGAGCATGATAAATTTGCGCTTTCTTTTCTCTTCCATGAACTTTATTTTGGATGTTCTTTATCCATGCTCGATGCACATGCCAAATGCACAATAATATGGTGGAATTGGTTACCCTCCTAAAATGGAATTACAAAATAAGGGTATAAGTTATATATTTTAATGTAATATTTTTTTTAATGCCTCTTAAAAATAATGTCACCTTAACACTTCAATCTCAGCAATGGCATCATCTGTGATTAAGGCTCGAACAATCCAATCTGAACGTTCTTTCAATCCAGCAATAAATAGTGATGACAACCAGTTACTAAGATCTCCGGTGGTGTTTCGTGATGAAATCACCCATGCTATTGGGACACCATTACGATGTTTGTCGAATACCATCAATGTATATAGTTGGTACTGCATTCAAAGAACTCAATTGGAATTATATATTCAATAAAATAATTAAATTTAAAAAGTGAAAAGAAATGAGAGCTATAATAAATATTAACGTACCCCATACATATTTGTGCTAAAAGTGGAATCCATTGATATAATATCATTGTGTGAATGCCTCACCATCATGGAATGCATCCAACCTGTTTGTATACCAATAATGAATGGAATTCATTGCACTATATCTTGCTTTTGGTATTAGAAAACTTTATTTGGAAATTGGTTGTACCAACAGTCAACACTAATTGGATCTCTATCATCCTTCACATATTCTTTCCTCCTTATATTGTGGTAAATGTTTAAAATGTCTTACCTAGTCATCAAGGTATCTCGAGTCACCCCTGTAAGCAACTCACCAGATTGGTGCTCTACATCAGATAGAAATTTATCCCAAACCATTGAAACGTTGAAACCATCTTTAATCATTTGTTCGACACTGACTCTAATATCTGATGACAAATGTGGTGCAAAGTTAAGTGTTTTAGGCTTCCCAATCGCATTCTCTCCATGGAAAACAATGCCATAAGTATCAACATGCCTACAGTGAGTGTATGTTATAATGGCATCTTCTGGCCTTTGGAAAAGCCGTCGCATAATGAAATGGCAATTGCAACCAACTTTAATGCTCTCACGTGGACTATGTTTTTTCTTGGTAGTGGTTTGTACACTCATTGCCCTGTTATCGTTTGTAACTCTACGCTTGGATTCTGGACCATATGCACACCAATAACTAAACACAAATAATCACGACAATTTAGGCATAATATTGTCACATGTTTTGCAAATTGACCTTGAATTATAGGTTTATAAACAGATTGAACAAATTTTGACTCACACAACATATTCCAAATATGTATCAATGCGTGAACGGGTGATATCCTCCACATCTCTTACTCGTTCTTTATAAACAACAAATTGAGTCGGGGCATTTGGATTTGATTCCTCTCCACTTATAAAGTCCTGAAATCGTGAATACGGAATAACTGCAACTTGGTCCCCATAAACTTGCGTCCAAGTCAAATCTTCAGCTGAAAATATAATCATATCCTCGGGGTCTTCAACCTCCAACTCTAAAATTTCTTCCCACTTTCCCTTTTTTACCATATCTCTACAAGTTGCATAAAAATGAAATATGTTTTATAAAACTAATCAAATACATTGAAAATCCTATACCTCATAAGAAGATATGAGAACATATTTAACAAATATACTATTTTTATGGTCATAAAAGAAACATATTACGAATTATAAGTATGCAAATATAGAGACTTCTCAATAGTAAATGAAATTTATTTATAAAATCCATGTTTCAATAATCTTTAAAAAAAGTAGTAAAACCATATAGTTAAATGGAAGGTTTAAAAATAATAAAACAATAAATTGAAACAACTAATACTATTAATTTGGAGTTGATTTATAAAGTTCATGTACTTACAATATTTCAAAGAAATATTAAACTGTATTGATAAATGCAATGTTTAAAACTAACATGACAATAAAAATAAATGCAAGGTTCATCCATAACAAAACAAAAGTTAAAATGAGCAGTTAATGTCATGTAATGATTTGAAAAAGTCACGCCACTAATATTTTGAAATTTTTTAATAAAATCCATGAAATATACAGTAACAAGATAGTTTTTACGTTCCCAAAAATTCAATGTTATATTGAACATTACATTTAAATCAAAATTTCAACGTCGCATTGAACATTAACTTTTGTTCATAGAAAAAGTGTATAGTTTTTGGGTGTGTGCAATAAGATCATTTTTTGTTGATGACACAACTGCGTGGCTTCTTTGTGCGGGCAATAGATTGCGAGTAGAAAGAAGGGTGTAAGTATTTCGATCCTTGCTTTTTTGCTTCCTCTGGGGTAAGAAATGTCCTTTTGCGTCCCTTTTGATGAAATTTTGGATTAGTGTCTACAACAGGATGAAAATTAGCTCCTTCAATGCTTGCGTTATAGTTCACACCAGCTGTTACTTCTTCTCTAATTTCTATTCCTATGTTATTATTTGCAAGAACATATTTTGGGATTATATCCTCTGGTGTCATATCAAATATGGTATGATCATCCTCTGGTGTCATATCAAATACTGGCATAGAACTCCGCACAGAAGAGAGATGAAAAGGCATCCCAAGTAGAGGTTCAAATTGAACCATGTGTTCATTGGTAGAGTTGGTTGGTGTCTTATCATATACAGGAATCAAAGAATCCCCACCACATGAATGAGACATCTCCTCTAATGCACTCTCTTTAACAAAACCATTATCTTTTCCAAATGAACCCATACGATCAACAACATGGATTGAGTCCTTGGGAACGGAAAATGTACTTCATCCACAAATGGTTCAGAACCCCTCATTTGTTCTCCTCCACTGTTATCACGTGCCCCCATTTCTGACAAATTATCTAAAAATTTATCTATGATTTTTTCAGATGAATTCATTGAGGATGTTCCCTCTACATTGATGGAATTTGTCACCCTCTCAATCCCTTCACTGGAGGATACAACTTTTTCCCTTGGTTGGGAACAATTTTCTTCATTCCTCTGTTATAAGGAAATCATGTAAATATAATGTTAATTCCTTGAACAATAAACGATATATTAAAAATATATGATTAAAAAATTCTAAATGAGAGTGACTACAATCTTACAAGAGGGGACTCATTGAACATTGCACGGAGTATATTCCAATTCTTCTCTTTTATTATCTTTTTACGTAAATCATTCTTGATCTTCTCTCTTAAATCCATCGATTGAGCATCAAAAATAGAAACACGTTCTTTTATTCGACCCAAGGATTCAATACTCAGGTCTTGCACAAATTTCACACCCTGCTTGTAAAACACACATATAGATTATCTCATAAATGAGGTAGTGAAAAAATAAAATAAAGTGATATAGAATTATTTGTACCTCCTTTCTCATCTCAGCTCGAATTGCAATATTCTCTGTTCTATTTCTCTTCTTCTTCACTTGGTATTCTATATTGTAATTTTTTCGATCTTGTT
>LPNX010731867.1:293137-327517 GCA_001517045.1 Pseudotsuga menziesii | reverse complement strand
AGGTAATGTAATAAATAAATAAAATTAACTAAACACGCTTCATCCATACGATGATCAATAATGAATTAACAATACAATTATTAGAGGAATACAGATAAACTTTATCACGATCCTATATATGTGATGGATTATTTAACATACCTTAGCATCCATGTGATTGCAATGTTTGAAAGACCATTCATAACCTTCAAGTTCATTATCAAAAATACAGCAGAGAGAAGATTTTTTTTTGGAGCCTTCATAAAGGGGTTCATATGCCTTATCGAGAAGAGGTATATCATGAACATCATCAAAGTCATCATCATTTTCATTATCATCGTCATCGTCATCATCCATTCTAACATTAAATGAATCATGGATCAATGTATTTGTACCATCATCTTCAACTACGTTATCAGTATGATCATCTAGTTCAATATGCTAAATTCACTTGTTCTCCATTAAAAATAGACGCTCCATGATCCTGATCTGAAACTTGTTCTGAAAGCACTTCCTCTGGACGATATGTTGTAGGGTGTCTTTCCTTTATAAATACATGGAAACATCAATAGATATACATTAATATAGGAAATATTAAAATAATACATACATTTACCAAAGCAAAGAATATAAAAAACTTTATAATGCTAAACCTACAAATGGAAGATATTCATTCCCCCCCTTAGCGTGTCCATGTTCCCTGCAATTTTTTGTGGCTATTGAGATCAATATTCTTCTCCTCTTAAATCCCCTGCATTGAGTACATGGACAATAACATTTGCCATCACCCCTTCATTTCGCTGCATCCCATAGTCTAGCAAGCAATTGTCAGTTGTTTTCGTTTGGATCAAGAATATTTCTATTTGACATTTTGTCACAAACTTCGTGAATGAATACTATCGACAATATTAAAAAATCAAGTTCCACGCATCACAATTTTCTCGGACGAATGTTTGTTGAAGAATTGAAAAATCCCAGCAAACTGTCTGTAGAAGGAAAAAAAATTCCGCAACCGCCCTTTGAGAATAAAACAATTCCTGAAACCGTCCGTCGAGGAATAAATAATTTTCACAAACCGTCCATCGCTTCTACAGCAAACATGTCAGAATGTTTAAAAATGTTTAAATTTATAATTGCGCAGTCGTCGAATATCCGACGACCTGAACATAGTTACCATTGGAAATATGGGACAAACAATTTGAAATATGACATTATTCTATTTCAAAAAACCTACAAACTAGTGTCAGAAATCCGACGACATACCCGTCGAGAAACCTACGAACTAGTGTCAGACATCCGACAAATAGCCGTCGAAAAACCCTTGAACTAGTGTCAAAAATCCGATGACATATCTATCGAAAAACCTATTCCCTAGTGTCGGAAATTCGATGGCGCTAAAATAATTCAAAAGGCTCAGTACTTTTCATCATTGTTGTCCGACACATCCGTACGATACGTTGGATGTCATCGGATTCTTTCTTTGGATTTCGGGTTCAAATCCTATTGTAGATGCATTCCATCATTTAAAAAGCATTGGTGTGTATATTTTAATCCAAACATACCTGTATTTATATTATATTGTACCATTGTTGGTGTTGTTATCATTCACAATCGGAGCAATGCCTCATATATTATTTATATGCACCGGTGTGTTTTTACATTTAAATGCACCAGTGTGTTTCTTATAATTAAATGCATCGGTTCTAATGTTGTGTTATATATTCACCATTTTTTGTATTAAAATATAATCATTGTGTATATGCCACCAATAATCACCAACGTGTAATATATTATCCCAATAAGCATCGGCGTGTATAGTTTGGAATAAAAGAATCAATGATTATATTGAAAAAACAACATCGGTGCCTATAATATTTGCAGAGCATCAATGCATTTATTATGTCAATGAGGACCAGTGTCTAAAATTTGAGTAGGCATCAATTCATGGAAACGAATAAAAGGAATTGATTAGTGTGGATATGCAAATATACTTTTTTTTCTTTTTTCAAATTTTCAATTAATGATTCAAGAATCAAATATTTTTTATAATAATATGTATTTTTATATTTTATTTATTGTGTTTGGATATTGAGCTAATTACACAGATGTTCATTGTAACCAAGTAAATCATTCATATATATAGGATTTTAATTAGTCATAAAAAAAACAAATATATTTTTAATAATATTATTTTTTTATATTGTAACTATTGTGTAATTTCTATAAGCATGTTCTCATAGTCACAATGCAAATCATTCATATTTTGTTAAAAAAATGTAACATTTGTGATATTAGACAACTCAATACAAGAAGAAAATCATTTTATTATATATGAATAAGAATCCAAAATATGGGACAACATTGTTACAATTATTGATTACTTGTCCTCATCCAATTGGGGTGATATGTCCACATTAAAAAATTTGTTTGTTTTTCATAGATAAAAATTCAAAAATATACAACTTGCAAAAACAACATTTAAATGTATTAGTCATCATTCATAGCTTGAACTATTCTAGTCCCTCAAGCTGCTTCCATGCTCCATCTCTTCATCAGTTTCAAGGGATATTGTTCTTGAGTTAGTTGAAACATTTTCTTGATTGACTTGATTTCGTTCCATATTTTCATGTTCCATAAACAAGCATAAAAATAAAATGTGACGAGTATATCTACATTTATAAATAATGTAATATGCATAACTACATAAATGAAAAAGTGTACCAATTCAACAAGTGAATCATAAACTTCACACATCTTCTTTAAACCACTCATCATGTTGTGTGTCAATAAATCCTATGTTGGATCCACTCAATAGTTTGTATCATGTGAGTTTTAGATTCCATGACAAAGTATAGATATAATTAATGTTTTCTTATTGTTCCATTAATTATAAATAAGAGACGTAAAATAATATAGTTGCTTACAAATTATTAAATTTAACCGTTGATACTCCAACATATACTAAAAACCCTTTCTTATTCCAATGCCAATCAAATGATTGGATGACTCTTCATTGTAGGGAAGAACCTATTAGAGAACATCCATGTACAATTTTAAATTGATTAAGATATAAAAATCACACCAAACATGAAATCTAAAGAAAAACAAAAGTGCTCACAAACTTTGCGCTCAACCATTTTTGGCCTTGTCATCTCATCTTATGCACTAAATTGGTGCCATTTTCTTTTTGTTTTTACTACAACAAAATAATTGAAAATTATCATTTCATGCAATAATTAAACTCTATGCATATTAAAAATAAAACAATGCTTATATACATTTGGTGTACATTGTTGTTGGGATGGCTCCCCCTATGATGTGATTATGTTCATTTCTTTGACCATCTCACGATACACCTTTTTCGACATCCCTACCGACATTTCAAATATCACGTTGTTCTTCCTTTGTAATTTTAGTGATCTTCTTGAGAGATTAAAAGCACAAAGAAAAAAATAATAAATATTTATATCAAAATAAGCATAGCAAAAATTTTAACAAAGTATGTTTTGGACCAGTACATACAGAAAAACATTTTTAGCAATAATACCTTTTACATGATTTTTTTTGTTGTTGTATGTTTTTTCCATTGCAAGTCTCACTAGGAAATGCCCACTGCTTCATAAACGCTTCTTGTGATTTACTTGTAACCCAATTCTTAGAGTCATTGGATTAATTTTTGTACTATAAATGAAAAGTGTGTATATAGGTTCTTTCCATTATATCCCTCAAAGTTTTATAAAAAGTTTTCCCCCTCTCATAAATTTCAGCACCACTCCAATTGAAATGATGACCAAATAATCATCATTTACATTCTTTTTAATTTTCAAATTTTAGGGTGTCTTATTTCCTTGCTCTTTGTCCCTTCAAAACATTCAACAAAATTGAAATCCAAAGTTTGAAACATGATAGCAATTTTTGTTGAGAAGAATTGTTAGTAGGAAGTCAAATTGTGAGAATTGCTTCTCAAGTAGATCTAGGAGCTAGAAAAATTTAACCATCAAAGTGTTTGAAAAAATATGCAAGAGAAAAACAAAGAGATTGAAATAGCTGGAATAACACATGTGAAAGGTGATAATATCTAACCATTATATTACAGCACACCTTGTAGGTATGTATGATACATATTTATAGTACATTGGAGACAATTCGTGAGCCCCTGGTGGCCATGTGAATGCATCCAAGTGTCATACTAGGATTTGACCCCTAACCCCCCCTAGGTTGACCAATAGGCTACCAAACCTAACCAAACTGTCACGAATCCGTGTGTGAACATGTTTGAACATGTAGGAAGCATGCATGGGTCATTAATGAGGGAAGGAAAGCATGAGAGAGCACATGGGCGAGTGGAGGAATCTTTAGGAGGAAAATAAATGCTAAGGAGACCACAAAAAACCACTTTCACACACACTAGCGCTCCTAGTCAAAGATGGAACTAGTTTTCAATTAATGCACAACCTAAAAGGTCAATATGTTCAAACTATAGCACATCAACTGTATTTAATGAGCCATAATCACCTATTTGACCAATTTTGATCAGTATAACCTAAGTTATACCATAGAACATAACACAAGGCCAATGTTTATGTCTCCTATGTAGATCATTAAGGTATTAAGGAATATTATTTCTACAGCACCCCCCCTTAATCCTAACTTCGTACATCACATGATTTATTAAGGCCTTGGCAACTAAGGAACAAGTCACCTTTTACAACAAAATTTTATTGATCCGTGTAACATAGGTAAGGTTTTCCTCCTTACCTCTGTTACATATCCATGTTACCAACTCTTGGTTCAGCCGTGAGAATCCATGATGAATACGATTCTTGGGACTCCTATGAGCGCACGCAAGATGCCATGGGGGGGAATTTCTGAGTTGGAAATGATGACATAGAGTCTAATGGAAGGAGATTCCAAGAGACACTGCGAGATATTGCAGCCACCATGAGAAGCTTGATTAAAGACCAGGAAGAGTAGTATAAGTTGAATGCTGCTATGTTTCATATTTTGACAGACTTGCGAAGAAAAATAGACTCTGGACAGGGTACAGTAAAACGAGAAGGTAGTAAGAGCAATACTAGAAGAAGAAGAAGGGCTTCTAGTAGAGCATCTGACTTAGAAGAATCTAATGGGGACTCAAGCTCTTCTTCTCACAAGGGGAAGAGAGAGAGGCACCACAAGGATCACTCTCGAGATGAATTCAAGAAGGCTAAGACTCCTACATTTGACAGTGAGGTAAAGACTAGACAAGAGGTTGAAGCTTGGCTTCTTGGGATAAAGAAGTACTTCCAAGTTCAAGATTATTAAGGAAACATGAAGGAAAGGGTTTCCATATTCAATCTAAATGGAAGGGCATCCATTTGGTGGGAGCACTTCAAGCAGGTAAATAGGATCAGTGAAAGGAGACTTAAGTGGATACAGTTCAAGAAGTATTTCAAGCAGAAACACCTCTCTAATAGGTATTGTTGGTTACTAACTGGGCAGAACCGGGTTTACTTGTATACATATACCAACAATACCCCTAGCTCACTGGCCCTTTTGGCGAAAGACTGTAGAATAGCCTGAAGTCTCACCCGAAGTGATCTGAGATGGGTTGGCCGAAGACTCAAGTGTCCTCAACCAGGTTCTGTAGCATCCTAGTGTCTCGCGACTCTTCTTAGCCAACGAGATCTCTCTGCGAGGCGCTGTTCTCCCTTACTCACTGGTTCTGATAGGGGAAGGACTCTATCGCATCTCAGCCTCTAGGATGATGTGCAGCTTTCCCCTCTACCCGCCTTGTAACCCACGAAATCTCACATCGCAACTTCCCCGACGGTGCGATATCGCCTTTCTATACTACGATATCTTCTATAGTAAGGCTCAATGTGACTCTCAAGGTCCAAAGGTTTTCTCTCTGGGTAGAATAACTCTATTATCCTTAAACAAGGTGTTAAACAACCTTACTTAAACTTCCACAGTTCAACACACTTAACCTCAACTATACTCAACTTGCTGAATAAGTATACTAGAATCACTTAACACTGTAACTATTACTGTGTGAATCAAGCACTGATAAACTCATATACAGAACACTTGATACATTCAACTTGCATTTAACCTTCTATATGCTGTAAACTGAATGAGAACATACATACATTCACTAACTGATAGAAAAGCTCATGTAACAGATAACAGATAGTAACTAAGTAAGCACAATCACATGAGACAATCACACAACACACGTATTTTACGTGGTTCACCCCCAGGAAGGAAGCTACATCCACAGGAACTGGTTTATATATTATATCTTGAGAGAGTAAACACAATTCCGCTGCAACCTCTTATGCAGCTTGAGATCTTCTGGGAAACTCCACGCACACAGCCGGGAGCCCTTCTCTCTTAGATCTCTTCTCTTTCTATATTTCCTTCTTACAATATACTCTTCCTCTCTCTCTCCCTCTCTCTGTCAATCCCTGCGGATTGTTACATACATGCTCCTGGAGCCGGCTACTGGTTACAGTAAGATAACTACAGACTAAATAACATAACCAGAGCTCGACTCTTTCTCAATGTCTTATAATACAAAATGACTATGAGCTAATAGACTAACTGACTCTCTGACTAGTTAATTGCCTGAATAGCTAACCTTTCACTATATAAAATACATGCTTTTATAGGCGGCCCGAAGGTCTCTCCATAATACAACAGTGTGGGCCTTTCCCAACAGTAACCCAAAAACCATAACTTGTGAAATTCAGCCTATCTGTACTTGAACTGCCACTTTCTGTCACACCACAGCTTTCTGCAGTCTTCCACGCTTCCCGGCGATGATCGTGGGTACAGGCGGCGCTTCCTCGGTCACTCCCCTTCTGTCCTTTGTCTTCAATACCTCGTTTCGTTGCTCCCTTTTCCATTTATGAGGGTAGCTAAGCCCTCCTGTCTTCGTTGCTACCTTAAGTGCAGTGGGTGAGCTCTCTCTTCTCGGTCGCTGCCTTAAGTGCAGTGGTTGAGCTCTCTCTTCTTGGCCGCTTCCTTTGACTTTCTTGTCCCAATTTAGCAGCTTTTCCTGTAGCTGCGGGACCCTGCTCCAACAGGTATTATGATGAAAAAATTAAGGAGTTCCATGAGCTAAGATTGGTACAATAGACCATGGAAGAGTATGCAAATAAGTTCTTGGAACTATTGAGGTATATCAGGTACATCAAAGATGAAAAAGTGAAAATCCAGCATTTCCTGAGTGGATTGCCTCAGTCTTACAAAGATAGAATTGAGTTTTATGAACCTAGAACTCTTGAAGAAGCAATAAGGAAGGCTAATTATTTCTATGAGCAAAGAAAAGGTAAACTTTATTACCATAAGACATGGAAGGACAAAAAGAATAAGAAGTTTGACCAAAGGAAGAAAAGTTTCAAACCTTCTAACTTCAGGAATTAGCAGAAGCAACCATCACAAGATGAGAAGCAGCCAGTCAGAGACTTGAAGTGCTTGATAATAGGTGAACCCAAGCGATTCATAAGGATCTTAAAGCATCAACTTTGAAATAAGGTTGTAGTCAGCTCCAAAAAGGTGGAACAAGAGTCTTGAATGTGCTATTGTGATGGAAAAGGCTTCTACATCTTCATATGAACTTGAAGGAACTCTACTAGTCATGGTGGAGGAATATATGGGAAAAAGAGTGTGAAGCAATGAGAGATCTTCACTTGACATCCAAACCTCTCCATCTTTCGAACCAATACTCTCACGTGAAGAAAACCCATCTTCTATAGAAGGCTGGCTATGAACATCAACTAGTAATACATCTTCACCATTCGTAGCAGAAGACATAGAGAAGGGTGTAGAATGGATAGATAACTCTTCAGCAATAGTGATGGCAGAAACTCATATGCTCTCTTCATGAAAAATAGCTTCTTGACACGGAGAGGAAGCCGCAAAGGAAGAAACTTGAGTTGGATCATTTGTTGAATCTGTGGCTACTTCTTCTTCTTCTTGAGAAATGCATGAGGCCGATATCATAGGAGGGAGAAAACATAAGGAGGTGCCCATTTTCTTGCTCTCCATATGGCTCAAATATTCTTGCTACATTCCAAGAGATTCATCTAGACTTCTCCAAACCTCGAATGGGTACTCAGCAGAATCAAGGAGATAGCACATAATAGGAGGTATATCAAGACACATAGTTCCATAGGCTCTATCATTGTCATTAATCCAATCACACTTCTCTTGATAGGACTCTGGATATCTCATAGCACCAATGGACACATCATAGAGACATTGCCTCTTGATATATGAACACATATTATACTTCCATTCAGAATAGTTGAATGGGGAAAGGAGAGTAAGTGCTTGCGAATCCATGAAGTTGTTGTAAGAACCTACAATGAAAAACACTCATATAAACTGGAAATATGCCCTAAACAGCAAGTCAAACCTCACAATATTTGTTTGCAACTCCAAATAGCTCTGATACCATGTGAGAATTTCTTCTAAAGTAGATCTAGGATCTAGAACAATTTCACCATCAAAGTGTTTGACAAAATATGCAAGATAAAAACAAAGAGACTGAAATAGTTGGAATAGTACATGTGAAAGGTGCTAATATCTAACCATTATATTACATAACACCTTGTAGGTATGTATGGTACATATTTATAGTACATTGGAGACAATTTGTGATCACCTGGTGTCCATGTGAATGCATCCAAGTGTCAGACTAGGATTTGACCCCTAAACCCCCCGAGGTTGACCAATAGGATACCAAACCTAACCAAACTGTCAAGAATCCATGTGTGAACATGTAGGAAACATGCATGGGTCATTAATGAGGGAAGGCAAGCATGGGAGAGTGCATGGGTGAGTGGAGGAATCTCTAGGATGCAAACAAATGCCAAGGAGACCATAAAAAACCACTTTCACACACACTAGTGCTCCTAGTCAAAGATGGAACTGGTTTGCACTTAATGCATAGTCTAAAAGGTCAAGATGTTCAAACTAGAGTGCCTCAACTGTATTTAATGAGCCAAAATCACCTATTTGACCAGTATTGATCAGTATAACCTAAGTTAGACCATAGAACATAGCACAAGGCCAATGTTTATGTCTCCTAGGTATATCATTAAGGTACTAAGGCAGATTATTGCTCCAACACAAACAAAAACCTCGTGTTAATCACATTATGATCCACATAATTCCTCATTTTGAAATAATTTCTTAAATATTTTTGGCTCCTCTTCACTTATATTACGAACAATATTATATAGTTTCTTTAAATTTGTACTCTACATGACATGCATAAACCAATAAACATCTTTTAAACATACATGTAATTCTAATACATTACCTGTATATTAAGATTACAAAAACTTGGCATGTTCTTTGTGTCAAATGTGTTTCCCCCACTCCCTTTGTTGTGATTTCGGCCATGATCTTTTATCGACTATTTTTTAATCAATGAACATATTGCTTAATGAAACACATAAATTGTGAAATATAATTTTACACTATTAGTAAATAATTTCAGGTAAAAATTGGGACAATCGATGCACATAATACAAAAATTCAGCACCGATGTGCCTTATATGATATAATGCACTTGTGCAAATTTTACGTATAACACACATTTATAAAGGTCTTTACATTTTTTTAAACAAAACTAATATGAATGGTGCATCAACAAAACATATATATACCTATGTGATTTTTCTGAAAAATGTTAAGTGTGAAAAATAAAAGTGTTTTTCAAAAAAATATTACAAGTACATTCTAAATAGGTTAGATTCCAACTGAATCACATTATGATCTCAATCTAAGAGCAATCCAAGGCCCCATATATATGATGATGATGATGTATAAGTTCCACTGAGACCAGGCTTTGGTCTATTGGACCTGAAGAAACCAATTAATTATTTTGTTTTAAAATTGTATTCCTATGCTTAAAGAGCTTGGTGAGAAGCGTCCCGAGCTCACTATAATTTTGACAAGTTAAAGGGCTAGGAAGGTTGGTATTACAACAAAGATTATACATACACACACACACATATATAGGTAAAAGGTTTACATTGTTAAAAATATTTTTTTTCTAAAATTGAAAGAGAAATAGTATTCACAAAAATGAAGCAAGAACAGCCTTGGGGTTTGTAGTTATAAAGGCAACTCTAAAAGAACAAGAACACAATGGTTCATGGCATTAAAGGTAACTCTTATATCCTATTTTTTGCAACAAAAAAAATCAAATTTATGCCTTATTCTATTCTATTGAAGGATTACTTCAAATGTATCCTCTATAGAGTTTCATGAGTTCATGGTGATCCCTTACAAAATTTATCTTCAAAGAAATTTTCCTCTCTAAACTCTTCCATTGTAAATTTCTCCTGCATAAGTCACTCCTCAAATGTTTTGCCACAAAATGTTTAGGGATTAGGGTTTTTTTTATATGCTCAATGTCTTAAAATTAAATTCTCATTTTTTTTAATTTCATAATTCATCCCAGTGATGAAAAATATGTGCATCTATTTTTTTAACCAGGATTTTGGCAGGGCACTAAAATAGTAGTGCACTAGTGCGCACTATAATCATCAATGTGTGTCGTATAAATAGTGGGAAAATAAAATAGAAACTTTCATAAATTTTTGGTTGAGATTACACTGCACTGATTAGATCATAGTGCATCAGTGTGTATTAGTGACATAAGCACACTAGTGACACAACAAGACAAAAAAATGGAAGTGTAAACTTCCTCAATTAAAATTTTGTGGAGGTTTTTCATTTGTGGAGGTTTTTCCTTTGTGGAGGTAGTTTCAAAGGTTTTATTCGAAGTGAATTTTTTACAATGCATCGATGCATTTGTCTTGCTAAAGTGCACCGATGCACCAATACAATATTTGGTACACCAGTTACTTTATAATTAAAAAATGTTGCATGTTTCCCAATTTTTTTTAAGAATGAATACATGTATTGATTGTGTCTTTTACTCAAATGAAAGAACAAAAATATCAATAAATCAAATTGTTGATTCTTCAAATTCTAGCTCATTCCATATCGTTCCAAGTTCAAGTTATCTATTTTCATCACCAGTAAATATATATTTATTTATACTTTGATTAACTATTTGAATTATGTTGTATTTTCATGTGCATTTAATTTTGCAGGATCTTGATTCCAAATCAAGTTTGGATGCACATGATATTCCACCACTACCAAAATGTCGCAAAGTATTATATGGAGAAACATATCTTATAAAAATGGTAGATGAAAATGGAATCCACTTTCCCTTGCCAACTGTATCATACCATCATCTAGTTACCATCCTAGACCAATAATACTTTAACATGAATGAGTTGTTAATAACAATCAAATGCTCATAATAAATGGCTTACATTGAGACTACCTTTAGACATCCCCTTGGTCCATAAGTATAATATCATTGAATAATTGTATTTTTTGGATTTCCAATGGATTTCATGTTATTTTTGTAAATCTGCACATTCCATTAAACTTATAAGATAAAAGTTACAAGTATGAGAAAAGTCTGGGGTGGTCGAAGGTAGTGAAACCACCACCCGAGCCAATCAAAATTAAAAAATATTATGGGGGAACTGAAACCGAGAAATTCCAATGGCCTTGAGTGCCATGAAAACAAAAAACTGGTTCTTAATCTACTAGTTCTACAAATTAACAAAGTTTTTAACATAAGATGAAATCACAACCTATAACAAAAATACTTGATATAACAATCTGAATAAGAAAGAGATCGAGTCATCCCTAGAGACATGAGCAGGATTTATGGGGGGGGGACTCCTCCAATATGGGGCAGGCCCATCCACATTCCTCACAATTGGTAACAAGATTGCTCACTGGTGGAGGAGACGAATTTATGTTTACCCAAAATACTGCAATCAAGTGTTCTTTTACCCAGATGTGTTGGACAAGGATTGGTGGTTCGTACTAAGACACAATCTTAGATCAAAAATTACTTTTAAGAACAACAATGTTATCATGCCAAGTGAGGAAGATAATCCAGTTGATGGTAATGAATAAGGAATTTAATCATGCAATCTAATATTCCTTGTTAAACAATAATTTATTTTCCCACAAAAAAGAATTCAATGAAAGTTTGAATCCCATTCTTCTCATATTAAGTGTCTTGACTTACTGTAACATCCCTGACCCTCAGACCGATGAAGAGGATGCTACCATAATACTGCTATCTACCCGGGAAACTAGCCCCATGAACATACCTTGAGAAGAATAGTGGAATGATTTGAACTAAAACATGCATAGGTGCATAATTATTTATCATACAGCAGAAGTAAACTACATTCCATTCAAGCATTTAGCATGTTCGTAATTTTCATTAAACATCAAATACAATTACATAGATTAAATAGATAAGAATACTTATCTTATGAAGAAGAACGCCCCGCAACCAGCTATGCTGCTACAACGCTCCACCCAACCATAGGCCAGTGTGCTTCTTAATCTCTCAGCAACACTGCCACCCCCGAGTTGGGCATGATTTCCACAAGGAATAAGGAAACTAAGAAGGCTCACACATAGCCAAAGATATATCAAGACTCAATCAATCCAACACGGTTGGGTTTATCAAACCAAGAGTACACAACAACACATAACCAATCCAACAAGTTGGGTTTATTAGGTTATCAGGAGATGGAAGCACTGTCTGCTAAGCTAGTGGGATCATTGAAGAGCTAAGGATGCCTACACCATAACTATCTTGACTCCTAAGACATCCACACACACCCAACACAAGGAATCATTTTCTTCTCTACTAGATAGTCCCTCATGACATGACTTCCCTTCTAGTGTTATTCAGGGGGTGTAGAGAAGAGAGCCATCCCTCTAGCTCTGTCTATGAGGCTCCTATAAAACACTAGGTTTGCCAAGAAGACTCCTTTCCACTCCTACATAGTCCAAAGACCAATCCACTGTGCGCACACAGCAAAACAACCAACCTGGGGTTTGAAGGAGGAACACCACTCCACAGAGAAAAACTGGAATGGTAATTTGGGTAATACACAGCTCGAGCTGAGCAATTCAACTCCAGAGTAGTTCTTGGCCCTATCGTGGCCAAAACGACTTAAAAATAACCTACAACAAACCAAATCGTGGGGAAACCAGCAACGATTTCTCAGCTGTGTGAGGAAAGGAATGCAACTTGCGTGAAGGTGAATTCACATACCCAAACCCACAATGTGAAGGAAGTTGCACTCATCAAAATCGGGAGAGGAAGACTGAACCAGTTCTGGTATGCATGCATGAGGACTCAGTGACCGTGTGAGGAAAAAACCCCAAACCTGCATGTGAGGAGAAAATGCCCAAGAGTCCAAATCGTGAATGAGATCTCCACATAGCAAAATCTTGAGGGTAAGGCCGCTCTCCCAGTTCTATGTGTGAGTCCCAAAAATGAAGGATGGGGGTTGTCCCCTCTTCCTGCCCACGTGAGGGTGAATGAGCTCCCTGGTGGAGTGTGTATGTGGGTAAGGATTGACAGGCCTGCCACACACAACTGTCCATGCAATAACTGTCCCAACTAACATCAAAGGATTTAATTTGGATGTTGAATGAGACAAGGAAAGGTGAGTAAGACAAAAGGTGGGTGACAGCTAAATGGGTTTATCAATTGACACTTGGATTTTCCCCAATGGTCCCAAAGGTTAAATATTCCCCCCTCCTTATCCTTAGGAACATCATGCCCTTTTCATTACGGTTGCATTGACATATCTGGTTGGGATTTATTTTTAATTAAAATGCATATTTACATGATGCCAAATTATAATGTGCCGACTAGCACGAATGTACCATCGGCAACGATTTTAATTTCCATAACATAAAACGTTAAATCGATGGTGGGGATTTTTCCTTTAGCTACACACCATGATTGATTACCATATATACATCACATGCATTTAATGCAAATGGGGTCAAAAATAGGTGTTACATTCCCCTCCCCCTTCAATAGCACTTTCCTCCGTACTTTACAAAATTGAACAAAATGCTACACTAGTACTACCTCAGTGTTCTGCAGAATTGAACAAAAATGGATGTGCCAATCGTATGGCATCCTCCAACTCCCATGTAGCCTCTTCAAGACCATAGTGCTCCCATTGCACCTTTACCTACCCTATGGCTCGGTTCTGGAGCATTGTGACCTTCCTGTTGAGGATGTGCATTGGCTCGATTTGGAACTCTCCCTCGGGTTCCATCTGAATCACATCCCAATTTAACACATGGTTAGGATCATGTACATATTTCTTAATCAAAGAGACATGAAAAACATTATGATCTCTACTACTAGCAGGAAATGCAAGTCTATATGCAATTGGCCCTATTCTTTCAAGCACTTCAAATGACCCACAATATTTAGGTGACAACTTGGCACAACTTCCAAGCTTCAAGCAACTCTTCTTTTCCCTCACTCTGAGGTAAACATGATCCTCGACACTGAACTCTCTATTCACCCTATGCTTATATGCATAGCTTTTCTATTTGTCTTGGGCTTCTTTCAGATTCTGCCTAATCTTTACAACCTCCTACTCCATTTCCTTGAGCAATTCTGGACCAAGCACAACCATGTTCATTGGATTATCCCAAGTCACTGGTGTCCTACACCTTCTACCATACAAAGCTTCATATGGGCTCATCCCCAAGGATGCTTGCTGTCCATTGTTATAAAAAAACTCTACCACGTGTAAATAATCTTCCCACTTGGTTGGTTTATCCATCACATACATGAGAAGCATGTCTTCAAGCACTTGGTTAAATCTCTCTATCTACCCATCAATATGAGGATGGTAGGCAGTGCTGAAGTTCAACTTGGTACCCAAATCTGCAAACAACCCCTTCCAAAAATTGGAAGTGAACTTGAAATCTCTATTAGAGACTATTTCCTTATGCAATCCATGCAATTTGAAAATATCCTTCATGAAGATCTTTGCAATGTCACCAGTCTTATGCGTATACTTAACCGGTATAAAATGTGTTGCCTTCGTCAACTTGTCTACCAAAACCATGATGGAATCATGTTGTCTCTAAGTCATTGGAAACACTGTAATAAAATCCATGGAAATAACTTCCCATTTCCATTCTAGAACCAGCAAAGGCTGTAACAAACCTGCTGGGTGTTGATGCTCAACCTTTACCTACGGATATTTCATGCACCTTGAAATATATTCAGCCATGTCCTTTTTCATTCCTGGACAAAAGTACTACTTTCTGGCTGTAGCAATTGTCTTTTGATATCCTGGGTGACCAGAATATGGAGCTTGATGGATTCCATCCATAACGACTCTCCTCAACTCTACTACATTTGGAATATAAATTCTACCTTTATAAGTAAGAAGTCCATCTTCTTCCAATTTATATCCCTCATACCTCTTCTCAAGACTTTTCTGCTGCAATTTGTCTTTTACCTGCACATACATTTCATCTTTAGCAGTATGACTAACAATTTGTTGCCTCAAATCTGATTGGAAAATACTAAGAGATGCCACATGCATTTCCTACACCTTCCTATTGAGCGCATCAGCTACCTTATTCTCTTTTCCCTTTATGTGCTTGATTTCAAAATCAAACTCACATAAAAACTCCAGCCATCTCGCTTGCCTAGCATTTAGAGTAGGCTAATCAAATAAATACTTTAGACCAAAATGGTCTGTCCTTAACTCAAATCTTCTTCCCATCAAGTAATGCCTCCACATATTGAGAGCATGTACTGTGGCTGCAAGTTCTAGATCATGAGTGGCATAGTTCTTCTCATGCTCCTTCAACTTTCTTGACTCATAACATATCATGTGGTTGTCTTGCATAAGGACTCCTCCTATCCCTTGTCTGCATGCATCAGTACACACCACAAAATATTTCTCTGGGTCTACAACTTTCAATACTGGTGCACTGGTGAGAAGATTCTTCAACTACTGGAAGCTTTCTTCACACCTCATTGTCCATTCAAACTTTATCCCCTTCTTTTGCAAATAAGTGATGGCATTTGCAACTTTGGAGAATCATTCAATGAATCTCCAGTAGTATCCTGCAAGTCCCATAAAATATCTTAAATTTGTCACATTTATTGGAGTAGGCCAATTCATAATGGCTTCAATCTTTTTAGGGTCCACAGATATACCCTCTTGTGAGATAATGTGACCCAAATATTGAATTCTATCTCTATAGAAGTCACACTTTCTCAGCTTTGCATACAGTTGATGATCCTTGAGCAATTGCAATGTCAATATCAAATGCTCTTCATGCTCTTCCTCATTCTTAGAATAAATAAGAATGTCATCAAGGAAAACAAGAACAAACTTGTCCAAATACCTGCTAAAGACACTATTCCTAAGGAACATAAATGTAGTTGGTGCATTTGTGAGACCAAATGGTACCACTACAAACTCATAATGTCCATACCTTGTTATAAAGGCTATCTTATGAATGTCTTCATCCTTGATTCTCACCTAAGGTAACCAGACCTCAAGTCAATCTTGGAAAATACCTTTGCTCCTCTCATTTGATCAAATAGGTCATCAATCCTAGGCAAAGGATATTTATTCTTCACAGTGACTTTGTTCAGCTATCTGTAATCAATACATAATCTAAGTGTACCATCTTTCTTCTTTACAAACAGAACTGGTGCTCCCCAAGGAGACACACTTGGCCTGATATACTTCTACTCCAATAACCCTTACAGTTGCATTTTCAACTCTAGCATTTCTGGAGTACTCATTCTGTAGGGTGTCTTAGACACTGGTGCTGCTCCTGGCACAAGCTCAATTGCGAAATCAATGTCCCTCTTTGGAGGAAGCCCTGGAATCTCATCAAGGAACACATCCTTGAATTCCTACAATACCTGAAAGTCCTCCAACCTAGGAGTTTCATCCTCTATTGCCTCCAAAATATGAGTTGCATACAACTGGCAACCTTTCCTACAGAACTTCTTGAACTGCATTGCTGAAATATGCCTCACAGAAATCACCTTTGGAATGCCTTTCACAATCCTTGAGTTGCTTCTTCATCTAAGCACTCAAATGCCTTATTATAACAGTCAAGATTTACCCTGTGAGCTTCTAACCAATCCATTCCAATGAGAACATCATAGGAACCAAGTGGTAGAACATTCATATCTACACTAGTGACCAATCCATTCATGACCAACAGACATTTCTCTACCACTTCACTAACCTTTCTCTTAGTTCCAGTGGCTGGCTAAACTAAACAAGATTTTCTATGCTTTACCTTCTTAAAAGCACAAATATCCACTACTCTAGGGGAAATGTAACTATGAGTAGAACCAGGTTCAATCAAAATAAAATATATTTCTCAACAATCTTACCTGCAACTTCAACCACAGCCGATTGGTGATCTTCCTGGCGATCCTCCAGTGCTGCATAAATCCTAGGGACAACCCTTCCTACTTGACCCACTGTTTCTGCTTCTTGAATGTTGTAAGCTGGCCTTTCATTCTCATTCTCAAGTGGACAATTCATGTGCATGTGGGGTCCTCCACATTTCCAACATTGGAGTGGTCCCCTGTTCTGTTGTGGATCTCTTGGTTTCTTTCCCATTGCTCTGGCCGGCTGCTTCTCAGCTTGTGATGGTTGCTTCTGTTGATTCCTAAAGTTAGAAGGTTTGAAAATTTTCTTCCTTTGGTCAAAATTCTCATTCTTTTTGTCCTTCCATGTATTATGGTAATCAGGTTTACCTTTTCTTTGTTCATAGCAATACTTAGCCTTCCTTATTGCTTCTTCAAGAGTTCTAGGTTCATAAAACTCAATTCTGTCTTTGTAAGACTAAGGCAATCCACTCAGGAAATGCTAGATTTTCAATTTTTTGATCTTTGATGTACCTGACATACCTCAATAGTTCCAAGAAATTATTTTCATACTCTTCCATGGTCTGTTGTCCCAATCTCAGCTCATGGAACTCCTTAATTTTGTCATCATAATACCTATTAGAGAGGTATTTCTTCTTGAAATACTTCTTGAACTGTTTCCACTTAAGTCTCCTTTCACTGATCCTCTTTACCTGCTTGAAGTGCTCCCACCAAATGGATGCCTTTCCATTTAGATTGAATATGGAAACCCTTGCCTTCATGTTTCCTGAATAATCCTAAACTTGGAAGTACTTCTTTATCCCAAGAAGCCAAGTTTCAGCCTCTTGTCCAGTCTTTACCTCACCGTCAAATGTTTAGTCTTCTTGAATTCATCTTGAGAGCGATCCCTGTGGTGCCTCTTTCTCTTTCCCTTTCAAGAAGAAGAGCTTGAGTCCCCACTAGATTCTTCTAAGTCAGATCCTCTACTAGAAGTCCTTCTTCTTCTTCTGGTACTGCTCTTACCACCTTCTCATTTTACTGTACCCTGTCCAGAGTCTATTTTTCTTTGCAAGTCTGCCAAACTCTGCAACATAGCAGTATTCAATTGATGCCGCTCTTCCTGGGCTTTAATCAAGCTTCTCATGGTGGTTGCAATATCTGGCGGTGTCTCTTGGAATATCCTTCCATTAGACTCTATGTCATCATTTCCAACTCAGACATTTTCCCCCATGGAATCTCATGTGCGCTCGTAGGAGTCCCTAGCATCATATCTGCCATGGATTCTCATGGCTGAACCACAACTCACTTTACCGAACTACACTACCTAGAATACTGTCGTTGAAGTTGACTATGATCCTGGAAAACGTGTTAGTAACACAACTGTTAGCTGCATAACATTTATACAAATCATAATTACTTACCTTCTCTTGGAAAATCATACAATGACAACTTTGCCCAAAATACAAAATTTTATTTCTTAAAGAACGACTGTCTCAGGGGCACGACGAGGGTCAAGGGGGCTCACCCCCTTGTGGCCCACCACTGCAGAGTGGGTCAAGGGAAACGCCCTCATTTTTTTTTGTAAATATTTGATTTTCACGCAATATGGCACATAAGATCAATGCCATTTTTCATCTTTTCAGCACCTCTAAATCCCACTGGAATCCTACTTTTTCACTGAAAACGTACTTTCCTCCTGAAAAATTCCACTGAAAACCTGCTTTTCTATTGAAAAATCCCACTAAAAAACTCAAATTTTTCCATCCGATCAGATCCCTTCCCAACTAGTCATCCGATGTATCGGGTCACTTGTTGACAACTCTTTCAACACCTCGGTGGATCGATCTTCATTTGTCTTTCGACGCACATCGGATCGATCTTCCTGTGTCTTTCGATGCCATATAGGGTCGATATTTCCCTATATTCTGATGCCATATCGAGTCTATCTTCCCCTACCATCTGATGCCATATCGGGTCGATATTCCCCTATCATCTAGTGCCATATCGGGTCGATATTCCCCTATCATCCGATGCCATATCGAGTCGATCTTCCCCTGTCATCCGACGCCATATCAGGTCGATCTTCCCCTATCAGTTGACGCCATATTGAGGCAATATTCCCCTATCATCCGATGTGCATCGGAAAACTTCTTCTGAGAGACATTGAAAATTTATCCGAGATGCCTCGAAGAGCTTCTCCCGAGAGCCATAGGAAAACTTTTTCCGATATTTCCTAGACTTAGAAAAAAAATTGACTTTTTCTTCCTATCTTCCTCTTTCGGTTGCCGTGTCAGCTCCCTTCCAGCGAGGCTTGCCGACACCTCGGCTCCGCCCAACTGAGACCTTCAGCTCCTTCCAATCGAAACCTTCGGCTCCACCTAGCCGAGACTTTAGGCTCCTCCCAGCCGAAACCTTCGGCTCCTCCCAGCTGAAACCTTCGGCTCCACCTAGCCGAGACTTTCGGTAAAATTTTGAACTTAGGAATTTTTTAAAATTTCTCTTTGCTGGGTTTCCTTACCGAATGGACTCAACTTAAGTCATCCGATGTATCGGATGGACTCATCTCAAGTCATCCGATATTTTCCATACTTAGATTTTTTTTTGAAATTCTCCCTATGTTTCACATTTTTCCTCTGTTGGGAAGAGGGTAACCTTGCCTCTGTCACTACTTCTTCATGGCCCATTGAGGGCCATGATGCAATGTGTGCTCTGATACCACAGTGTAACATTCCCAACCCTCATACCGGCGAAGAGGACGCTACCATAATACTGCTATCTACTCGGGAAACTAGCCCCATGAACATACCCTAATAAGAATAGTGGAATGCTTTGAACTAAAACATGCATAGGTGCATAATTATTTATCATACAATAGAAGATAACTACATTCCATTCAAGCATTTAGTATGTTCGTAATTTTCATTAAACATCAAATACAATTACAGAGATGAAATAGAAAAGAATACTTATCTTATGAAGAAGAGCGCCCCACAACCAGCTATGCCGCTGCAACGTTCCACCCAACCATAGGCCAGTGTGATCCTTAATCTCTCAGCAACACTGCCACCCCTGAGATGGGCATGATTTCCACAAGGAATAAAGAAACTAAGAAGGCTCACACATAGCCAAAGATATATCAAGACTCAGTCAAGCCAACACGGTTGGGTTTATCAGAACAAGGGTACACAACAACACATAACCAAGCCAACAAGTTGGGTTTATCAAGTTATCAAGAGATGGAAGCACTGTCTGCTAAGCTAGTGGGCTCATTGAAGAGATAAGGATGCCTACATCAAAACTAGCTTGATTCCTAAGACATCCACACACACCCAACACAAGGAATCATTCCCTTCTCTGTTGCACAATCCCTCGAGACATGACTTCCCTTCCAGTGCTATTCAAGGGGTGTAGAGAAGAGAACCATCCCTCTAGCTCTATCTATGAGGCTCTTGTAAAACACTAGGTTTGTCAAGCAGACTCCTTTCCACTCCTACACAGTCCAAAGACCAATCCATTGCGCGCACACAGGAAAACAACCAGCCTGGGGTTTGAAGGAGGAACACCACTCCACAAAGCAAAACTAGAATGGTAATTTGGGTAATACACAGCTCGGACTAAGCAATTCGACTCCATAGTTGTTCTTGGCCCTATCGTGGCCAAAACGACTCAACAACAACCTACAGCAAACCAAATCGTGGGGAAACCAGCATCAATTTCTCAGTTGTGTGAGGAAAGGAATGCAACCTCCGTGAAGGCGAATTCACATGCCCAGACCCACAATGTGAAGGAAATTGCACTCATCAAAATCAGGAGAGGAATACTGAACCAGTCATGGTATGCATGTGTGAGGACTGAGTGACCGCGTGAGGAAAAAAACCCAAACCTACGCGTGAGGAGAAAATGTCCAGGAGTCCAAATCATGAATGAGAGCTCTGTGATTTCTCAGTTGTGTGAGGAAAGGAATGCAACCTCCGTGAAGGCGAATTCACATGCCCAGACCCACAATGTGAAGGAAGTTGCACTCATCAAAATCAGGAGAGGAAAACTGAACCAGTCATGGTATGCATGTGTGAGGACTGAGTGACTGCGTGAGGAAAAAAACCCAAACCTACGCGTGAGGAGAAAATGTCCAGGAGTCCAAATCATGAATGAGAGCTCCAAACAGCAAAATATTGAGGGTAAGGCCACTCTCCCAGTTCTCTATGTGAGTCCCAAAAATGAAGGATGGGGGTTGTCCCCTCTTCCTGCCCATGTGAGGGTGAATGAGCTCCCTAGTGGAGTGTGCGTGTGGGAAAGGAATGACAGGCCTGCCACACACCACTGTCCATGCAATAACTGTCCCAACTAACATCAGAGGATTTAATTTGGAAGTTGAATGAGACAAGGAAAGGTGAGTAATATAAAAGGTGGGTGACAGCTAAATGGGTTTATCAATTGACACTTGGATTTTCCCCAATGGCCCCAAAGGTTAAATATCCCCCCCCTCCTTATCCTTAGGAACATCATGCCCTTTGCATTATGGTTGCATTGACATAGCTGGTTGGGGTTTATTTTTAATTAAAATGCATATTTACATGATTCCAAATTATAATGTGTCGGCTAGCATGAATGTACCATCGACAATGATTTTAATCGTCGGAACATAAAACGTTAAATCAATGGTGGGGCTTTTTCCTTTAGCTCCACACCACGATTGATTACCATATATACATCACATGCATTTAATGCAAACCGGGTCAAAATCGAGGTGTTACACTTACCACATAATCATATGGCAAAACAAAAGACTCAATTAATATTTTTTATATTTGTTAACATTTCGTTACAATTCATATGTGTGTGTGTGTACACACACATTTCTAAAAATGGTAAACTAGGTTAATATTTTAACATATTCATGTAACTTCCAAAATTTACACTTATATTCAAACATCAATCAATCAACAAACCACCCTATGATTTCAGGAGAGTACAAGCACACAAAGTCATTAATAGAAGCACCCACTCACCACCATATTTTGCATAGAAAAGGGATCTCAAAATTCTCTCTAGTCTATCGAAATAAGTTTTATTTGAAACCTAAAAAAACACATAGGAAATGTGGCTAGCCTACAACATCTTCGATATAATTATTATTTTACAAATAAAGAAGAGGTACTTACACAACCCATATTTTAACTTAGTTTATCTCTCCAAACACCAATGCAACATAGAAGGAAGAGTTAACCCAATGCCAAATTGGATAACTAGATATCTCAAATTTCCCTACTTAAATATGCTTCTAGGCCTTGGAATCCTATCCAATAAATTTGTTAAATGCTATTGAATAAAGTTTTAGTTGTATTCTTTATGAATTTTGTTTTTTCTTCATTTTATGATGTTGGATATGAAAATTTAACTATCATTTCTTTGTGGTTGGATCCAATCTTGGGTGTTCACACATTTAGTTTATGTATTGGATGTAAAACTATGATTAAAGGTTTCTCATTTTGTAATGGAATTAGATTGTATATTGAGTGCATTTATTGTGTATTGAATGTAAAGAAAAATATTTAAAATGTGAATAACAATGATGAGTTAACTATCATGTTTTATAACATTAGGATATTTACATGTTATATGTTTCTACAACACATAAGTTGTGCTCATTTGAAATTCAAAGTCTTCGCTAATTATTTTTTTTAATATATGAGTGACTGGAATAATGATAATAACTCATACTATTTGTAATTTTACCATGACAAGCCAATGGAAACACTATTGATTCTTCAACTCGTGTGTTTTTTACATAAAGAGAACGTTTTTTAGAGAAAGATAAAAAAAGTAAAGACACACAAAAACATTGAAATCATACATCAATGACTTTGTTCCTATTGTTCCACATAATCATTTGAATGAACATTAAATTCACATTCAATCAACCTTAAAAAAATACATACATTTAAGCCATGAACCCATAATAGCTTATGATTTAAACTTTATATAAATTTTATTACTACTAAATGTTTTAGTTATATATTTCACTATTCTGTGTCGGTTATAATGTACCATTTTTAATCTATTAATTATATCCTTTAGGTAGTACTCAAACACATTAACATAAACAATTGTTTAATACATTTTTTATTAGGTACCTCAAGATATTTGTGTAAACCATAAAAAAAATCCAATTACTATTACTTCATATATGTTGAAGAAGTCATATGTAATTTGCACTTTTTTTTCCTGGAAAAAAAGAATAATTTAATATCATCTTTCAAGAACAAAATTACATTTGGTAGATACACATAATTGTGTATTCAGATAGTAACCATAAAGGTCAAAAAGAGACTAAATAACAGTCCCTGAAAGTCCACTGTAGATCTTCATTCGCAATATCTTTAACAATATAGTTTTCAGCCAAAAAAATAGTTCACCAGACAAGTGCCTCTAAAGTTCTCCACTAAATAGAACCAGTACCGAAGAGCATACTGTAATATGACCCCAACATTCCAACAAGAAGCTGAAAAACTGTCCACTGACAGTCTCATAAGTGCATGTCCAAAAAATGAGTCCCATCGATTTCAAATAGAAACCATATATATAGGTTAGATACAAAGTTCAAAAATACCAAATTACTGTTGTGCAACCCCTTCTATAAAGGGCCTATGGTAATAATCATGAACATCACCCTCTAACAGTTCTCAAATATTCCACTGGCCAAAGGCCAATCGTAGCCCCTCCTTCGAGGCCTTGCCTGCCTCCCTGTTATTTTCCATGTAGATGTGTCTACATGAAAAAGAGGCATAAGTGTCTAAAACTGCTACTATGAAAGATAAAATGTTGGCAAGTATTAGATTCCTGCAAAGTTGGATCTGTTCGGGTACATAGGGTACTCCCAAAAGACAGAACACCTAAATCAGCCACTCACACAAATAGATCACAGATCAACACATTGATGTTTTGATGTGGTTAAAACCCTCGAGAGGGAAACAGTCCACGGCCCCAGCCAAATAGCTACTTGGAGCAATTTCTTATGCAACAGAAATAAAGTTACAAATGAGCTTCTCATAATCGATCAACTAGTCAAGGACCCTCCATGCTCTTTAAATAGAGATCATGGACCAATCGGGTGTTAAGCCACGGATCAATGGTAGGTATGATCTAAGAGAAGTTGAACCGTCGGATCACTTTATGTCTAGAACATATCGTGACCGTCGGATTAGAATATTTACTAATGCATACTAAAGAAACACACTTTACCTAACGGATATATTACACAAGTTGATCTTAACTAACTCCTAAGTGTCTAAATATCCTAACACCTCCCCCCCCCTTAAGAACAACTTGGGATATGATTGAAGGATTTAAAAAAGTGACACTATTAGGAGAAGGACGGAGGCATTAGAGTATATCTCCCCTTAATGACAAGTTCCTGAACTCCTAACATAGATCAAAATTTAGAAAACTTTGCTTCTATAAGAGACTTGGTGAAGATGTCTACAACTTGATCATCTGTAGGGCAATAAAGCACTTCAAGAACACGATCATGAACAAGATTTCTGATGAAGTACATATGTAGCTCAACATGTTTATTGCATTGATGTAGAACTGGATCTTTGGCAAGCTTGATGGCACTTTGATTGTAGCACCAAAGTGGGATCAGGGTAAATTTTAGTGGTGAAATTTCGCCAATTGGCTATTTTTGGGTTTTTTTCAACAAATAAATTTGCTTTTGTCTTTAATATCGCCTATATTTACATAAACTATGTTTTTTTAATCATAATATTCGCCAAAAATTACACATTTCAGTGTTAATTGTATGTTTCATATTTAATATTCACCTACCTATCTATAAACATTTTTTTCAATCCAAAACAATCGCCTAGAATACTATACTTAGTATAATATTAGAATTCTTAAAAATACCCTGAGTGGAATAGGTTGTTGCTGCTCAAATCCAAACTCTAATAGGATCTGTCAAAGCCATAAAGATTCCTGACTGGCATTAACTGTAGCTCAATATTATGCTTCTGCTGAAGAAGGAGGAAGAGCTTGTTATTTCTTCCAAGCCCAAGTGACAGGTCCAGATCCCAGACTGAAAACATAACCTACAGTAGAATTTCGATCAGCAGGATCATCGGCCCAATCTGAATTAGTGAAACCAACCAACAAAGGTGTCCCCCTGTACTGTAATGAATCCCAAACTGAATTGTACCTCGAATATATCGAAGTATTCTTTTTGGTGCTTTCCAGTGACTTTCATGAGGTGTTTGCATATAATGGGAAACATGACCAACGACAAAGGAAAGGTCGAGATGAGAATGAGTCAAGTATAAGAGACTACCAACAATATAACGATACAAGGTGGCATCTACTTCAGGGGAAGTACAAGTGGCAGAAAGTTTGACTCCAGTCTAGAAGGGAGAAGGGGTTGGCTTACAATCTTCCATGTGAAAGTGATGAAGAAGGTCACAAGCATACTTAGACTGGGAAATAAAGATTCCTTCTTTGGTTTGCAAGACTTGGAGACCAAGAAAATAATGCAAATGTCCTAATTCTGACATTTCAAAATTTTGCTTAAGACTGGATTTCACATGGGTTAAAATATTAGGGTCACTACCAGTAAGGATAAGATCATCAACATAAAGTACAAGTATGATGAGATGGTTTCCTTATTTCTTGGTATAGACATTGGGGTCAGAATGGCATCTAGAAAAACCAGTGTCAAGGAGAAATCTATCCATTTTGACATACCAAGTTCTAGGATCTTGCTTAAGGCCATATAAGGATTTCTTAAGGCAACAAACAAGGATAAAGTTATTCTGAACATATCTAGGAGGTTGTTCCATGTAAATTTCCTCCTGTAAATCACCATGTAAGAATGCAGACTTGACATCATCCATTTGATGGACTTCCCAGTTATGTAAGGCTTCAAGGGAAAGAACAAGGCAGATGGAGTTCATTTTTACGACAGGGGCAAAGGTTTCATTGTAGTCAATCCCTTCAACTTGGGAAAAACCTTTGGAAAATAACCTTGCCTTAAGTCTTTCAACACTTCCATATGATGCATACGTAGTTCTATAGACCCATTTACATCTGACAAGTTTTCTTCCTTTTGGAAGAGGTACAAGATCCCAAGTATCGTTCGCCATTAAGGAACGATATTCTTCATCCATAGCTGCATCCCAATCTGGATTTCCTAAAGCTTATGCAAAAGTTTCTAGATCATGATTCTTGAAAACCTAAGCCAAAAGAGAAGAGGCTTGCTGAAACTGAGAACGTGTTTGACGTTGATATCAAGGATCACCGGCAAGATCACCAGTTGCTTCACATGTTGAATAGACCCATCAAGGAAGTAATGGCGCTAGTGTAACTAGTGGAATATGAGTAGGCGGAGGTGGATTTTCATCCTCACTGTCATCATCAAAAACTGGAGTTGGAAATCTGTCAAGGAAGTTGGAAGTAGAAGAAGGCACAATCACTGAATCAGGCTCACAGGCCAAAGATGGCATAACCACCAAGTTAGGCTCACGGGCCAAGAGATTTTCATCAAATTTAACATCTCTTCTAATGATTACATCATTTGAATGTGGTTGAGGAAGTCTATAACCTTTTACATATTTATAATATCCAACAAATATGCACTTTTCACTTTTAGGCTGCAATGCTTTCCGTTTTTCATCCGGAATGTGATCCCATGATTCACTACCAAACACACGGAAGTGACCTACATATTGTTTAATTTTACTCCATTCTTCCGATGTTATACCTTGTAAAGCTTTAGTGGGGGTGCGATTAACTATGTAATTTGCACAATTTATGGCCTCGGCCCAAAATTGAAGACTTAGTCTCTTAGATTGGATCATACAATTAGCCATTTCTTTTAAAGTGCGGTTCTTTCGTTCAGCTACACTATTTTGTTGTGGTGTATATGGAACAGTGTGCTATTGTTGGATTCCTTGTTCAGTGCAGAAAGTAGTGAAATTTTTCTTAACATATTCTCCTCCATTATCGAATCTTAACTTAATGATTTGATGACCAGATTGTTTTTCAACAAGGGCCTTGTAGGCCAAGAACATCTTAAATACTTCGCTCTTAATTTTTAGGAAATAAACCCAAGTGCATCTGGAGTAATCATCAATGAAAGTTCAGAAATATTTGAAACTAGAAAAAGAAGCAGATGGAAGAGGACCACACAAGTCACTATGCACAAGCTCCAAGGGAACTGAGGCGTGCCAAGAGGCACGTTTGTCAAAACTATCCCGGTGATGTTTTTCGAGTACACAACCGGAACAAACACCATCCCTGCAAGATACCATCGGAAGACCTGTCACCATATTGTCTTTACATAGTTGTTGCAATGAGCGATAATTTAAGTGACCAAATTTCTCATGCCAAAGTTTGCTCAAGTTATCACTATGAGCAACAAAAACTGAAGGAAAATGTGATGACCCAAAGTTGTTAAATTTCTACAACCTGGTAATATCATCAACAATTCCAGTAGCTGGGACATGTTGAGGATCTTTAAAATCCTTGATTACAACTTGGTGAGGTGTAAACGTTACATTTTTACCTTCACCAGAATGAGTGATTTGATGGACTGACAACAAATTGCAGGAAATTATTGGAACACATAATACATCACTAAATTGACTATTTTCGACTGGAACTGTTCCAGATCCTACAACACTTAGAGATCTATCATCCTCAATAAATATTTATTTGGTGTTACATTCATGCATAGTAGAAAAGATGGCTTGATCCTTAGCCATATGATAAGATGCTCCAGAATCAATGAGCCATTCATTTTGAGTAGAAGAAGAAGATGCGGTATAAGAATAACCAGAAGAACAAAATGCATGTCCATGAGAGGTAGATTCTGAAGTATGTGGTTCTTCTTCATTACTGCTTCCAAGGTTGCCATATTCTTGAAACACTTAGATTCATCATGATTATCTTTCCCTCAATAGTTGCAATGATGCTTAGTCTTATTTCCTTTTGGATTTGATCCTTTGTCATTTTTTAAAGAAGGAGCTAATTGAGAGGGTTTGGGACCCTTGTTTGTCTTATTATGGCAAAAATTTTGTTTCTTCGAAGGCTTGGACTTTTCTTTCTGTTGGGACAAAAAGGCTTTCCCAAATGTATCTACATTGTTAATTATTCCAAGATGAATGAGCTTATATTTCTCTCTAATTAAGGAATCACAAAGGATTAAATACCAGGCTCTTGATAGCTAGTTGCAGTCAAGGATTTTTTCATGGAGTAAAATGTAGATACAAAAACAGAATATGCAGGTTCAAGTTTGGAAAGAATATGATGAATACATTGTTTGTCCTCTCTCTTAATATTGCATTCTTCACATAAGGGTCAAGGAGTTTTGTACTTAGATAAATAATATTGAATGCATGAAAAGGCACTTGGATTCAAAGAAATTAACTCATTCTCAAGTTGATGACCTTGAATTTCATTGTGTTTACCAAAAACAGATTCCAACTTTTCCCAAGTTTTATCAGGTTCATCAATTCCAGATATATGGAATCGCAAATTAGTAGAGATTGACATTCCAATGAATATACGAGATTCATCACATCTATTTGCCCATTTTATTTTCTTATCATCATCAGTGGGTTATGTTTCTTTCCTTGAGGTAATTCTGAAAAGTCCCCTACTTCGTAGAACATCCTCCATACGAGATTTCCATGAAAAATAGTTAGAACTGGTAAGTAGAATATCACAAGGGGCGGACATAATGTAAAATAATGGCTAAAAAATAGAAACCAATTGTCTGGATGCAAAGAGCTCAAAAAATCAGGCAGTTTAAAAAAAAAGGCACTGAAAACTGATTATGTATGATGAAGTTATGCTTGATCAAAGAAAATGTTGAAGATGTCCCCAATAGTGATGTGGCAGATATAAAATTGACCAACTAGAAAAAAGAACCCCCTTCTTCCCAAGATGAACATTTGACAATCACTTACAAGAAAGTTGCTTTAAGTGAATCACTTTTGTAAAATAAGTGATGTTCACTTTTACAATAATGGTACTTTAAATAGTTCGACAATAAACAAAAAAACTTAAGTGACTCCCTTTTTATTTTATTTTATTTTTAAGTGAGATGCACTTTTACAATAAAGTAACTTAAAAATTGAAATTGCATGCACTATTAAAAACGTAACTTAATAAGACTTGAACTCAAGACCTATTAAGGAATAAATCAACTTTGGACCGAGTGAGCTAAGTTTAAAAGGTACGTAAAAGAAGGGAATGAAGAAGGGGGCTTTTGTTTTTTTTTAATCTTCTCTCTCGGTCTCTGTGCTTGCTTCTTTTTCCTGCAAATCACACCACAAACCGAAAACAAAAACAAAAACAAAATTTCCATGCTTGTGGGGTTAGATCTCATTAGCTTACCCAAAAAGTCTATGTTTTCTCTATGTTTATAATTCGCCGCGATCGCACAAGGTGCACGGCAAAGAACATACGTAGCCGAGAAAAACCATTTCCCTATATGTTTCTAATTCACCGCAATCACGTAAGGTGCATGGAAAAGAGCATACATAGACAAGGAAGGCAACAATCTGAGACCAAAAAAATATCTAATAATAAAACTGATAAAAATATGAGTTCTTTTTTTTATTTAAAAAAAATAAAACAAACCGTCACTATAACATTATACTTTCATATCTGTCGAAATGGGTGTTTTTGGATCAAACGGAAACAGTTTTTGATGAAACAAGAACTATTTCCCAATGGAAATGGCACTCTAGACACAATGGAATGCCACCCATAGGCCACAAATTGATAGAAATTTCAGAACCAGAAACCATTTCAAAGTTTCAGCAACAACGGTTCAAGATCTAGATCACAAATGGAAGCAGATCTTCATAAACACTCTGATACCTTGTTCAGGTACATAGGGTACTCCTAAAATACCGAACACCTAGAGAAGCCACTCACACAAACAAATCACAAATCAACACACCGATGTTTTGACGTTGTTAAAACCCTCGAGAGGGAAACAGTCCACGGCCCCATCCGAATAGCTACTTGGAGCAATTTATTATGCAAAAGAAAGAAAGTTACAAATGAGCTTATCATAATCAATCAACTAGCCAAGGACCTTCCATGATATTTAAATAGATATCATGGACCAATCGGGTGTTAATCCATGAATCAAGGGTAGGTATGATCTAAGAGAATTTGAATCGTCGGATCACTTTATGTCTAGAACATATCATGACCGTCGGATTATAATATTTATAAATGCATACTAAAAAAAGACACTTTAACTAACGGATATATTACACAGGTTGAAATTAACTAACTCATAAGTATCTAAATGTCCAAACAGGATCCCCTTGATCCAGTTAATCACATTCATCAAGTCACCACATACATTCAGAGTTCTACACCCTTTCTCTGCTGCAAAAATGAGAAGAATTTTCAAGCTGAGAAGCTCAACATAATTTCCACTGCCTTCCCCTAACCCAACCATTAACTCAAAAAAATGTGATTCTGAAAGAAAGATAATAGCTCCTCCCCCACAGAGATTCTCTTGCATTGCCCCATCAAAAAAAACCCACGGCACCATTCTGTCAATCTCTAGATCTAAAAAATCCCTCTGTTTATTGACCCTGATGTGTTCTAGAAAAGTAGATAATATTCCACAAGCTAGGTTGGCTATGATTTCAGGAGTGCAACCTTTATCAACAAAAATAAAGTTATTTTAGGCTAGCCAAATTCCCCAAATAACCAATAAAGGAAGTGTTGTCATCGACTCTTGAGTTTATGTCCTTCTCCATTTTTCCCAAGCCTATAGAATGGATAGCCCATCCCACATGCAAGGGTTGCCAAGGACCTTAGAGAATTCCTTCCACACCTCTTTAATAAATGGACAGTGTAAGAAGAGATGCATCATAGACTCACTTGCAACCTTACATAGAGTGTACCAACCGGGCCCCTGGAAACACCTTTTCTACAAATTATCCCAGGCAGGAGCCTTATTCTCCAAGACACACCACATAAAAATTTTGGTTTTAGGTGGTATTTTGATTTTCCATAGTGTCTTCCACCACCAAACCACAGCACTATTAAAACCATCAGCACTGAGTTTTACATACCCCGCCTTTGGAGTGTATCTCCCACCCAGATCCACGTCCCAAATGAGAATATCATCTCTGTCCCAGAGCTTAATATGAGCCTGGTTCAAATCCCCAATATAAAGCTCCATATCCCTTTACGCAGGCTCATGGAGCTCCAATTCCTTTGCAGATATCCAATTTTGATCACACTGATTCTCCTAAATAGGTACATCTATATTGGAGAGGTATACAATACCTTTTTGTCTCAACACATCCACCATGAGCTCAGGAATCCAATGTTGTTGGGTGCATCCGACCCACGGGTCCTCACCAACTCTCAATTTCTTACCATTCCCCACATACCATGCAAGACTAGATTCAATCACATCAATCGACTTAACCACAGCCTTCCAAATGACCGATCCATCGGCATGCGTCTTCACAAGGATCCGAATCCAATATTCCATAGAAACAAGGCCAATATACTTATGAAACATTACATGTTTCCATAAGCTATAAGTCTTTAAGAGTCTCCATCCCCCCTTAGCCACCAACGAATTAGCAAAAATAAAGATATTTTTTAGGCCCCAACCTCCCAAACCTTTTGGGACATCAATCCTCTCCCATCGAACCCATATTGGAGTCACCTGCACCTCCTATTTACCACTCCACAAAAAACGAAAACAGGTTCTGCGCGCCGCTTCCAAAATTCCTTTTGGAATCCATGCCAGTGACATCCAGTGGACTGTAATAGCTTTAAGGACTGCTTTAACCAACATCAATCTACCAGCCCTAAACAGCCATTTATGACTCCAAAGTTTCAACTTTTTTTCCATCTTGTCCAACAACCAATTCCAATCTTGTTTTCGATAATCATTAGGTTTTTAATGAAACCATGTAATTTGCACTTATATTCATACTCTTTCTTTTTAAATAAATTTAATTTAATATATAAACTTTATTAAACTATTTTAAATAAAAAATTAATTTTGTTAAAATAAACCTTTTATAACTGAAGCAACAATCAACAATAACATGAAAAGACATAAATATGCATGAACAACATCAACATCAATGACATATGAAACAACCATAATATGTATGACCAATAATATCAAAATCATAGTATATGTCAAATATACAACTCAAGTCAAATATAAAAGTAAGATATATACATGTTCTCAATAATTGTTATGAGCTAACAGGTCTACCACCAAATCTACAGGGCATATGTACCTCCACCATCAAAGCCAAAGGCATTAGTAACTCTAGCAATAGATCCTGAGGCATCAATACCTCCACTAGATAAAAATGTAGAAACACAGATATTGAAGATATCTTCATGAGTATGTATACCACTCGATGTAGCTATTGTATCTATCAAATTGACCAATTGTGTAGGAGGTGTTGGTAAGTCGACTAGGTGATAAGGAGATGGTGGTTAATCAACTTGGTATGAAGGAGAGGTTGTTCAATCAACCTATGGAGGAGATGGTGGTGAGTCATTTGTATGAGAAGTATATGGTGGTTGATCAACCTATGGAGTAGGAGATAGTAGTGGGTCGGCTTGGGGAGGAGCAGAAGGTGGCCAATCAACTTGTGGAACAGGATATTGTGGTGGGTCAAGTAAGTGAAGAGGAGATGGTGGTTGAACAACTATTGGAGGAGGATATGGTGGTCAGTTGTCTCCGCTAGGATGAGTATGAGATGAAAGTGGAGGAGGTGGTGGTTATGGGTCATCTTCGTTAGGATGAGGAGGAGGTGGTAGTGGAGAAGGAGAGGGTAGATTACCACCACCCTCGTCGTCATAATATGAATAACTATGAGAATACCTCCTCCTATGTAGTAGTTTGGCGGCACCGATAATATTGTTGATGTATTTGTAACTTCAGAATGTATTCATCTATGTATCTTATGTATTGTAACCCGATGTTTATTCCAGGATGTATCTATAATGTAATTGAGTCTTGTTATCATGCCCCGATGTTTTGATTGGGAGGATCAATAATGTAAACAAGTCATGTCAAGTCATTGTGGGTAACCCTCCGATTGTCTAAGGGTTAAAGTCCCCATAGTTCCGGGGCACTAGGGTTATTAGACTCTCCTAGTAGAGGTCGGCCCTGGTGGGGTTTTAGTCATTTCAAGATTAGTATAAATATAGAACTAGAGTCTCTATTTATCATACACACTCAAGTGTAGCGCATAGTTGAGGAAGGAGAAGACACTGGGGCTAGACAAGAAGAAGATTACTGTTGTCAAGAGATCACTTACTGTTTTGGGCTTTTACTGTTTTGGTGTCGATTCTATCTCTGAGGAAGTTGCGGGGTTTTCTCCATTTATGGTTTCCCCGAGGAAAAACACTGTGTTCATTGTCTCTTGTGTTTGATTGCTGTACTTGTTATTCTCTTAGTTAAAGATCCTAATAATGCTAGCTTAATGTTGAAAAACTAACATGGTATCAGAGCTAACCTGAGAAGAAGACATTGTGCATCTGCAGGAACTAGTGCTTCCTAGTTTATGGATCTTCCTCCACAGATTTTCACCAAAAGTAAGGTGGAATAACTCTCCTCTTTAGGGCGCATCTTTCTGTCGAAGCAGAATCCAATTCTGAGGTTTTTCAGTTTTGGACCCGACACTACTGCCGAAAATTAGGGATTTTCACAGAAGAGGAATTTTTCAGTGAGCCTAGGCCTGGATTGATCTCCTCCCCAAAATCAAAGCTAGGGATAAATTTCAAGGCATTTGGGTGGACAAAACTCCAGAAAAAGAAAAACCCTAATTTTCTCCTCATCTAGTACTGCAGGATTTCAGCTCCAAATCCAAATCTGACATCTTGACCTGGTAAGATCTAAATCTTTTGTATTTCCATTTGAGGTTCTCAGTTTAAAGATGTCCCATCATACCAAGCTTGATGAAAATATTGAGGGAGCTGATAAATTCCAAGCTTGGAAGTATAGGATCTCCCTAGTCCTGGAAGAAAATGAGTTAGACTCCTACATCCATGAGGAGGTTCCAGTTCCAAAGGGAGATGAGGCAAAGGCCTTACAC
>LPNX010731867.1:194679-285111 GCA_001517045.1 Pseudotsuga menziesii | reverse complement strand
TATATATATATATATATACACACACACACAAAGCACCAACCTTGTTGAAAAAAAACATTTTTTTGTTTACTACACGATGCTCTTTATATATATTGATGCATCAAAAACATTGCGTCAATATAATTAAAAACAAGATGGGCTGCTAAGGTAGCAAGTCCCTACCTATAGCTTTTTAAAAATGCATTTCTATTGGGTTGGCTTGTAAATAAAAAAACAGTTTGTCAAAAATGAACTTGATCATTGACTATATGTAGAAGTGATAATTAAAATGTTGAGCTGGAATTTATTGATCGAAGTTGTAATGGGAACAATGTGCAATTTGCATTTTGTTGAAAAAGAATATAAAATCTACACAAGTAGGCAATTGTGTGACATATTTTTAAATTGAACTACTTGCATGAGATATTTTTAAATTGAATGGAGACTTTTATAAATTGAATTGTTGTGAAAGAGATGGTGTGCAGTTATTTGAAGGGACATTAGGAATTGATAATAAGCATTCAGCAATTCAATTGATTGGAGAGAGGTTTTGAAGACACTTGTATATTTGGATATGCTTGGGCACACATTTAATTGGTTAGAAAAAACTATATACAATGTCCCTCCCATGTTTCCATATGCCTACTATGATATCACATGACTTGGGAAAAGACTGGAACAATCTAAAAATTTGTTAGAAGCTTTTGCAGAAGATGATTTTCTATAGTTTTTGTAGCTATGGGAGTTAACATGGAAAATGCTCATTTTTTAAAGTATGACTTTGAAGAGAACAGGTCAATGGGAAAAGTTACTCTATTTCTTATCTTGGCAAACTATTCCACTATCGAACTAATTATTAAACTGAGGATTGCTTTGTAAAGAATGAAATATCTTGCTTATTAATTTGGAAAGCATTTTTTGCTTAGTTTGACAAACATGAGCTCATAAGTAAATGCTTTACGTGAAGTGTCTGCAACTTGTGAAGAAGCGCCTAGTCGTTGTGGTTATCTTGGGTACATGTATACTGGCATGGGAACCATTTATGAATGAGTAGGAAGTATTGAAGGTCGAAAGGATCTATTACTAAGGTTCCCATTTTGAGCATGCCCATTGACGATATTATACATCCAATACCATATCTAACAGGTTACATTACAAAAGGGCTGATATATATATATATATACATATTGACGGGTGACTTTTTAATCAGGAGATGTACCCTCCAATCAAAATTGATAAATAAAAACATTTCTCTAATACAGCGGATGATAAAATTATTCTAAGAAAGCAATTTGATATACAAGATATATTGAATGAAGTTATTTTCTATAACCTGGAGCCGCTTTGAGTGTCCCATATGGAGTCGAGTCGAGGAGCCCTGACAAGCCGACTATCCTAACTGAGCCCAAGTAGAAAGTCCAAGTATCCCGTAGTTTAGTAGCCCCTCCCAGCCACTGAGGTTATCCCAGCAATGTCTGGCAATGGGTTAGTGTTGTCTCGAGATGGAGGTGGATTGAATTTCAAAACCACTAATAAAATTTAGGTTATCCATTGACTGAAGTTCTCTAACACTGAAATTGAGCACATATTCTCCTCCCTCCCAAAATTATGGTGGGAATAACTCTTCCATATTAACAACATGGTTGATTATACCTCCAAGTTTGGTGCAAGTTTAAGACACAGAATAGAGAAGGAATGATCCCTCACTTCAAACCCTAACCAAAATTCAAATGTAGAAATAATCCATTGAACCTGGAGAATTTTCTAGTAGACTATATTCAAGAGATCAGCTAACAAGACTACTCGTACTATTTCAGTATTGAGATTTTATTGTGGAGTGTACAATCCCCTTATGGAAAAAGAGAACTAACAAGTGGGTTGGTGACTTCAAAGCAATGACACAAAAGAAAAAATGAGTCGTTGCACACCTCTAAAATGCATGCAATGAATGTAGCAGACGTCGGCCTAGGACACTTGTCTAATGGCACCTGGGTTCAATCACGTCAAGAAAAACTATATAAAAAACCTTTCCATGGAAAAATATTTTCCTGTATAGAGCATATTAATAGTTCCTTGTGGATTTCAATGCATGGACACCATCAATTTCCACGCATCGAACTAAACCCAGCATCAATCACCTCACCAAGAAATATAGAGAAAACATTAAATATATAAAAAAAAAATTGATCCAATGGCAAGGTGGCAAAGAGAGGTTATGGTGACCAGGGCACTACATGGCATATGGAAACACACAATTATAAACGATGAGGGCTAAATGTCGTAATAATGGTTAGATGAATGACAACATCAAGAAGTATTTTTAAATGTTAAAACCACAGTGGACAGTGGAAATCGACGATGAAACCCATGATTGAGTGCATAACGCATGGACAATAACATGTTTGAAATGGTTGTTGAACTGCATGCATAATAGATGTTAGTCCTTACTAGACAAGTGGTTCGAACTGGGTTTTTGAACTGCATGCATAACAGATTTTTGTCCCAGTGGGTGAAACTGGAATTTCCCTCTTGTGCCATTTGGGTGAATGTTTGGCATATGTTTTGCATGTGGGCACCATATGAGATGGTGACCATAGTTGAATTTTTCTGTGAGAGCATCCCATATTGTTTTCAGTAAGGTAATTGTTCAACCTGAGGCTTCAAGAAATAACCTCAGGAAGCTAGGTGGGAGATTTAATGGGTTGCTACGGAACACGACTGTTCGCTTAGAGAATAAACCCTGGTTAGGTTCGACACTTCTTTCATGAGTACGTCAAACCTCTTAAGGAGCTGAAATGTGCACTGGACAAAGTTTTCATGGCCAAGTTTCATATCTTTTTTGTTTGATACTTTCATTTCGGCCATGATTATGGTTTAGGCCTATTGTGGTTTGTGGGTATGCAATTCTAAAAGTCTTAGATATGAAGTTCTAGAACTTTATTGTAGGGGATGTCGTTGAACTTGGCCACCATGAGCAACCAAACTATCAGGGTGATCATCAAAGTCTAATACGCCTATAAACAATGAGGTTGTTCAAAAAAAATTCACTGAGCTGATCAAATCAAGAATTTTTTCCCTTTCATGGAGAAGTTGAGCAAAGATCGCCCCAGTAACCCTAAAGCAGTGTATTTGTGCATGCAACTTTTAGTCTAAGCGTTGGTAACCCGGGTACTTGCTTTGGGTCTAAATTAAAGGCAGGGATATGCCTCTCCAAGAGAATGATGTGTAACTTGGTAGCGAATTTGGGAAAAAATTGTAGGGGATGTTTGTCTTGTGTGGACTTTGGGCCAACATCTGTCTCTTCTTCTTGAATAACAGAACATGCACCTCCATTTTCATTATCAATTTTTGATGAATTCAAGCCACCAGCTACTGCATATGAAACACCAAAAGTAGAAGCAACATGTCATCTATATTGGCTAACTTGGAAAAGTCTATTTGATTTGTTTAGCTCATGGATCTTTCTACATTAAGAAAAGAATAGAAGGGACAATGCAAAATGACAAAAATTGTTGAACATGAGGGAGATGCATCTGGAAACAGGAGTTAACAGAGGCGTGGTGAACAATTTCTTTCCTCGTGTGACGGTGAATGTAATCTACCATGATAAGCAAATCAACTTTGATGAAAATTTATTGTTCTCCCATTTCCAATTGAAACTTGACAATATCCATTGTGAATTGAAGATGTCTAAGTCGAAGAAGATATTGAAGGACCGCAAATTCATAGTAGTAAGTAGGTTCAATTCCTCTTTCGTCGTTATACTGGGAAATAGGTATCATTTTATTTGGATTTTCAGAAATTGAAATTTATGTGTTATTTAATTTTTTTATAAATCAACGTAACCAGATTATGACTGATCCCTAGCTCATTCCTAGTTTCCAGTATTTGCACTAGTATGCTATAATTTCCCACTCTTGTAAAATTTATGTTTATATAGCACTGGAAGTCCATTTAATTTAATAAAAGCATTCATCTCTGCATTGCATAGGTTGATTACCAATTGTGATATAAACAAAAATCTTAGAATTGTTCCATATCCTACTATTAAATTAACTTGGATCAGAAGGAATATATCTTAGTAGAGATGCAACACTATTGATTTGGAAAAAACAATTGAAAGGAATTAAATATCCTGGAGCTTGATGAGTAAGGATAGCCAATAATCACTGCATAGTATCAATATTAGTATTATTTGTTTCAACCATGATCAGAATCTAAATACATCTTGCTTGATTTTTGTGTGTACAGGATCGAGTCCAAAATCTTTCACTTGTCCAACCCCTTTTGGTCCGTTCACTCCATAGTTGTTCCTCCTGGTCGGGCTACTTGTCTCTAATCATTGCCATTAAGCTCCAAAACTTGTCTCTAATCTTGGCCACTTGTCTTTATATGGGAGTGCAATAGGGTCCCTCTTGTTAGGAGTGCATAGGGGTCATGGCATTCATAGCTCTGCAAATTTTGCATCATTGTGCAAGAAGAATAGAACTAAGAATGAGTAGTATGGAAATGATGGTGTGACCGTGTTATAGGAAACATACTACAATATTAAAGCCCTGATACAAGCGTGAAAGATGTGAGCTACTTATAGTTATCATTTGTTGCTTTCCTCCTCACCTAATTTGTCAAGCAGTGCATGCAATACATTGCAACACAACATGTGTCTTTGGAAAACAACAATTGACATGTGTTTTGGAAAAACAACAGTTGACATGGCAGGTGGTATGTGCTTATCCTATGGTGTGATTTTGCTACGTAGCGTAACAGTAAATGTTAGAAGTAATGCTAGAAATTATTTAGCATTACTTGGTTTTAAAAGACCACTTGCGCAAAGCTCAACTTTATCATAAGCTTTTTTACTAAAAATGAACCGTCTTCCTCGATATGAGGCCAAATAAGCAGAAGATTTTGTTGATTGGTTGTAACAACGGTGCTTGCATATTGATTGGCTTATCAAAATTATTATTTGTTAATGCCTAATAAATACCAGTGCAAACTTAGGATAAAATTTTGAAAGTTGTTTTGATTTGTGTTTTAGTAAATTTAAACAGCGGCAAGGCCTTTCATAGAGTCCCTACTAGCCCGGGGGTAGGGACTAATAACACCACTTAGCTAAAAAAATGTTTTATGGTTTTAGAGGAACTAAGTTAATCGGTTCATCAAAACGCATAGCAAACCTAAAGTTTATGTGGGTTTTGTGGTGCTATTGATATAGAAATGCACATCATTTTCGGCGCATCTAAATATTTACAGAGCACCACATTTTTTTTAAATGGTTATGGTTTCATGGAAATGCATTGAATTTACTCAAACACATTGTGGGGATGTAACTTGTTTTACTAGGTGATGCTATCTAAATATATAGATGCATTAGGGTTCTGGTGCGTTGATATATTTAGAGAGTACATCATTTTTCAAAATATTGTTTATGATTTCTAAGTTGTGTTTTATTTACTAAAATGCATCGTAGACCATATTTTTTTGTTTACTAATCGATGCTCTATATATATGTTGACGCATCATTAGCAATATGTGAGTATATTTACAAAGATTCTTTTGGTCTAAAAAAAAATAATGTTTTCACTGGAAGTCCATTTTGTTTCCTCAAGAGCATCGTGTCCCTAAAAAATTTGTTAGAAAAATGGTGCTTTTTCAATATATAGGAGCATCGTTAGTGGTGTGTCCTTATAGTTGTAGTGCATTGCTTGTTTTTAAAAATTGTTTGATTGTTTCAATTGTAATGAGTTACATTTCCAATAATGCACCCAATATGATGCATGAAAGCTGAAATTTGGGCCCCATTACCGCTGCACTCTATGTTTAAACATACTGCACTAGAAATACGATGCAATCCAAGTTTACGAAACACACCACATAGATTTTTTTTATTTTTTGTTTTAAAACGGAAAATGTAAGTGAAATTTCAGTTGTTTAATCCTCTAAACAAATAAATGACAAGGTAATAAATACAATACTTGGAATATTTGTCGCTTGGGAGGCATGTTTTCCACGTACACAATGATTGATGTTTTCCACTAGTTTGGAAAAATTCCAACTCCACCAACCAACAAAACCATGGGATAAATCCAACAACAAATGAGCACTGCATGCAAAGGTCGTCAAGTAAAGGGTACCACATTGGTTCTTAAGTCGGCCTAGGAGGTCTGCCACACTAAAAAATGGGTGAAATGAGTAATCTGGTGTGGTAATTTTTTTTAACCCTATTCTAGCGTGCCCGATTTAGTGGCACATCTATGCATCTTGTATAGCAGTGCATCGGTGTGCTTCTCGTTATAGAGAGAACCGTGCAGTATTTCTAATCTTACGAAATGAAAAGAGATTATGTTTTTTATAGCTAGTGCATTATAGTAATTAGCACATTGGTGCATCTCCAAATTTATGATGCACCTGGTACCCATATTGGAAAATCGAAAAATAGCTTTTTTCCAATCGAGGGCAGGATTTTTTGACATAAAGTCATGTGTGTTATTGTTCAATGCACCGTTGTGTTGGTATCATTCCCACGCATTGGACATATTCCCTGTGAAAAATAAAATGAACATATTTTTACAAAAGTCATCAAGTCATTTTGACACTAGTGCTTTGTTTCATTAGGCACACCACTGTGTCGTTGATGTTAGCGCAACAATGCGGCTAGGTAGATCGAGAGAATCGATTTTTTTTCTTTAAAAAATAATTAGAATTTGTGTTTTTATATGTTCTAAAAGATTTGTTCGACTAGTTAACACATCGGTGCGTATGTGTCCTTAACAGACACTGTCGAGTTTTGTCAACAATTAAATATTAAATAATTTGTTGAAATGGTGCAGAGCTTTTTGGAATTCATTGAGATTCCTATTTAAGCGTACTAGTTTTCCAGTGATTTTAATAATTAGGTGCACTGATGGACTAGTATGTTAAACACACTAGTGCGGTTGGTATATTTATGTGCATAAAAAAAAACCTCCGTGAAAACCTCTGCTCACCTGCCTCAGCTACCATCCTACTCTATAAATGGATAAATGGAATATTTTTGTGAAAGTTCCATAAAAAAACTCCACTAGAAGGTGTTTTCCTTGTAATGTGAGCGATCAAGTTATGGTCGGATAAATAAAGATTCTAACTCACAACCTATACGAAGTACCATTTGTTGGTTTCTTTGGTTCATCGTTACTTAACTTTAGTCTGGTATATTTTGTTCATGGACTTGCACTTTTCCATCCTTAATTTTTCCAACAAGTCTCCAATATCCTTATTTTAAGATAAATATCCCATTGATGTTTTCCATCCCCAAATAATAGTGTAATACTCTTGGGGTTGATATTTCAAATGTTTTCTTTAGGCTCCTTTTTAGCTATGTAATCACCTTCTCCAATATGTTGAGAAAAAATATAGTTACTTTCTATAACACAACCTTGTGGTTGTTGCATACACAATTATTCTTCAATCAATCCACTAAAGAAAACATATTCACATCCATATGTTTAATGCTCCAATCAAATTGTTGATATTGGAAAAAATGGCCTATTTGTGTTCATATTTGCTACTAGGACAAAGGTTTCCTCCTAATCCATTCCTTTCTAAGAAAAATCCTTTCATATTATAATTGATTTTTATTTGTTAAGTGAATAATCATAATTAATGTTGTCTTGTAAACCTTCTTGCATCTTATTGCTTTATTACATTATAATAGCTCCCATGTACAATTATGTTTAATGTATTTCACATCAACATCAATAGATTATTATTGTTTGGGTTTGTCTACTACCTCCTTAAGGTTATATGGGGTAATGGAACATATAATATTATCCATTAACACAATCTTGAATAATGGTTATTTACTGAGTTAAGCACACTGTTTAGCCTTTTCCTCTTCCATGTCTTTCTAAATTGTGTATTCTTTATGCTTTCTAGTTTTCTCTTCTTTGTTGATTTATTGTTTTGAAAATATACACCCTAAATGGTTTTATAGTCCTATTTATTCTTCTTCTTACATTTTTAAATTTGCTTCAACTTTGTCGAGTTCAATTAATTTTGTAAGTTCATCCATTTTAAAATTCCCCATCTCCAAATATATTTAACATATCTAGGTTTTTGTCGCATGTTTATGTTTTATTGTGAAAACTTATTCAAATATCACATTTTTATTTTAATGAGTTTCTACCCCTCAATATCCCAAAGTACGTATGCCTTGGTCACTTCATCATATCTGAGAATAAAACAATTTTCCAACATCTTAAAAGGTTTGTGTTGCTTCTCCCTATGTCACAACCAGTATATGATTAGAAAGTTTATAACACGGAAATTTGATAACCAAAAACTTATTTGATTTCTATTATTCATCATAATAAACAATAAATATCTCTTAAAAAGAATATTCACAATAAAACACAATATATACCATGAAATTGACAATTAATGTTATTGTGTGAAAACCTCTCCTCCTAAGGAAAAAACCCACCAAAATCACTCGTAAAACTTAAAACAGATTGGAAGAGTTCCTTAAAACAATACAAAAACTAGAATTACTACTCTCTAAAAGTTAACTTCTTTCCTCTATTTGTATTAAATTATTTCCCAATCCTTGTTTTCGGTGACCTTAGACTCGATATTATTTTTGTATTTAGGCATAACACATCCACACATAATGTCGCCCACATCCATGAATGGTGTCAATAGTACATATTGTGTAAAATCAACATCCAACTCAAATTATTGTTAGATGGGTTACTCAAATCCCTCCTCCCAATGATATCCAAGTATTTTGCAACTACCAAGCCAAGGACTAAATATGAGGCTATCCTCAAAGCCCAACACTTTTATTTAATTTATGCCAATCTAGGTATCAATACAAAATCATCCTCGACACCCCTCGGCATCAATCTCTGGAGAAAATTTCCCTCGATACCTCACACCTTATCGATGTGATCATTGGATCAATATCTCATAAAGGATCACACTTAACCCTTATGGGTTGGTACGATGAACCAACCACACAAAACAACCTCCACCATTGCAAGTTGTTGGCACTCCACAAATTCCACCTTATGGATCACTAACATATGGACCATATAGTCCTACCTTTCTGAACACGAGTGGACAAACTAGGGTGCACCTTCTCTCATGTGTCCCTTGAACCCCTATGATGACTTCTGTGGTGTTTTTCATTGTGTAATGATCATATATATCAAACACGATAATAACTCTCTAATATTAAAAAATGACTTATTTCATAAGCATCATGTAATAAACTCTCTTATTACCATTATTTATATAAGAGAAACGAAAAATAAAATAAAATAAAAAACATCCCACATGTGTTATGCGATGTAAATTTTCCATACCTCTAGCTATATAATAGAGGTGAAGGGGACTTATTTTCACACATGATGGTATGCACATGTTATTGTGCATTACTATGACATGTTGTGCATATGGAGAGTGATGTTGTCATGTCCCCACATTCTGGACCAACAAAAGTGTGGACCATGCTAAACACCTAGGGGGGCTAAGTGGAATTAATTAAGTTGCATAGGGAAATTTTTCTAAATAAACATTATTGAGGCATGCATTTAATCTGTATTTGTCATTATTATTTATTATGCAATTTAATGATGTGGAAATGAGCTTGTCATGTCGGGGGGCACATTGGGAAAGTCAACTTGCCAAGGTGAAAGAATTGGAAACTCTATGACAAAAGCAGTCAGGGAGGAAAAGGGAAAGTGCCCAAAAGTCACAGAAAAGCAGTCAAAGATAAAATCATGAAACTTTAGACAAGGAGGGCGTAGTTTCCTTTTGGAGACTCAGAAAATTTGTCATAAGAAAAGCATGAAATTTTTTACTAAGGAGGTCGCAGTTTCCTTTTGGAGACTCGGTCTCAAAAGCAGGGGAAAGCATAAACATTGTCAGGGATAAAAGAAACAAATTTTGACTAAGGAGTGCGTAGTTTCTAATTCATATGGATGGCTTGGATAGGGAAACATCTCCACATTTCCCCTACATTCCAATTTTCTCAAGGAGGGACCATGACTTGGCTAGGGTTAGGGATTTAGGTGTTGACTTGCTCCCACAGGTCACCCATTTCCTCTACTTGCTAAGCAGGTCACCTAGAGATATATTAAAGGAGAATTAGAGCTCCATTTACTAGTTTGTTTGATGAATTATTGGTACATTCTTATGTGAAGCATAGTTTTATGAGTGATGCACCTTAGAGCTTTGGGAGATGAGCTCCAAACCTTTCCTTCCCCACTCCTCCATTCCCATTCCCTTATATTTTTAGGTATGGAGCACATAATTTTCATCCATTTATCACATATCAGACATATTTTTCATCCTCCATATTAGTCAAGTCAAGCTCCAATGAACCCCAAGCTTCACCTACGCTCTCAAACTTTCTCATGTCTAATTTTGGGCCTCCTACCCTTCATTTTGAGTCCTCTGATGTAATGATCAGTCAATATATTTATTTCTGATGTGTATCAGCTAATAAACACTATCATTTATTTTTTTCATGTTGTAATAATTCTTTCCATTAAGTTTGCATACTCAGTTTTCCATGTATAAGCTTAACTTGTCATTGAAATGGGGGAATTTGATTAATCTAGTGTAATAATGAGTAAGAAAGGGTTGTGGGAATGATTTTGGAAGGTGTTATATGTTCATTTAATATGAATTACTCTCTTTCAGATTTAATTTTATGTACTAAATCCATTCTGCTATCAAATTCGTGCTTAATTTTGCACCCTAGCTAGATCACTAGTTATAATTAACTAGTTTTACAGTTTCTACAATTAAAAGAGTTCCACCCACTTAAATTCAAATATTCAAGTTTATATGTGTCACTGGAAGACCCATATACCCCCACATACTTCCATATTTCAAATTTGTTGAGGCCATAAAATGTTTTTGGAGCCTCCATTATGCAGGACTTCCCTAGTCCAAAATTGTCTAAAAAACCCCAATTCACTCGTAAACTCTTCAAACTTATCCATAACTATCCAAAAATGTCTTGAACCTTATTTTATTATACATAAATTTCATACAACATCTCTGTGCCTTTCCCCAATCCCCTGGTCAAAAGGACTAAATAAATCTCCCGAGTTTCACGGTTGGGTGATGCAGAAGTGGGGGATTGAGTTTCCGCATAGAGGACTCTGAAACCCAAACGGTACTTGATATAAATGTGTTATGGGAAATGAATTTACTGTTCTGAAACTTACCTTTGATTTCTTTTCCTGGCCTACTCCCATGCATACAAATTTCTCTGTAAAACCCCTTTATTTGCCTAGTCTGAAATTTCGTTGAGTGCCTGTAAGTAATATCAGAAATTTTAAATTAATTTAGAAGAAGCGTTGGTGATATGATATGAGTATCAGAAATTAGATCATTACAGTGGTATCATATCACTTTCCTCCACCCCTGTGGAAGGTAATCTCTTAGTGAGTAAAATTTTGCAAATCACTAAATCCAGTTGCAGCTATGAGGTTGCTACCAATGATTGAAGAAGACGTTGATCAGTATGAAGAAGAAGATCATGAAGTGAGCACATGTAGTACCTCAGGTAGATTATGTAGGGATTATGTTGATGATTTCTTGCCTCCATATTATGATGAATCCATTTGGAAGAAATCTACTAGTGCCGGTGGCCAAATGTTCAATGGGGAGAACTCTAAGAAATCTTCCCAGTATTTCATGGAATATTGTGCCTTGAAAGAAGAGATAAGGGAGGTATTATATTATAGATATTTCTGTACTCTGGAGATACATAATCTATTCAGAGATCCCCATTGTGGGGAAAACATAAAAAATATTGCACAAATGGTTGATGAAGTGTGCCAGAAAGTGGAGACTAGTTGTTTACCGCCTGGAGAAAAAAGGGAAGATTCATCAAAGCCATCTGCTTTCCCAAGCATTAGGAGAATGTCTGTTTTTTCTTCCAACAGAGTGTCCAAAATTTGTGAGTTGAGGACCACTAAAAATGAATAATCCTCAATTTTATTGGGGGATAATATAAATGAGGTAGAGGCAGAGATCCATGATGTGGATTTCAAGTCACCGCACGGTGGTTACATAGGAGAAGATAATGAAGATGAATGCACTTCCAATTTCCTTATGAGTGATGTTCGGACCACTGTTAAGGATGGTGGTACATGTGGTGATGAAGAGAAATATTTTGGATCAGATCCAAAAGAATTATTCAAATCAGAGTTACAGACACCTTTTGAGCCACATAAAGAAGAAGAAAGCAAGACCACACTGCTTTGGTGTGAACCAGAAAATTTGGTGGAGGTGAAGGCCACCTTAGTATCACTTCGGGAAGATGGTAAGATGGAGAAAATGGATAATAAAGGTTTTTATATTCACAGCACCCATGTTCACCTACAACCATCTGATCCATGGGAGGATAAAAATTCTTCACTTGCATCTGAGGACTGCAAAAGGAAGGCCAATTTTGAGGGAGATAAATTCACTGCGAGTTTCTATGTTGGTGATCACACAATCAGTGCAAATAAGAGTGACAGTGTCAATGGTGATAATATGGTGAATGAATATTTTGGATCAGATAAAAAATAATAACAAATATCATATCTAAATTCATCATTGGAATTTCCTAATGAAGTTGAAGACAAGCCCCCACCAGCTGGGTGTGAACTAGGAAATCTGAAGGAGAAAATTATAGTGCAAAGTGATGCACACAGTTCTGATTTTTGGACTCTCTTGTAGCATGATGAAGTTGCAGCCATGTCATAGGAGAGGATTTAACTCAGTTAAAATCCAAATCCCACTATCCCCATTGTGGAGATATATGAGCCATCTAGTCTTGCAGGTGGGAAAACAAAAAGAAAGATTCCTGAAGAGAAGTGCAAGTTGCTACAAGATGTTTGCAGTGAAGGAGAAGGTGAATTTTTCCATGATCATAAAGAGAGATATGTTGCAGAAATGAAAGACATGATTGAAATCCTTAGTGGAGAGTATTGTACAACAAAAGAGTAGTGTGTCCATTCACTTTATCCTACCATTAGTGATGTAGAAAAACAATCCAGAGGAATAAGAAACACGTTGGACATGATTGAAAGAGTACCTACTGATGGTGGCTCAAATTTCACTGAGACATATACTAAGGGATGTCCATCTCTCTATGTTGGTGACATAGAGATTTCACTGGAAGAAAAGGTTCCAATATCAACATCCACATCGCCACTATAGTTTCATGAAGTTGATACTAGAGAGAGGGAAGACGAAGAGGTTCATCTGCAAGAACCTCATTTTCTTGCAGGGTCACTGAATATGAGTGAGTGCAAAATCAAAGAGGCTCTACACACTCTCCATGGAACTTATGCATTTATGACAAATCTTTGTTGGAAGTTGGAGTGTACTAACCCCGGTTTTGACACCGTTTTGCATTTAAATAAATGATGTAAATAATCATGGTGAGGAGATAGGAAAAATCCCCACCATCGATTTAGTATTTATGTTTCGGCAATTAAAGTTGGGCCGATGGTATTTTTTTTCTACCTAAACATTAAAAAAACTGGACATTATGTTAAAATTGCAATTTTTAATTAAAACCCATAGCTGGCTATGTCAACGCAACTAAATGAGATGGGGACATGATTTTTCCTAAGGATGAGTCGGAGTGGGGGATTGCAAGAGTGGGTAAATTCGAATTGGGCAAAGCCCCACTTTGCCAAAAACATTTTTTGAATTTCTTGGGCAAGAAAACACCAAAAACAGCCACCTCTCCCTCATGCGGTAGCGTTTCACCTCCCCTCATGATTTTGCAATGGAAAAACGTTTTGGGAAAACCAATTTGGCATTCACGCAGGATCCAGCAAGAAAAAATGATTCTGAGTCTGAACCTTTCTAGAATTTCCCCTGTTCAGCCATCTAAATCCTTCATGTTCTGATTTTTGTGTTATGAATTTTCCCCTGTTCGGAATTTTTTGTTCTCTCTCATGTTTTCTCCTGTCTGCTAGTTGTTTTCCTGAATACGATTTCCCTAAATCCGATTTGGTGTCTTTGTTTTGAAAGACCACCAATCTATTCATTTTGGTATTTTTTTTTAGCAGTCGGTCTGGCACCGGCAATGTTCAGAAATTCGTAAATTTATGTGTATGTATGTAATCCCTGGCGTCTGCTATGTTTTGATAAATCCCAGGACTGAGATCACTGTGTGTGCATCGACATTTGGCATTTGAATTGATTGAAGGAATGGAAATAGAGTCTAGACTTGCTTGATAAAACTAGTGTGTGAAAGAACCCCATAGACCAATATAGAACGTTGGATTTCTTCTTTGCATGCCCTGAATAGCACTGGAAGGGAAGGCATGGCCTGAGGGACTATTTAGAAGAGAAGGGAATGCTTCCTTGTGTTGGGTGTGTAATTGTTTAGAAGTAAGGCTAGATCCAGTGTGGGTGTTCATAGCTCTGGGGTTGAGCTCACTAGCTTAGAAGTCAGTCTTCCCACCTCCTTAACAGCCTGATAAACCCAACTAGAAGGATGGCTTGGCTGGTAGCCTTATAAACCCATCTGTTGGCTTGGTTGTGTCTCATGTGAATTTGGCTAAGTGTAAACCACTGCCTATGAAAGTCTGATAAACCCAGTTGTGTTGGATTGACTGAATTTTTAATTGTATCCTTGGCTATGGGGAAAGTCTTCTAGTGTTCCTTAGTCCTTGGGGAAGATCATGCCCATCCAGGGGGTGGTAGTGTTGTTGAGAGATTAAAGAGCACACTGGCCTATGGTTGGGTGGAACATTGCAGCGACATAGCTGGTTGCGGGACGAGCTTCATTCAAAGATAAGTATGCTTGTGTATTTAATTTCTGCAACTGTATTTGCTTATGAATTATTTATGAAATTATCATGAACATGTTGAATGCATGAATGTGTTGAATGAATGATTTTCTTCCATTGTATATATCATGTACATTTTATTATGCATCTGTGTATTTATATGCTTTAAGTCCAATGCATTTTTATATACGTATTATGTTCATGGGGGGCTTAGATTTCCTGTGTTGATAGATGTTATCGCATCCTCTCTGCTAAGTAAGGGTTGGGGACGTGACAGTGTGGTATCATAGCACTGGTTGCAGCTTTGGGCCTCAATGGGCCAAGATTGAGCAGTTGACAGAGGCAGGATCACCCTCTGTGGCCATCTGTGGCCAGCAGGAAAAGCAATAGATAGGAGAAATTTTCAGAAATTTCTCTTAAGTGTTAGAAATTGCATAGTAGCCGCAGTGGCGGCTGGGTTTCCAAGAGGGATCTGACACGGCGACCGCGTTGGTGAGATGGAGCCAACAAGAAGGGAAAAAACTCCTCTTCTTGCATGGCAGCTGAGAAATCCAAAGGAGGGCCGCAACGGAGGCGGCATAAAACATATGTTTAAGCTACAACGTCGTCGGTGACAAGAGAAAGAATGAGCTGCTATGCTGCAGATAGAAGCTAAAGAGCGAGCCAACGAAAGCGGCTCAGCTTGCCGAAATGCAGCCGTAAAGGCGGATGAGGAAAGGAGAAGGGCTCGCCGAAAGGGAGCCGACATGGAAGAAATTTTGAAAATTCATCTAAGTGTTGGCAGCGGTGATAGGCAAAAGAAGTTTCGAGCCTCTACAGTGGCCGAAAGTTGAAGTTTGATCTAGTGAAGCGATGGCTGAAAGTTGAGTTTTGAGCTGCAGCAGCAATAGCGAAACGAAGAATTGAGCCACTACAACGGATGGAAGATGAACATCGAGCCGATGTGTGGTGGAAGAATGTTGAACATCGAGCCACTACGGTGAATGGAAGATGAACATCGAGTCGATGTACGGCGGAAGAATGTTGAACATCAAGCCGCTACGGCAGATGTAAGATGAACATCGAGCCGATGTGCGGTGGAAGAAATTTGAAGATCGGGTCGATGTGTGGCGATGGATGGAAGATGATGAAGGAGCCAACGTGGTGGATGAGAAATAAATAATGGAGCCGCTACAGTGGATGAAAAATGAGGATTGAGCCGTTGTAGCTGGTGAAATTCTAAAAAAAATTCGATGTAATGTGTGAAAATTTTGAAATTTGCTCCAAAACAACAGGTTTTCAGTGGGATTTCAGGGGTCTGAAAAGTGAAAAATGGCAGCCTGTTTATGCACCAGATTGCGTGAAATTGAATTATTTACAAAAAAAAATTGTGGGAGCCCCCTTGACCCCCGTCGTCCCCCTGAGACAGTCGTTGTTTGTGAAAGAAAATTCTGTGTTTTGGGCAAAGTTGTCAATGTATTATTTTTTTAAGTGAAGGTAAGTAATGTATGATTCATGTGAATGTTATGCAGCTAACAACTATGTTATTAACACATTTTGCAGAATCCTAGTCACCTTCAAAAGCAGCATTCTAGATAGTGTAGTTGGGTAAATTGAGTTGTAGTTCATCCATGAGGACAGAAAACATGCATGATGATGTACAGAACCCCAATGAGTATGAGGAAGATGCTATGGGGGAAAATGTTCAAGTTGGAAATGCTGAGACAGAGTCTAATGGGAGAAGATTGCAAGAGACTCTCCTAGATTTTGCAGCCACCATGAGAAGCCTAATGGCGGAGATGCAAAGTTACAAGGCAGATAATGAAAGATTGGTTAAGGCCCAAGAGGAGAAGAATAAGTTGAATGCAGCCATGCTGCAAATCTTGACAGATATTCAAAGAAAGATGAACTCCGAGGACCGGATAGAAAATCCAAAAGGAAGTAATAACACTGCTAGAAGAAGAAAGAGATCACCTAGTGAGTCATATGACTCTGAAAGGTCCACTGGAGATTCAAGTTCTTCTTCCCACAAGAATCAGAGAAGGAGGTGCTACCAAAACCACTCACGAGATGAATTTAAGAAGGCAAGGCCTCCTACCTTTAATGGTGAGATAAATACTGGACAAGAAGCTGAAGCTTGGCCCTCTTGGGATGAGAAAATATTTCCAAGTCCAAGACTATTCTGGGAATATGAAAGTTAGAGTAGCCATTTTCAATTTGACCAGAAGAGCATCCATATGGTGGGATCATTTTAGGCAAGTAAATAAAATCAATGAAAGGAACATTGTGTGGAAGCAATTCTGGAAGTATTTCAAGGAGAAGTAAGTCTCTGACAGGTACTATGATGACAAGATCAAAGAGTTCCATGAGCTGAGATTGGGACAGCAGACTATGGAAGAGTATGCCAATAAATTTTTGGAGTTGTTGAGGTATGTCATGTACATAAAAGATGAGAAGGTGAAGATCTAGCATTTTCTGAGTGGATTGCCTCAGTCTTACAAAGGTTGAATTGAGTTCTATGAACCTAGAACTCTAGAAGAAGCAATAAGAAAAGCTAAGTATTTCTACGAGCAAAGCAAGAGAAAACCAGACTACCAGAAGACATGGAAGGACAAAAGGAGTAAGAAGTCCGACCAAAGGAAGAAATGTCACAAACCTTCTAACTTCAGGAATCAACATAAGCAACCAGCACAAGTTGAGAAGTAGCCAGCTAGAGCGACGGGAGAGAAGCCAAAATATCCATAGCAGAATAGAGGACCACTCCAATGTTGGAAATGTGGAGGACCCCACATGCATAGGTACTGTCCACTTGAGAATGAGAATGCAAGTCCAGCATACAATATTCAAGAGGAATTAATAGTGGGACAAGTATCAAGGGCTGTACCTAGAATTTATGCAGCACAGAAGACCGCCAGGAAGATCACCAGTCAATGGTGGTTGAAGTTGTAGGTAAGATTGTTGAGAAATCTATTTCTATTTTGATTGACCCTGGTTCTACTCACAGTTATATTGCTCCTAGAGTAGTGGAGTTTTGTGCTCTTAGGAAAGAAAATCATAGAAAGTCATGGTTAGTTCATCTAGCCACTGGAACTAAGAGAAAATTTAATGAAATAGTGGAGAAATGCCCATCAGTGATTAATGTATTGATCACTTGTGTAGATCTGAATGTTCTACCACTTGGTTCCTATGATGTTCTCATTGGAATGCATTGGTTAGAAGCTCATAGAGTGAAGCTTGACTATTATAATAAGACTTTTGAATGCATGGATGAAGAAGGGAACCCAATAGTGGTAAGAGGCATTCCAAAAGTAATCTCGGTGAGGCATATTTCAGCAGTGCAATTAAACAAGTTTTGTAGAAAAGGTTGTCATTTGTATGCAACCCATATTGAGGAGGTAGCAGAGAATGAAACTCCTAGGTTGGAAGACTATCCTATGTTGCAAGACTTCAAGGATGTTTTTCCTGATGAGGTCCTAGGACTTCCTCCAAAGAGGGACATTGATTTCACAATTGAACTTGTGCCAAGAATAGCACCAGTGTCAAGGGCACCCTACAGAATGAGTACACCAGAAATGTTAGAACTGAAAATGCAGCTGCAAGAATTGTTGGAGAAAAAGTATATCAAGCCAAATGTGTCTCCTTGGGGAGCACCAGTTCTGTTTGTGAAGAAGAAAGATGGTACACTCAGATTGTGTATTGATTACAGAAAGTTGAACAAAGTCACGGTGAAGAACAAATATCCCTTGCCAAGAATTGATGGCCTCTTTGATCAAATGAAAGGAGCAAAGGTATTTTCCAATATTGACTTGAGGTCTGATTACCATTAGGTGAGAATCAAGGACGAAGACATTCATAAGACAGCCTTTAACAAAGGGTATGGACATTATGAGTTTGTAGTGGTACCATTTGGTCTCACAAATGCACCAGCAACATTTATGTGCCTTATGAATAGTGTCTTGAGTAGGTATTTGGACAAATTCATTATTTTTTTCCTTGACAACATTCTTGTTTATTCTAAGAATGAAGAAGAGCTTGAAGAACATTTGAGACTAACATTGCAATTACTCAGAGAACATCAGTTGTATGCAAATCTGAGAAAGTGTGACTTCTATAGGGATAGAATTCAGTACTTGGGTCACATTATTTTAGAGGAGGGTATATATGTGGACCCTGACAAGATTGAAGCTATTAAGAATTGGCCTACTCCAAAGAATGTGACTGAGGTAAGATCTTTTATGGGGCTTGCAGGATATTACAGGAGATTCATTGAAGGATTCTCCAAGGTTTCACATGCTATCACTTCTTTGCAAAGGAAGGGGATAAAGTTCGAATGGACCTCAAAGTGTGAAGAAAGTTTCCAGCGGTTGAAGTATCTTCTCACAAGTGCATCGGTCTTGAAAGTTGCAGACCTAGAGAAAGATTTTGTGGTGTGTAAAGATCCATGTGGTCAAGGACTTGGAGGAGTTCTTATGCAAGACAACCATGTGATATGTTATGAGTCAAGAAAATTAAAGGAGCATGAAAAGAAATATGCCACTCACAATCTAGAACTTTCAGCCATAGTACATGCTCTCATGATGTGGAGACATTACTTGATGGGCAGAAGATTTGAGCTAAGGACAAACCATTGTGGTCTGAAGTATTTATTTGATCAGCCTACTTTGAATGCTAGGCAAGCGAGATGGTTGGAGTTTTTATGTGAGTTTGATTTTGAAATCAAGCACATAAAGGGAAAAGAGAATAAGGTAGTTGATGCACTCAGCAGAAAGGTGCAAGAAATGCATGTGGCATCCATTAGTATTAGCCAATCAGATTTGAGGCAGCAAATTGCTAATCATGTTGCTGAAGATGAATTGTATGCATAGGTCAAGGACAAGTTCCAGCAACAAAGCCTTGAAAAGAAGTATGAGGGATATAAATTGGAAGAAGATGGACTTCTTACTTATAAGAACATAATTTATATTCCAAATGTAGCAGATTTGAGGAGGGTTGTTATGGATGAGATCCATCAAACTCCATATTCTGGTCACCCAGGATATCAGAAGACGATTGCTACAGCTAGAAAGTAGTACTTTTGGCCAGGAATGAAAAAGGACATGGCTGAATATATTTCAAGGTGTGTGAAGTGTCAACAGGTGAAGGTTGAACATCAACACCCAGCAGGTTTGTTGCAGCCTTTGTCGGTTCTAGAATGGAAATGGGAAGTTATTTCCATGGATTTTATTACAATATTTCCAATGACTTGGAGACAACATGATTCCATCATGGTTGTGGTGGAAAAGTTGAAAAAGGCAACACATTTTATATTGGTTAAGTCTACGCATAAGACTGATGACATTGCAAAGATATTCATGAAGGAGATTTTCAAACTGCATGGATTGCCTAAGGCAATAGTCTCTGACAGAGATGTCAAGTTAACTTCCAATTTTTGGAAGGGTTTGTTTATAGATTTGGGTACAAATTTGAATTTCAGCACTCCCTACCATCCTCGGACCGATGGATAGACCGAGAGAGTTAACCAGGTTCTCGAAGACATGCTTTGCATGTATGTGATAGACAAACCAACCAAGTGGGAATATTATTTACACCTGGTAGATTTTTCTTATAACAATGGACAACAAGCATCGTTGGGGATGAGTCCATATGAAGCTTTGTATGGCAGAAGATGTAGGATGCCAGTGACTTGGGATAATCCAGTGAATAGGGTTGTGCTTGGTATAGAATTGCTGAAGGAGATGGAGCAGGAAGTTGTAAAGATCACGAAGAATTTTAAGGCAACCCCGAAAAGAGATAAAAGCTATGCAGATAAGCATAGGGTGAATAGAGAGTTTAGTGTTGGGGATCATGTTTACCTCAGAGTGAAGGCAAAGAAGAGTTCCTTGGAAGTTGTGCCAAGTTGTCACCTAGATATTGTGGGCCATTTGAAGTGCTTGAAATAATAGGACCAGTTGCATATAGACTTGCATTTCTTGCTCTCACTAGAGATCATAATTTTTTTCATGTTTCTTTGCTTAAGAAATATGTACATGATCCTAACCATGTAATAAATTGGGATGTGATTCAGGTGGAACCAGAGGGAGAGTTCCAAGCTTGATCCTATGCGCATCCTCGCCAGGAAGGTCACAATGCTTCGGAACCGAGCAATAGGACAGGTGAAGGTGCAGTGGGAGCACTACGATCCTGAAGAAGCTACATGGGAGCTGGAGGATGCCATGTGATTGGCACATCCATTTTTGTTCGAATCTGCGGATTGTTGAGGGTAGTACCAGCAAGAATTTTTGTTCAATGTTGTAAAGCACTGAAGAAAGTGTTGTTGAAGGGAGAGGGGAATGTAACACCCCAGTTTTGACCTCATTTTTCATTTAAATAAATGATGTAAATAATCATGGTGAGGAGCTAGGAAAAATCCCCACCATCGATTTAGTATTTATGTTTCAGCAATTAAAGTTGGGTCGTTGGTATTTTTTTTTGCTAGCTAAACATTAAAAAAATTGGGCATTATGTTAAAATTGCAATTTTTAATTAAAACCCACAGCCGGCTATGTCAATGCAACTAAATGAGATGGGGGCTTGATTTTTCCTAAGGATGAGGGAGTGGGGGATTGGAAGAGTGGGGAAATTCAAATTAGGCAAAGCCCCACTTTGGGAAAAACATTTTTTGAATTTCTTGAGCAAGAAAACACCAAAAACATCCACCTCTCCCTCATGCGGCAGCGTTTCACCTCCCATCACGATTTTGCAATGGAAAAACATTTTGGGAAAACCAATTCGGAATTCATGCAAGAGCCAGCAAGCAAAAATGATTCTGAGTCTGAACCTTTCTAGAATTTCCCCTATCCGACGATTTGAATCCTTCATGTTCTGGTTTTTGTGTTATGATTTTTCCCCTGCTCGGCAATTTTTATTCTCTCTCATGTTTTCTCCTGTCTGCTAGTTGTTTCCCTGAATCTGATTTGGTGTCTTTGTTTTGAAAGACCAGCAATTTGTTCGTTTTGGTATTTTTTTTTGCAGTAGTCGGTCTGGCACCAGCAATGTTCAGAAATTCGTAAATTTCTGTGTGTGTATGTAATCCCTGGCATCTGCTATGTTTTGATAAATCCCAGGACTGAGATCATTGTGTGTGCATCCACATTTGGCATTTGAATTGATTGAAGGAATGGAAATAGATTCTAGACTTGCATGATAAAACTAGTGTGTGAAAGAACCCCACAAACCAATCTAGAAGGTTGGATTTCTTCTGTGCATGCCTTGAATATCACTGGAAGGGAAGTGAAGGCCTGAGGGAATGTGTAGCAGAGAAGGGAATGCTTCCTTGTGTTTGGTGTGTAACTGTTTAGAATTCAGGCTAGATCCAATGTGGGTGTTCATAACTCTGGGGTTGAGCTCACTAGCTTAGCAGTCAGTCTTCCCACCTCCTTGACAACCTGATAAACCCAACTGGAAGGATGGCTTGGCTGGTAACCTGATAAACCCATCTGTTGGCTTGGTTATGTCTCATGTGAATTTGTATAAGTGTAAACCACTGCTTGTGTACGTCTGATAAACCCAACTGTGTTGGCTTGACTGAATTTTTAATTGTATCCTTGGCTATGGGGAAAGTCTGCTAGTGTTCCTTATTCCTTCGAGAAGATCATGCCCAGCTCAGGGGTGGAAGTGTTGCTGAGAGATTAAAAAGCACACTGGCATATGGTTGGGTGGAACGTTGCAGCGACATAGCTGGTTGCAGAACGAGTTTATTTCAAAGATAAGTATTCTTGTGTATTTAATTTCTACAACTGTATTTGCTTATGATTTATTATGAAATTATCATGAACATGTTGAATGCATGAATGTGTTGAATGAATGATTTTCTTTTGCTGTATATATCATGTACATTTTATTATGCATCTGTGTATTTATATGTTTTAATTCCAATGCATTTTTATATATGTATTATGTTCATGGAAGGCTTAGATTTCCCGCGTTGATATATGTTATCGCTTCCTCTCCACCGAGTAAGGGTTGGGGGACGTGATAGTGAGTGCAAAATTAAAGAGGCTCTACACACTCTCCATGGAACTTATGCATTTATGACAAATCTTTGTTGGAAGTTGGAGGAGAAATATTCAATTGAAGACATGGAAAAGTTTCAAAAGGCCATGACAAGCACCAAAGGTAATTTTCTGCAGTTGCTTTCTAATAGAAACAATCTGCTTGATCTTGTGGACTTATTGTATGGAGCATCCTTGAAGGATAAAGAAGAGATATGCAATCTCACACAAGAATTATTGACCACCCAAGATTCATTCAAGAGCACTCAAGGTGTGCTCCAAGAGTCCAAGATAGAGATAGAGCAACTTCATGAGAAGTTGAAAAGATCTCACCTACCCTCCTACACACCATTCTGCCATATTCACAAGGCTGATTGCATTCTTGAACATATGGAGGAATATCATGAGATGGTGGATCATGATATGCACTTAGATTTCAATGTGCTTGAGGAATATCCAGACAATTTTGAGGAGAACCAAGCACTTGACCTTTTCCAGAGAAAACTGGAGTTGTTTTTGGGAGAGAGTCTCTTCTCCATGGAAGAGTCAGATGAGCTCACCTCACTTGGATCAGCCATCGAGGAAGAAGAAGAAGCCATAAGTGGGGTGGATAAGTATTGTAGAGATCTTATTCATATTTCTACACACACCTCTATTTCATCTCCATCAAGTGGGGATGCCAATTGGGAGAGGGAATTTTCCTTGTTGGTGCAACAGGAAGAGTTGGAGGCTTTCTTAGGTGTTCATGATGAATTTTTGAATGCACCATCACCCTCCCAGCAACCACATAGGCACATATTACTGTCACTTGATTCCATTCAGTCACATATGGATTGGGTGGAAGATTACATGTTACACATGGAGTCTTCTTGCATAAAAAATTCTTCTCATGAGCAGTGGAAGGAAGCTGAGAAAGCAAACTTCCAAGAGGAGTTGATGAGAAAAATATCTTGCATAAGGTGGTCTTGGTGGAGGAAATCCACACAATTGGATGGATTCTTGTACGCTTTGACCAGTGGAAGAGATTTGAGCCATTGTAAGTGTTCACATGGACCTTTTGGTTGGAGTGTCAGTACCTTCTCAGTTTGGATGATGGGACACTTATTTATTTTTCCTACTTGCATTTTTGGAGATAATTGTGATGCATCATCTTATTGTGAGCAATTTCAGAATCCTTGTTGGTTGTATGATGCATATACTCATTGGGGTCGGACATGGGACTCACACATATGTCATTGCAGCAACAAAAATGTGAGCTTCAGTGTTAGTGTGCATCAAGCACATAAAGAAATTTATGTTGGGTGGGGAAGTCTCACAGATCTCCGATTTTGCATTGAGAGTCTCCAATTTTCAGTGCAGTGGTATGATTTCCACATCATAAATCTCATTTCCTATAATGATAAATTTTTATGGTGGATACTAATGGTTGGATACTTACAATTGAGGAAATGGGATCCAAACATATTTTTGTCTAATAAGTTGTGTTGGAAGGAATTTTCACTGAAGGGGGTGCAATGCAAGCAATGAGACCCTGGCATTGCTTGTTTTGGAGAAACTTTACATGTTGGCTTGATGGAGCAAGTAAAAATTTTTTGCACATGAGTCCATGCTCCAGTTCTCCTACATGGTGGGAAAATTTGCAGCACTCTGGAGTGATTTCGCTTGAGAACAATCAGATTTGGGAGGGGAGGACTATCATGTCCCCACATTTTGGACCATGATAAACACCTAGGGGGACTAAGGGGAATTAATTAATTTCCTTTCTAAATAAATATTATTGAGGCATGTGTTTAATTTTTATTTTTCATTATTATTTATTATGCAATTTAATGATGTGGAAATGAGATTTCCATGTTAGGGGGGCACATTGGGAAATTCAACTTGCCAAGGTGAAATAATTGGAAACTCTATGACAAAAGCAGTCAGGGAAGAAAAGGGAAAGTGCCCAAAAGCCACAGAAAAGAAGTTAGAGATAAAACTGGGAAACTTTAGACAAGGAGGATGTTGTTTCCTTTTGGAGACTCGTAAAAGATGTCATAGGAAAAGCATGAAACTTTTGACTAAGGAGGGTGTTGTTTCCTTTTGGAGACTCAGTCTCAAAAGTAGGGAAAATCATAAAAGATGTCAAGGATAAAAGAAGAAAATTTTGACTAAGGAGGGCATAGTTTCTAAGTTAGATGGATGGCATGGGTAGGGAAACATCTCCACATGGCCCCTACATTCCAATTTTCTCAAGGAGGGCCCATGACTTGGCTCTGGTTAGGGATTTAGGTGTTGACTTGCTCTCACAGGTTTCCTATTGCCTCTACTTGCTAAGCAGGTCACCCAGAGATCTATTAAAGGACAATCCAAGCTCCATTTACTATTTTGGTTGATGAATTATTGGTACATTCTTATGTGAAGCATATTTTTCTGAGTGATGCACCTTAGAGCTTTGGGAGATGAGCCCCAAACCTTTCCTTCCCCACTCCTCCATTCCCATTCCCTTCTCTTTGTAGGTATGGAGAGCATAATGTTCATATAGTGAGCACATATCAGTCATATTTTTCAGCCTCCATATCAGTCAATTCGAGCTCCAGTGAATCCCAAGCTTCACCTATATGCTCTCAGCCTTTCGCATGTCTAATTTTCGACCTCTTGCCCTTCATTTTGAGTCCTATGATGTAATGGTAAATCAATATATTTATTTATGATGTGTATCAGATGATAAACAATATCATTTATCTCTTTCATGTTGTAATAATTATGTCCATTAATTTTCCATACTCAGTTCTCCATGTGTAAGCTTAACTTGACATTGAAATGGGGGAATTTGATCAATCTAGTCTAATAATGAGTAAGAAAGGGTTGTGGGCATGAGTTTGGAAATTGTTATATGTTCATTGAAGCTTTATTATTCTCTTTCATATTTCATTTTATTTACTGAATTCATTCTTCTATGAAATTCATGCTTAGTTATGCACCCTAGCTAGATCACTAGTTATAATTAACTAGTTTTACAGTTTCTGCAATTAAAAGAGTTCCACCCCATTCAAAATCGATTCTTAAAGTTTCTATGTGTCACTTACATACCCATATACCCACAAATACTTCCATATTTCAAATTTTTTGAGGTCGTATAGTGTTTTGGGAGCCTCCATTGCGCATGACTTCCCTAGTCCAAAATTGCCTAAAAACCTGAATTCACTCCTAAACTCTTCATACTTATCCAGAAATATCCAAAATTGTCCTGAAACTTATTTTATGATGCATAAATTTCATACAACATCTATGTGCCTTTTACCAATCTCCTGGTCGAAAGGACTAAATAAATTTCCCTAGTTTCACGGTTGGGTGACCCAGAAGCGGGGGATTAAGTTTCCACATAGAGGAATTTGAAACCTGAATGGTCCCCAATATAAGTGTGTTAGGGGAAATGAATTCACTGTTCTGAAACTTACCTTTGGTTTCTTTCCCCATCCTACTCCCATGCATACAAATTTCTCAGTAAAACCCTTTATTTGCCTAGTCTGAAATTTCACTGGCTGCATGTAAGTAATATCAAAAATAATAAATTACTTTGACAGCGACATAAGTGATCTTATCTGAATATCAGACCTCATATCATTACATATGTGTGGAGCTCAAGTGTAATATGGGTTTTTAGAATATTGAGAGAAATGCATAAACATACAAAAATATTGTATAACTGGAAGAAGGTGACATTATATGGTGTTTTAGTACATTGCATTCCTTCTTAGTTACAAATTCAAATATATGTGATAAAGTGGAAAAAGGTTTCAACTCTGTTGTTGTCAAGGATAAGTTTTAGAAAAGAACAATGTTGATTGACCAGAGATAACAACATCAATATGCTTAAGATAAGAAGGAATAGTAGAACCAAGTTGACCCACAACTCTTCACAAATACCCTTGTGGATAAAGTGAAGTAAATAAAGAGCTAATATACACAAAATAACTTCAAAGATTAAATCATATAATGATTCACATGATAATACCATAATGATAAAGGACAATACATGGCATGTTATATGAAAGATAGAGAAGATGAAATTACTTCTACACAAACAAGGGTTAGCAATACCATGTAAAAATGGAGCAAAATATGGACTAAACAATAAATTGGTATCACTTATATATGAAAAATATAGCCATTAAGAAACTAAGTCCTAGGTGTTGGTTGGTTTCTTATTATCAAATGCCCTTGAAAATATTAAAACCTCTTCCACAAAACAAAGTTAGAGACAAGTAAAACAGGAGCAAGAGACAATGCCTAGAAACATGATGATTAAAACTAATAAGTTAAACCCTAATTCAAAATGACAAGAAGCTAATGACAAAAAATCATATATTAAATGGAATTTTTCACCAATGACAAAAACCAGCAGTACCTAAATAAAAAATTTGCAAACCTTATGTATGAAACAATTAAAAAAATCGACTAACAACGAAGATTTCAATTCGAAACTAAGTGTACATGCTTTTTGTGAAGGTTGGTCATAGGTGTGTGTGCCATATATGAAGGCAGGTCATGTATGTACATGCCTTCTTTGTAGAAAACCTATGTACCTATCTTTTAAGGCCCTATAATTGCATATCCATGAAATTTGAAATCATTTGGACAAAATCCTACAAAAACATGAACTAGAAACATGAAAACAACTAGATCTACTACTAGAGAGATAGATCCTTGATGATAGGATAATATGCAATAGATTTAAATTCAGATCTATAGAAAAAACCAAGTAAAACTTGAAAAAAATATGAAAAAAAAATTGTGAGAGCTAGGTTTTTTAGGAAAAAGATCACAAACATGTAGAAAAAATCCTAGATCTGAATAAAAATAGCTAGGGTTTTCTAGATATGATGACAAATCTATTAAATATGGAGAGCCCCAAAAAATTGGAATAACTTGGTGTTTGAAAAAAAAATAACAAAAAATTATTGAATAAGGTAGAGCATAGTAACCAACTATGATCCCATGTTAGAATATTGAGAAATATGCATAAACATACAGCAATACATTAACGCTCATCATGTATCTCATACAAGGGTCAACTTTGTTTGACCTACCCCAACTCAACAAGTTCAACAATTTGAATAGATGAAGGCTACAAACCCGCATAATCCACAAAATCATAGAAAGAAGAAGGGAAAAGGCAAACACCATAACTAATCGCAAGGGTAGGGGGGAAATTCCCCTAACCAACAAAATTGTAATGTCAAAAACTGAAAACAAATACTAGAAACAATAACCCACCTCACTAAGGGAAAAAAAATAACCTTAGAACTAACTTTTCCTATTCCCTGTGTGGAGAGTGTGGCAATTACACCCACCATTACGCAAAGATTCCTTAGTGTAATAAAATAATGGAAGAAAAATTTCAAATCGGTGTGAATCTTCCTTAAGGAAATAAGGTTGCTCCACATTAGTGAGTTGTTTTATAAAATATGTTTTCCATTCAAGGAGTTGTTTCACACCAAAAAGAGGTATGGAAACCACCTAAACTTCTTGACAGGAGAGGGATCTTACCAAAACTTCTACATGAACTCTACATATATTCATCTTCATACACACAATTGAGCCTACGACATGCCACAAAACCTATAGAAATAGTGCATAAATTTCCCATATTTAACTAGAGGGTCTCTTCAAATTTCATTCCCCTGCAGTGACCCTACCCCATGAGTACCAAAACCACCTATGCAAAGTACAACTCAAAAACCTCATGCAAGAGATACACACAACTACAACATCATAGATGATTTAGCTAAATCCCCCACCACCATGTCTACCCTCGAAGTTCTTTAGTATTTCCCCTCCAAGAAGAAGGCATTAATATGAACATTAGATGGCATAGACCCATTTGACTCACACCTAATGACCTTAAATTTAAACATTAGGGAACCATGGTTGTCTTTATCTGTCGTATTTCAAATCCTCGTCACTATCAAGAACATCATCATTCATTGATGCATCATTGATGAAGTGCCTCTACTTATGTCTCTTCAAACAATGTTTGGAATTTAATTGGATCTCTAGGCATCATCCCTTTAGCAATCACTCTTCAGGATTACGATGGTCATCCCTCACAACCTTAAGGCCCCTACTAGAATGTCCCTATTTATCTAACCAAAAAAATGGTTCTGCTTTCTATAGAAGTCATTGATGCTTAAGTTGACTATAACATCCTCCTTGGTCATAGTTATATGTACACCTTGAAGGTGATTTCCTCCTAATTCTTATGCACCATTATGTTCTTGTACAATAGTAAATTGATCACCCTAGACCAACTAACTACGAGTTGAACCCTAATAATATCCTACATATAGTAGGATTAAAAAAAAATCCCATCATTTAATGAGATAGGACATGGTGTCTATAAATACTCTTCATTGTTGGGAGAATACATAGGACCACCACCTATCATTTCCCTATTAACTAATGGTCTCATGTGTACTATATTCTCCTCCAAATATTAACCGCCTTCCTCTACTTACATGTCTACATCATCATTAGATATTGATCATAACCATCATGGAGAAGGAACCATTCCCTCCCCTCCTTCGGTCACCCTTGTCATAGAAGTCATTTTCCTATTTTTCCCTACTGACATACAAGGTACGCCCACTATGGATACTCTCACATTTCTAGTTCTGCCACTTTGGATCCCTATATGGTAACCCCTCCATATACAGAAGTTACCCAAAAACCATATGCTCACATTAACTTTACACTTGCCACTTCTTCCAATTCCTTTCCATGTAATATCTCATGGTGGGCTTCACCCACGTTTCACCTACCTCACTAGAACCATCAATCAAATATGGTTCATCACAAACATAGGTATCTAGGGGAACCAAATATAATCCCATTAAATCCATAACCTGACCCAGTAAACCTCTTGTATGAGTCCCCAATCCTTGTGCATTATGTGGCCTTATAGGTAATCCAACTAACCTATTCCCAACCTTTCCTCATGTTCCCCATCCACAAGTGCTACTCTAATTTCAAACTCCTCGGTAGGGGTAATACTCTCTACTCCTCAAGTAGAGACCCTCAAAACAAAGAAAAAATCAGTATGCATGAATCATGTGTTCATGATGTGTTCACACTTTGGTTATTACACTCACCATTGTCTAGACCTGTCATAATTCTAGGATAATCTCACTTCTTTATGCCAATCGTTGAGCCCCAAAAATAGATCATAGGAAAACCCCATTTATCATGTTGTTGTCAAATTTGTTTTCATGACAATTGAGACACCTATGACCCAACCATGTTTAGTATGTGGGTAGAGAATTCATTTCCAACCCACTGATGTGGATACAGGCCCCCCTAGGTGAGCCACTCATCCCTCCTCTCCTGCTCACACATTGATCACATCGCCAAGGTTGAGCTTGTGGGTTTTTGACACACTTCTTATTTTAATGTTCCACTTTACAAGTAAAAAGATCAGAATGCCTTAAATTGTTAAGGAAACTTCACAATATATCTCTGCCTCAATTGAACCCCTTTCTATCACCCCAGGAGGAGATCTTTCCATCACCATCTAACATGACAGGATATGTTGACATGTTCTACATCTCATCATCACCCACATAGAAAACCCATGACAATTATTCATCATCATTAGACATCATTAATCCATAAAATGCATCCTCTAAGTCCATGGGTGTGTATATCTCAATAGATAGATCATATAGATAAAATGTTTCCTATGTTATCACCCATACACCAATTCCTACAACATCATTAGCCAATAATATTAATATCTTTATCACCTCTTCCATTAATACTAACACATCGTGGAAGCTATCACCACCCCTACGATACCTTGGGTTGGAATTCATCATCATTCCTAATTTGTGCCTTAGAACATGGTCCATCATAACAAGGTGGTCAATAAATATGCCATCGACACCAAGGATCTTATTCCGCTCAACCATGTCAATTGGTTTAAAAACCTGATTCCAACCTTGAATGCTTTTGAGGAAGGTAGCATTACCAACATTTCACCAACTATCAATATGGAGCCACCTATTCTAAACAAGAAGTCATGGATTATAAAGCATTTTTCCAAGAGTTTCAAGATATATTTTCCTAGTCATTTTTAGAAATGCTAGGATTCAACCCCACCATTATCGAACATCATATCAACACATGCCATTATGCCTTGCTAGTAAAATAGAAATAATGCTTGGTATATCCTTCCAAAGTACCATGTATCAAAGTAGAGATAAAATGACTCTACCAAGATGGATTTATATATTCCATTGCTTACACAAATTGGGTCCTTTGAATCTTCCCCATCAACAAAAAGTAGGGAAATATTTTGGTATGCATTGACTTTAAAGACTTAAATCAAGTTTGTCCCAGGGACAATTTCCCAGCCCCCTTAATCAACCAAGTCATTGATGCTCACACCAGACATGAAGTCCTACCATTTATGGCGAGATTCTCTGGATACAATCAAATCCAAATTTGCTAGCACGATCAATATAAAATGAACTTCACTATGCCATGGGGAACATTTTCCTATAATGTTTTGTTGTTTGGAATCAATATTGTGGGAGTCACTTTTTAGCATGATATGGCTTATGTTTTTAACGACTTGGTACACATCATCTTGTCTTACCTTGGAAACCTCACCACTAAGTTCAAAAAACATGCCGATCACAATACTAACCTTCACATCATCTTTTTGCAATGTCAAAAGTACACACCATATGCTTGAACTCTCTCAAATGTTTCTTCTATCATAATGGGATGTTTACCATGTTCATTATTTCTAATCTAGAGATCACTATATATCTTTTGAAAGTATAATCCATTCTCAAACTACCCCCCAAATACATGACGTTAGTTGTAAATCATTCAAGGCTATGCACACTTTTTTCATTGCTTTGTTCTTGTTATGGTACATGATGTTAAAATTTTAATGGTTAATAGGTTATACTATATATTTGAACATTTAGAATAAAACGTCATAACCATTGCAATAGGATCATTGAAAGAAATCCAAGCACATCAACATGAAAAGAACACGGAAATTTTTCGTTTGGGAAACCACAAGGGAGAAAACCCAACAAATTCTTTAGCATATATTTTGTCACCAAGTGCAATTCCAACCAAGATAAGATAAACCCCCAAGACAATCGAAACTTATTCTCTTATCCAACAAGCCTCTTCTTCTCTCTCATGCGCACTTCCTTGAGTGTGAAGTGTATCCAAATAATAGGAGTTCCCTCTCTATTTATACTCATAAAGTGAGAGACCCTCTTACCTAATGGGTCGACCCCCTAGGGAGACTCAAAATAACATATATAATATTTATTGTGGGTACTATTGACCTGACTTACAACCAAAGGGTTACAATGATTCTTTCAAGTACATTTACATGACTAAGTACATCAATAACATCTCTCGAATGAGGTACAACAATAATACAATAAAATTACAATAAGAATATCTTTTGAAGTTACATTCTTTAACACCCTCTTAACAAGGATGGTATTATTATGTCACCGTCATCATCCCTAGACATCATCAATGGTTCTAATCACTCAAAACTAGACATCATCATTGGATATCAACTCTGAACATCATCAATGGATCTCATCACTGGATATCATCAATGGATCTCGTCACTGGATATCATCACTAGATATCATCACGGACATCATCACTACTACTACAAATTGGTACTAGGTCCATTGACTAATGACATTTCTCAAATATATACATCATCAGAAGTTCTACAGAGCTATCCCTTTTTCATGTTGGATGTAATCCTCATATTGGTGCAACACCATCCTTGTTTCATGTTGGGTTCTACCCTCTCGGTAATACTACTGGCCATGTTGGGATCTACCCTTGGTGATACGATTAGTCATACTGGGATCCACCCTCGGAGATACAACCAAATACACTAGGGTCTACCCTTGGAGATAAGACCAACCATGTTGGGATATACCCTTAGTGATATGAAGAGTCCACATGCACCAACTCAATCCAGTCCCATAGAGAACTACATGTAGCACATGCACCAACTCAACCCCAAGTAGTGTACATGTAACACTAGGATCTACCCTTGGTGATACAACTAGTCATACCGGGATCCACCCTCGGTGATATGACTAGTCATACTAGGATCTCCCTTGGTGACATGACCAATCATGTTGGGATCTACCCTCGAAGATACAACCAGTCATATTGTACAGTGACCAGTCATTTTTCATACTGGGTGTACCCTTTCAGTGACCGTTCCTTTTTCATACTGGGCACACCTTCGTACATTGACTAACCCTTTTTCATGTTGGGTGTACCCGTGCAGTGGCCAACCCTTTTTCATGTTAAGTTCACCTCCATACAATGACTATCCCTTTTTCATGTTGGGTGTACCTCCATACAATGACCAACCCTTTTTCATGTTGGGTGTACATGTGCAGTGACCAATCCTTTTCATACTAGGTGCACACCTCAACAGTGCCAGTCCTTTTTCATATTGGATGCAAATCTCATACGTCTTCTACAGAGCCAACCCCTTTTCATGTTAGATGTGAAGACCACTCCTCCTCCACTGATCCAACACTTTTTCATGATGGATGTGACCACCACAAGGACTCGTCGCTTCCTCTTTCAATGGACATTATTTGGAAAAATCCAATCTTGTCCCTGAAGTACTCAAAATTCACTCTCACCAAAGGCTTGGTCAATACATCGGCTATCTTCTTGTCCGAAACAATATACTAGAGCTTCATTAATCCTCTCAACACCATATCCTAGATATAGTGATATCAAATCTCGATGTTCTTTGACTTGTCATGGAATACTGGGTTCTTGGATAACTTCACACAACTACGGTTGTCACAGTACACACAAGTCGTCTCTAACTTGACATCAAACAATCTCACAAGTAGCTTCTGAAGCCATACCACCTCACAACTTGTTGAACAAGGTGCAATATACTATGCCTTAGCTATACTCAGTGCTACACTCATGTACTTCTTGCTGAACCAAGAAATCATGCCAGACCCAAACTAAAGAAGAATCCTAAAGTGCTCTTCCTATTTATAGCACTACCGACCCAATCGAAGTCAACATATCTCTGTAGGAAGATCCTCTGATCTCTCACATATATGAGCCATACTCAATCGTACCCTTCCTCAACACATGCTTTGTCATAATCATGTGAACATGTCTCGACTCTACTATATACTGACTCAAAGTGTTCACCTCAAAGAAAATATATGGCCTCGTGTTCATCAAGTACATCAACAAACCAATCATAAACATGTAGATTGTGGCATCAATTGTCTCTAAAGTAGGATCACAACAACTTCAAGTTCAATGCCATTGGTGTGGAAATAGCCTTGCAATCTATCATCCTGAATCTCTTCAGGATATCTACTAAATATTTTCGTTAGCTCAAGAAAATATCATATGGATTTTCCCACACCTCAATACCTAAGAAACAGTGCATCATACCCAGGTATTTTATCTCAAACTCTGTGGCAAACCTCTTCTTTGTTTATGTTATGAGCTTCTCATCACCTGTCAGGAACAGATCATCTACATACAACAATAGTATCATTGGTTTCTCATCCTCAACCTTGTATTATAGGTTGGAATCAAATTTACTCTTGGTAAATCCCAAGCTCATTATAAATCTATGTATCTTGCCATATCATGTCCTTGGTGCTAGTTTCAGACTATTCCACATATACTTCCTCTTCATGAGGGGATACATTTGTTATCACTCTGAGGATATCCTAAAATATTGAGGCAAACAACCTTTGTCACAGATAGAGGCTAAATGATCATGTCTTTCAATATGTGTTTTAGTCACTCCCTATGAAGCGGAGCTTTCCTGATCCCTCTATAATTTAGCATTATCCTCCCTCTGCACGTGTACTCTCTGCATTGGAACATTTGGTACTGGAGTGTCTGGTATCTTTCTCTTTTATTGATCTTTTGTGTATCCATCTATGTCATCTCTCAAGGTCACTGGATACTAAGATCTTGAACGCTGTTGCAAGTTCCCTCTTGCACCCATCTATGAGCTTCTCATCTTCAACATTGTATAAAATTTTGAGATCTCATCACTCTAGGTGATCCTCAAGCTCATCATGATATCCCATGGGTGCATTCTGAGCCCATACAAAGCCTTCTTCAATCTGTGCCCATGTGTTTCTCTGTAGAGAGTCCTGAATCCTAGAGGTTTCTCAATACACACTTCTACTTTGATCACACCATCTATATAGGGTAATATCCATCACTAAAGAAGTGTGTATTCCCACTAGAGCAACGTCTCATCATACTTGAATCCCTCTTTCTGAGAGAAAACTCACTTTTTACTTTTGTAGTATGTTGATTTCATAAATATTCTTGAATGTTATAGTTAAATCATCATCACTTGTTCTTCAGAACAAGTCTCATCATTCTTCTTTTGTAGGTTATTGTACACGATATTTCCTACAAGTCAAATTCAGTTGCATGATTAGAAACGTTTAATCATTTTCAAAACATATTAATAATGACAAAATCTTATGCATAAAGACATATGTCACATAGTCATGCAACTATCTTAGCCAATGCTTCAACAAAAAATTAATCCATATCCCATACACATAAGGTAAATTTCTAGATTCCTTCCATCTCTACCAGAACATTATTAAGAGCGTTCACTACTCTCAACATAACAGCAAAGAGGTTTCATTCTAGATAAGTAGCAATGGAATTATGTACAACACCATAGGCCACTTACCCATCACATGCATATTGGAATTATATTTTTCATGAATACAAACACTCTAACATGCATAATGCATTTCCTAAATCTAGGAGCATAAATATGTACAAAACTAAACAATATCATTTGAGAAACTAGATATACAAGAAATGATAATTTAAATACTTATCTTTGTTTGTTTGGTAGTATCCCTTTTGATTCTTGTATCCTTGCAGGAATTAATAGAGTCTCTGATAGTGTGCTCTGGATCAGAAATGTTGAGCAAGTATTCTACACCATCGATCACATGGAACGTTGTACTAGTGTTGAATATGTATGTCCCTTTTTCTTCCTTCACGACTGCATCCCTCCTTATCCAATGCTGAAATGGATAAGAGGTTCTTCCATCCTCATGGTTTGAATCTTTCTGGATCAAAATACATATTCTTCATCACTAGAGGAATCTTCTTCGACTTTCTTCTTAACTGGTTCATCATATTCTATGATATGATCATGGTGTCTCTTCTTCTTTCCTTTATTCTTGGGATAATATTTCTCTCAATGTCATTTCACATCTCAAGTGAAACATTTGAGTAGTGAGAGGTCCTTCTTCTGGAATCTTTTATTCTTGCGAGAATTTTCTTCCTTTGTGTTCTTTATCTTCTTGGCATGAATTGTTAGGGATTAATTGTCATCTTCAGCCATATTCTCTTCTCTTACTATCAATCGAGCTTCTTCTTATGTACATTCCTCCAATATCCTACTGAATTCGGTGAGCTTCCTTTTAGAGAAAATTCCTTGAATGAATGATCCCCATGATCTTGGGAGACCATTCAGTGTAGTCATCACCAGTTATGCTTCTTCGACATTGTCTCCAATAGATTCTAGTTGTTTCTTGATCTGGGAGACCCTTGTGAATTAAGATTGAATGTTTTCTAACATCTGCATATTCACACCCTTGAGTTGATTCCTCGAGGTCATCTTCTTGTTGATATTCTTGCCTTCATATAAGTTGGTCAATGCATCGAACATTTCCTTGGGAGTTTTCAAGGATTATACATGTAGGATAAAATGGTACTTGATATAGTCTGCAATGATCCTTTTGTCTTTGACCAGGTTCTTCTTATGCTTAGCTTTGTCCTCATATCCCTCTGGCTCTGCACCTTCTCCTTTGACATAGTTTTCCAAGTCATGCTCCTCTAGTATAAGAAGTACTTTATACTTTCGTGCCAAGAATTTCTCATCTCCTTCAATATTATTCTCAATCTTGGTAATGTTTGTCATCTTGATATAAAGAGAACCTCAAATGCAAATAGAGATAATAGTACTTACCAATAGGAGTGTTTACCTCATATTCTCCTCTAACAAGTTCCACATACCTTTGACCCTCCAATGGATCCAAAGGTGCAAGCACTCTCATTTGTGAATTTTTGAATGACAATATCCTCTTCTTGAAATTAATAATGGTTTGATTCTCAATAGCCCAATTGATACCCAACAAGTTTGGATAAGGGGTGGTGTTGTCAACAATTTCTATGACCTCGAATTCTGCAAAAGTACAAAGTCCTTCCACATCAGCAAGGACTCCTGCCATTCTACTAAAAGGTATAACCTTTTGTTGATTAGCTAGTCTCAACTGGACCAGAGACCACACCAAATTTGATTTCCCCATACTTTCCCATGTATGTTTGGTGAGAATATTAACATCTGATCCTAGATCTAATATGACATAGTCCATGTCATAATCCCCAATTTGTGCATTCATGCACAGTTACCTCCCAGTCTTTTTCTTCTTATGAATATGATTCACTACTCTATCATGTCTAACATTTTCTTCCATTTCATCTAATAAGCTATGCAGCTCCCCTATTTCTTATTCATATTTAACCAAAGCTAGAGAGATTTTAAAAGAAATTCTTATAACACTTACCTTTATAGGTGACTTTTCTGACACATATTAGTCAAAGTGAGGTGGCATGTCATTGACAGGCCCACCATCAAATACTAGAGGACCAGTAGAAGTCGAAGCTCACATCTGCCTCTACATATATTCATTATGGGATTCAAAGAAATTTCCTTTCTCTTCTTGTACATCAAATGGTACTTGTTGTTGTGCAGCTGGTCGGACCTTTGAATTCTACAACTGACTTTATCTATCCTCACCTATTGCAACTCCTTCTCTAGAAACAATAGTTCTCTTGGCTCAACTGTGATCTTCTGAGCATTCTGATTCATGTTCTAGAGCTGATTTTGGTTTGTCTTCACCTTCCATTTTGAAATAAGTTGAGGACAATCTTTAATAGTGTGATCCAATGATTTACAGTACCAACATGTCAATGTCGGGTTCTATCAATCTCTAGCATAACATCCTGGCTAGCCATAGTTATAACAAATCAACTGACCTCGACCTCGTCCAAATCCCTCTCGACCATGGCCACAGAATCCACCCTTTGGTTGATTAAACTGTGCATTTCCCCTTTTTTTCTTGAGCTTACTCGTCTTCCTTCATTAAATAAGTATCGACCATATGCCATTGGAACAACTGATATGCTCGATAGTCCTTCCCATCATGCCCGACAGATCGACATAACTTACAAAATAGGATATGGGGAGTACTTACTATTTTCTGAAGGTAATAACATTCTTATGACCGGGGGCCTATAATCTAACAAAATTTGCACCACAACATGATTGACTTGTTCAGTGGGTTCAGAACTCCAACGACCAAATATTCTTGAAATTTCGAGCACTAGTATTTATGATTTACTTTTGTCTTACATCTAATACACCATATTTCTTCTCAGACTTCCTTTCATTTATTTATGTCTCGAATCTGCAACAAAAATTAGCCAACTGCGACTGAATCGAAACCATCCCTACACCAGTTTCTCTTACTAGTGATGCGCCCAATTTCATGGCAAGCTCTAAGGCTTCTAATTGGGATACAATATTTTGTTGCATTAGAGGTAATCGGATGTGCAGTAGTAATGCAGCTATAATCCATCCTTTATGTTGGACATCTGAGATTCAGAAACTCACCTTATCCATCAAAGTATTGAACCTTTGGTCGAAGTCCCATAATAATTAATTTAATGACTACTTGATCTCCTTCAACTCTATAATACACTGTGACTCGAACTTTGTCTTTTTAAACTCATTTTAACCCAGATTGAATATCAGTTAATGTCTTATGTGGAGTACTTGCAGGAATAACAGAAAAATTCATATACCATTCCAAGGCTCAACCCCTGAAGGTCATGATTATTTGATCTCTCTTAATAGCCTCATATTGGACCTACTTAATAGTCCACATTGCTTCGCATAGGAACTAGTTTTTCTTTGGATACTCATATCCATTTCCATGGAAAATAGGAAACTTGACATCACCCCCCGCCATTCTACACCTTTGAGGTACTGACTGACTAGAACTTGAAGGAGCACTACTTGGGATCTTACTATTTGGTTTGCCACTATTATAACTATTACTACTACTCTAATTTGCTTGAAAATATTGTGATGAACTATTAGGTCTTACCTCTGTCTCTAGAGATGTACATGGGGTCGTGGGTATGTTGCAACCTCGGGTATGGTGAAAATCTACAGCTTCTTCCTTTTCTGAAATAATCTATTCTTCTTCTTCTTTGTCACAATACTCCTTGTCGAGTTATGGTACTGATTTGTAGTCTCCCCTTCTGGTCGCACTACAACTCTCTCTCATTGTCGCAGTCCTCCTCCTCTTGTTCGACCAAAAACTCTTTCCACTCTTCGTCAATCTCACATTCCTCCTTCTTATCATCACAACATATTCCACACATTCTCCCCAGACCTTCCTCTAGTAAATACCCATGCCCTCCGTGTACAATCATTTTAATCGTCGGATTTCATCCTCAAGACCCCTTTTCACACAATAACATTTTAATCCACAACCTTAATAATTTCAAATACCTACCTCATGGCCCTCTATTGAACTCCCTCTCTACATCATTATATGACTTGATAGTGTCGACAACAAATTTAGTGATATATCCTTCCAGAATACTATCAACACAATAATCAACAACATGGGATATATTATTGCTCACGCTCTTCAATGACTGTATCAACTAAGGTGTCCAGCTTTCTGTCCCACCCCCTTGGAAATTCATCTTTTGGAAAGTCATCCTTGACAATCACTCATTTATAAAATTAGGAAACTCACCAAAGAAGATTTCATGGATATCAAAATAGAGATACTTATTTAACCACTGTCCCAGAGTCAACCACGAATCTTGGTTTTCTTATTGAGAAAACTCCTTTATCTTCTAATCAAGCCAAGCCTCGATCTCATGATTCAACAGATGCCACATAAACATGTCCCCTTCACACTGATACTGGTCCTGATAACGGAACCATTTTTTGGCACAATCTTAACACAACCCAGGTCCAATCAATGACATACCAAAAAAGACCCAAGATACAAGCATGAAAGGGGTTGAACCCTCTCGAAAACACCTACAGATTATATGAAGTCTCACCTGAATTAACTATGGGTGTTGTAGGATTCAGGTTTCTGTAGCAAGGAAGGGGAACATCATCATACTATACAAATACATCCTTGACAAGGGAAACTTTGACAAATCATCAACTACGAAAGCTAGTATTCCAGTTAGATGCCACATTCAACCATAACAGCAACAACATAATTATGCATTTATTATCCCATTCATTCACCACATATATTTATCATTTAATGAATTAATAACAAATAACATAGCAACACACATCAAATATAATTAACACCAAAGGTTTAACATGGAAACCCAAGACAGGAAAAAACCACAAAAGCATTCATTATTATTCAAGAGTGGCAAAAAGAACGCTTAAGTGTGCACACACAGCCAATAGACATCTCCTCAACATCTCATCACAAAAGATCCGCACATACAACTTGCATATCTATCTTCATCCTTGTAGAGTCTACTTCAGCTTAAACGTCGACAAAGACAAAACAATACATCAACCTTTCCCCGACAGATACAAAAGGCAAAGAAATTTTCCCCAAAAACTTATCTAACCCATAAAATTCCCACCCATTACATATTTGTAAGCTCTTAATGGCATTTCATCCCATGCCCACTAGCCCATCCCCTTAATGTAAGTGGAAAATTTTTCTTAAGCGCCTAACCGACCTTTTGATTGGACTTCATCAAAATAGCTTGCTTCCCTAAATTCTTAGCCACAAATTCGGATCTGTCCACTTTGACGAATCACTTTGATCACAGCTTCATTCACACTTCTACTGGTTCCTCAAAATTGGAATCCAAACTATCCAAAAACTACCTAGGGCTAACATTGACCACCATGGTACCGAGTGGATTCCACGTCATCTCTCATTTCTCACACATGGGGATCTAATCAGGTGTGGGATTTCAACCCGCACATCATATTTATACAACCTGTTTCTTTTCTATCCTTATCATCTTCTTTGTGATTGTGATTCCCTAAATATGGGTGGAGTGTCCACCTAAAACAACGGTTATTAAACTTTGACACGGTGATAATCAAAAAGTAGTAATGACACAATGTCTACCCACTATGAAAGAATCCACTCTTATATTTCATTAACATTCTGAAAGGTACAAAACCCTAACCATAATTGGGATTTGAGGCATGCAAAACCCCTAGAATTAGCCCTAAATGGATATCAAACTATGTTGAATACCATATCATTAGGAGAAGTAAGGTTTTCATTATGATGATGTTATTGTATTGTCCATAGCTAAGAAAAAGTAAGGGAGTAGATATTAGAGCATGAATAGAGAAAGTAGGAGATGTTGTAGTAGCCATTCAGGGCATAGTTTCTAAGGTAACTCCATAAAGAATGCATTTTCCTTTGTATTTTTATTCTATAAAAAATAGCAAGGCATAATCCTCATTTATGGTTGGAATTTTCCTCATAATGGGTTTTCCCAAGTTAAATATTTTGTTGATTCTGTGGATTGTGTATTTCTTTCCTCTAGTCATTTTAATTATAGTCCCAATATTTAGCATTCAATGGAAATAAGCTAATAAAAATAACTAAGTTGTAAGATCTATTGTGATGAATTGTTCCAATGGAATATCCATGGTAGTTTATGGATAAGAGGCACACAAAAAGCATATCAAGGTTCAATACAATAAGTTTATCTACTCTAGAGTCTTATCTAAAGGAGGCTCAATCCTATTTTATGGCCAAGGCAAAGATAAGTTTGGGGAAAGCAAGTTCAATCTCATGTGGTATGGTCCTTGCATCATGAGGCATGCCCTCAATAAGGGATCTTATGACTTAAAGGATCATTAAGGGAATATTTTGGATGATCACATAATAGACTCTATTTAAAGAGGTATTATACCTAGTCAACAATGACCAAGTCACACCCTTATACAATTTGCATATAGGTATATTTTCTCATTTCCTTTGTTTTTATATTGTTTTTAGTTTTTCATATTTTTCTTATCATACTTCATGTTTGATTGGTATATGTCATATTAAACATTTGTATATGTAGAATTCATAATTTCATTTATGTGTCAGTCGTCACACTTGGAATATCTTTTCCATAACTTGGGTGATTTATTCTCCCATGGAATTCGCATTGCTTGGGTGACCAATAATGTCGTTGAGTATAGTGAATTTATTGAACTACTATTGGAATCCATTTCACTTGGAGTTATATACATGGTGGTTCACGTAGACTTGCAATTAGTAGTGTCACAATTCAACAATTTCTACCATGTATGTGACCACATGCTTATAAGGAAGTATTTACATGTGATATTCCAAGAAGGCTTAATGATTTAACCTATGCATTATCTATATATGTGTTGGATTTGAATTTGTGAAATTAAAAGAAAAAAATAAGCATGCATATATTATACCATGGTAAGAAATCACATATCATTCATTTCACCTAAGTAGAGCCAAAAAAACATATGTATATAATAATAAAAAGTCTATCATCGTGTCCAAAATGTGTAAACATAATATACAAAATTGGCCCCTCTAGTCCTCGATGATGTAGTGTACACCTATAAATACAAAAAAGGTATCATTTAGATCTCTTCCTCATACTTAGGACCTAGATTATGAACATTGTGGTAGAATACCACGGTGATGGAAAATTGATGAAATATTTTGACCCGCACCCATGGTACTCTAACCACCTTTCACTGGATCCACACAAAGAGATCCTCCACCTAGGACATATTAACTCTAGCGGTCAAACCATCCAAGTTTCTCTGAATGTGGTGGAGGACTCTCTCATCCTCAACTCCTCCACTTGGTTGGTCATCTCAGCCTCTATATCAATGCATCAAACATCCCATCAGTTGTATTCAACACACATCTACATCAATGATATATTTTAGTTATTTTATTTATATGAAAAAAATTATATACTTGTGAAACAAAAAATATTATAAGATGAGAAAATTTGAAAGATTTTTCTTTCCAATATTGCCCCACTGAGCAGCCAAAGGTAATTCTAGATTAGGTCCCTGGTGGAACTCTATCCAGACATATGGGTAGTCATTGTTAGAAATCAATTGATGGGTCCATTACTCAAAGAACTTACCATTGAAAGAATTGATCACTTACTTGCCTTTAAGCCTATACATCATCTTCACTCATTGCAACATATGGGTATCTCTATGGCTCAGTTTTGGAAGCACGACATGAGGGAAAATAGAAAGGATCCTCTTCAATAAGAAAGAACATAAGGTGCTCATGCATCCAAATCACTTGTTTTTCCCCAATTTGCAAACAACCAACTAAGTTTTCATACATGTGAGAAGCCCGATGGCACAATAAAAATTGTCAACTTTAATCACTCAAATCCATTGTACATCTAAGCATGAGATGCCTTATGTCAAGCAATGGATCTCAACATCCATGTCATATTCAATAAGATGATTTTGAGACTCAGATCAACAATGTGGTTGATAGAAACCTGGATACCAATCTTTTTTGTATTTGATAAATAGTGTTAATCTATATACTATTGTACAGTGTATGTAATACTCCCTCAGCCAGCTCCTTTCAAATATATGGGTTTTCCTATTTGAGACAACACTGTGAGAAAGTAATTCATGAGATGTATAACAGTCGGTGGCAGGTGTTGTGTTACGACACCCCTAATATAAATGGTCATCGGTTCGAAACCTCACAGATACCAAAAATCCAGCCATGTTAAGGGATGGTGCGGTCCAAGCCGAGTGCGATCCCCGGGTGAATTTGACGATTTAGATGCCCATGGTTCATGGTTTCTTATCCAAAGGAAAACCTTGAAAGTAAGGGGTACCACTTTCCAACAAAAGAAACGTTCTGAGAAAGTATATGTCATCAACTTCAATCTTCAAGATTTCATCATCCATGACAAATTCATCTTGATCAAACTCCTAGTATCCCACAAGTATTTAGATCGATAGTTTTTGTGTACACATGCTTAGGCAACATACAAAATTTAACATGCCTTGATCTCAAAGTGAATCAATTACTTCAGAACCATCAAGGGCTCTATGGTCAACATATTCATGTTCTATCTCTCGTCAAAATTTTCCATCTTCACTAAACCCAAGAAATCATATCAATTTGGATGGTTAGTTTTTTTTGTTTGAAAAACTTGGGATGCATATGGGCCTTTCCTTTGGAATAAACTCATAGATATGTGTTTTCCCTTGCTAAAATGCACCTATAGGGATATCCATACATAAATTGTTCCAAGAAAAAGTGCATATGCACAATTCCTTGGACTATGGGGACCTCCATGATTAGAAAAGTTACAAAAGATGAAAATTAAAAGGATGAAAAGAAAGAGAACGACATGAGGATGAATCTGGTGTAGATAGTTCCTAATTTTGCGAACTAATGTTCCTAAAATCCACTCCAATTGGTTTGCAAATGGTTTCGTACATAAAATAAATTAATTGTAGTAAAAAATTATTTCAAACCACTATTTATTAAAAAAATTACCCACTTATGCAATTTTTTCCTAATATTCTTGTCATGATTTTGGATTTTTTTTATCACCAATGTCATCTAGAGAATGTGTTTTAACTTTTGCATGTATAAGGAAGTGTCACAAGTACCATTTATTTAGTGTTTCACAATGGATTCGTGATTTGGATTTTGAGGTAATTACACTTGGACTGGCATATAGGCATAGGTATATTTTTCCTTACACTTCTTTATCAACCATTGTCATTTTGCTTTAGGATACACCCCACAGTTTGTAACATTTAACCAATTCTCTTAGATTTAGATATCATAATATTGGTAGCAGAGCCTGCCTTGGGTCAACCTAGTTAGTACCTTTTTTCATTAGGTTCCCATGTCGATATCTCTCATAGGACTAGGAGACTTATTAGTCTATCATGACAATGAGTTTAAACCAAATCTCTCTCTCTACTTTGCTAACCTTTCCCTAACTGGATCCCACTTTATATTTTGTTTTCAATTACTTTTGAACACAAATACTTCCACACTAGTGCCTAATGCACTATTGCAACTCTCATACTATCATCCACATTCATTTGTGTTGTTCATTTTTTTTACCCAATACGTTTTCAATTAGAAATTTGTATTCGTGGAAGAAATAGATTATGAGTGTCCACTTTCTACCCATAAATTGTTTTACATTTTGTCTTGCATATGTATATCCCATGAGATTGGAACATAGATGCATGCCATGTGATACTCATTTATTCCATAGATGCATGCCATGTGATACTCACATATTCCATTGAATGCTTTGTTTTAGGAACAATAGTGAATGCTTTGATAATAGAGATTGTATGCACATTATTTATTTTGGAAGTAGGATGTTCTTGAATTCAAATGCCTCTTTAATAGTTGACTATAAATTTTCTAAAGTGATATTTTGTAATGTTTTCTTTAGGTATTAATGATGTAGCCTTAAGGAAGTGTGCCATGAACTGATATATGATGGTAATATTTTGTCATGCAATCTATGTATTGGTCGAGGACGCCTTATAACCCTTGTTGAATGCATTCGAATTAGCCTTGTATATTTTTAGAAATTTCTAAATACTCTTACCTTTGGTACCTATGGCTAAAAAAATTGTATTGTATCTTCATTATGCTTGTGATAAATTCCATTGATATTTTCAAACTGAAATATGAGTCTTCAATTGTTAAGAATGTATAATAGAGTTATTTTTTTTGATAGAGTTACAATCCCATATTCTCTTTATTTTCTTTGTTTCTTTTAGGAAGATTTATTCCTTTTCTACGTAGTAAGATATGATACAAATCCTATGAAGCAACATAACAAGACTAACATATCGGTTTGAGAACTTGAATTTTATCTTGGTTATCCCTCTTAAAATCTATGATATGTTGGGGGTCTACTTGCTTGGAAAGAAGATAGCTTGCACTGTAGTTTATAAATAGACTTGTGAGTGGACCATCATATGTGAAAATAGGTGGAGAATGGCAATAAAATACACTTGGGATGTAGTGCAATGCTTTGTAAATGTCATTAAGATGGATGTATTCTTTATCTTTTGCATGAAACCTTGTTCCCTTGCATCTTATATTCTTAGTTTTCTTGGTGTTATCTTGTATTGTATGATAGCTTGTTTTCCTTATTCTATGTATATAACCCTTGAGAAGAATCTCTTGAATATAGTTTGTAGTGTATATGATGAAGAAATATTGCTCTCTAATCTTTTATGCATGTGACAATGGTAGGTGATAACTAATAATAGATTGTTTTTCTTATCTTACTCTATATATATTGTAATAATCATGGATGATCACTTCTTGGTGATGGTGAGATCTAAATTTTTTGTAGTGAGATATGATTTGTTATATTGTGTAACTTCAATTATTCATTCTTGAAGATCGTTTATTGAAAATGCTCTATTTTGTAGACTAAGAATTGGCATTTTCACTTTGTAAGGACTTTCAATAACCATTGTTTCCAACTTATGCCATGAGATATTTACTGAATACATGCTTTCAAATTTATAACGGGGAAGGAAAAGCATGTAGTGGATGGGATATAGAACTTGAATATTATTTTGGAATACATTTGAACAACATTTTGATAAGTAATTGGAGATGAATGAAAAAATTGGAACACCATACATATTGATAAGCTTTGTGTTCAAGACCTTTGGTGTATTTTTTTTTTCATGGAGTTGATGGGATTGCATTTGTTTGCATTGAAATCACAAGGAGGTAGGCTATTTTTTATTCCTTTAATTTATTTTACTTTCTTAAAGCACAAATGCATTGATAGTTTTCATCAATTCTCCGTCTTAGGGAGGTTTTCACCATTATAGATTATTTTATTCAATAGACCTAGAGTCACCTCCAATGACTTTTGAAACCCAAGACATGTCCCAGATACATCATGGAAATTTTTTATTCTTTTTTTTAAAATGGTCTTCATTCCTTTTTCTCTAGATCCAGGGATTGCCTTCAGTCACCTCAGTTCTAGTAGTCTTTTTTATGAAATTCTTGATGAAATATTTAATGCTACATAACCAATCATTTCTCTAATTTTTTTACTTCTTAATCCTTTTGGATTTATCCTTTTCATTAAAACTCATGTAAATATTTAAATTGCACCTTGATAATCAAGTTGACCTTGTTGTCTACTTGGAAATTAACAAAAAAACTAGCAATTGTCTTGCAATACATGGTGAGATTATGGGAAAAAAATATTCGAGGAATTTATTCTTCTAGTAAAAATAAAAAATAATCACAAATAATGCATATGAAATAGATATGAAAAGGAGTCATGAAGTAGTTTACAACATCCCGAGGAGTAGTAGATAACCTAGACTACCCAATAATATTTTAACGATAACATTTTTATACGACATCATATTGTACCGATTCAACACATGTTGAAGTACATTATTAAGGAAATATTCAATAGAAAAATGTTTTTAAAGTACTTTTATTTGTATGTCAGATCGACTAAGAATCAACTTGCATGATAGAGATTTATAATTTCTAGCTTGGACCAACATTTACAATTTTTAGCATAAGTATTTATTTTGATGTTGGATTAGTGTAATTCAAGTGAGAGATGAATTATATGCATAAGCATATTCCCACTATAAACAGGTTTTAAATAAAATTTGAATGAATATGTAAAATCTTCTAAGAAACAGTCAACATCAAAGAACTAGTGCACACTTTCAAACAAGTAGTCATTATTTCGGGCATAACGTTTTGTATGGGATCAAAATGGAGTAATTTCACTTATATTGGAAACTATATCCAAATGTATATATCCCATAGATGATGATGATGATGATTATGGTTAACGTCCACTCAGACCAAACTTTGGTCTATCGGACGTTTTTAAAATGCCATCATTTGTTCCCTCAAATATGATTGTCCTAGTTATGTTGTTTTAGTAGTTTTAGCTATTTTTTCACAAAAAATTGAAATGTGGCTTCAAGGCAATCCAAAGAGGTTAACGAATTCACAAGTTCAGTATGGTTCACCAGATTATACTGGTTTGGTGTCATGTAGGACGTGTCAAGAGGGCTTTATTAGGGCTAATATTGGTCTATGATAATCACCAAACTAGCATACACATTAATTATCAATCTATGAACATTTACTTTCAAGGATACATACACAATATATGTAGGTACAATTTCCTCTTAATGTCTTAAGAAAAAACAAATGCAATGCAACTGGTGAGATAAATTAGCATTCACTCCACTCAATCTAAGAAGTACTCATTCGCCCAATTAAAACGGGAATTTAGTGACTACCATTCTGCAAGAAAGGAAAGGAAAATTGTACTCTATTGAAAGCATGCAACCCATAAAAGCACATTGTTAACAATTCACCCTTCAGGAAGCTTCTACTACAAGAAATTAAACTATGATGTTTGCCAATACTTTGTTTGTACTCTCCACCTACCCATTGGCTTGTGGGTGATATGGTGACGTGACGCGGTGCTAAATTTTATAATTTAAAAGCATCTTCTCAATCTGATTTTCTTGTGAAATTTTTTCTTCCGTTCGTGATTATCTCCCTAGGCATTCCATATCGAACAAAAAATTCCTCAAACAAGAAATCCATGATAGCCTACTATGTTGCACTAGGAATATCCTTTTCCTCAACCCATTTAGTAACATAGTCTGTACACACCAGAATGTATGATTTTTGCCGAGATGGGGGGTTAAATGGGCCCACAAAGTTAAGAACCCATTTCTCAAAAGGCTCTATAACCACCTGAACTTGTAACAACATCTCATCTAATTGAATGGGTTGGACCATTCTCTGGAAACCATCACACTTTTGCACATACTCTTTTGCATATAGAAAAATAGTGGGCCAATAATATCCCATGTGCATGTTTTGTGGTGGGTCCTTTTATCAGTGAAATAACCTCCACAGGGCCATCATGACAGGCCTTCAAAACATCAAGAATTTTGTCTTCTCGGATGCATATTTAGATAATTTGATCAGTTCCTGTATAGAAAAGAAAACCATTCAACCACGAGTACCTTGCACTATGTTGGATATTCCTTCATCGTTATCCAGGAGAAAGATGGCATGCGACTTTCCTCTAGAAAGAAAAATAGTTATATCCTTATACCAAGGTGTATGCACAAAAATTATGAATAAGTGTTCATCTAGAAATTCATCTTCTATAGGATAATCATCCCTATTGGTAACAAATCTAGATAAGAAATCTCCTACTACACTGTCTTTACTATGCTTATCCACAACTGTAATATAAAATTCTTGTAGGAGTAACAACCATCTAATGACTCGTGCATTTGTAATAGGTTTGTTAGTGAGATACCTTATCACCGAATGATCTGTGTGAATGAAAGTGGGATAACCTATGATATAGTGCCAAAAATTGTTGACTGAGAACATCACTACAAAAAACTCCTTCTTTGTAACTATATTTTAACTCCACGGTAGTTGAATTTTTACTAGCATAGTAAATATCACATGGCTTTTTGTCATCCTCCTAACCTAGTACTTCCCCAACAGTTCTATCAGATGCATCTGAAGCAATGTAAAACAACAAGATCTAGTCTGGTCCTTGTAAAGCAGGGGTTGTGGACAGTAATTCTTTTAATTTCCCAAAAGTTGAATCGCACTTGTTTGTCTAAGAAAAATCTGCATCTTTCATTAATAAAGCAAATAAAGGAGAAGTGATTTTTTAATAATTTTCCATGAAGTGAAGGTAATAACCAGTCTTTCCCAGAAAAAATACGTACCTATTCCTGTGTCTTAGGTGGAGGCATGTCGAGTATTACCTTAACCTTATATGGGTCTACCTGAATACCCACAATAGAGAGAAAATGTCCCAGCATAGTCCCTTCTTAAGAATGAGTCTACAACTGTTAAGAATGTACGATGGAGTTTTTTTTGGATAGAGTTGCAATCCCATATTCTCTTTCTTTTCTCTATTTCTTTTAGGAAGATTTATCCTTTTCTACAAAGAAAGAATGATACAAATTCTATGAAGCAACATATGAATACTTACATATCAGTTTGTGAACTTGAATTTTATCTTGGTTATCCCTCTTAAAATCTATGATATGTTGGCGGTATACTTGCTTGTAAAGAAGATACCTTTCACTGTAGTTTATAAATATACTCGTGAGTGGGCCATCATATGTGAAAATAGGTGGAGAATGGTAGTCAAATTCCCTTGGATGTAGTGCAATGCTTTGTAAATGGCATTAAGTTGGATGTATTCTTTAGCTTTTCCATGAAACATTGTTCTGTTGCATCTTTTATGCTCAGTTTTCGTGTTGTTCTCTTAAGTTGTATAATAGCTTGTTTTCCTTGTTCTATGTATATAACCCTTGAGAAGAATCTCTTGAACATAGTGTGTAGTGTATATGATGAAGAATTTTTTCTCTCCAATCTTTTATGCATGATGTGAGTGACAATGGTAGGTTATTAATAGATTGAGTTTCTTATATTCCTCTATAGATCTTGTAATAATTGTGGATGATCACTTCTCAATGATGGTGAGCTTTAAATTCCTTGTAGTGAGCTATGATTTGTTATGTTGTTGCACTGAGAGGAGTGAGGTGCTCTACAACCCAGCATGGGGGGAGATGTTGTAACATAACGTAACGTTACCAAAAATAAAAAGGAATTAAAATAAGTCATGTAAAATCATAAAATAAAAAATTATGAAAAGTAATTAAAAAATTCCATGTCATCCTATAAAATTAATCAAGGATTTATCAAGCAAGAGGGACCAAATTTCTTGAATTTAAAATTTAAAAAAAAATACATTTCAAGAAAATGGATCCCTCTTGGTTCTTAGTAGATCTGAGTTTAAGATGGATCTATGCTAGTGTAATTTCAATGATTCTTTCTTGAATTTCATTTTTTGAAAATGCTCTAATTTGTAGACTAAGAATTGGAATTTTCACTTTGGAAGGCCTTTCAATAACCACTATTTTCAACTTATGCCATGAAATATTTACTGACTACATGTGTTTAAATTTACAACGGGGAAGACAAAGCATGTAGTCCATGGAAGATAGAACTTGAATATGCTTTTGGAATATATTTGAACAAGATTTTGATAAGTAATTGGAGATGAGTGAAAAATTGAAACACCATACATATTAATAGGCTTTGTGTTCAGGACCTTTGGTGTATCCTTTTTTCATGGAGTTGATGGGATTGCATTTGTTTACATTGAAATCACAAGGAGGTAGGATATTTTTTCTTCCTTTTTCTTACTTTTTCTTAAAGCACAAATGGCATTTCTAGTTTTCATTAGTGCTCTGTCTCAGAAAGGTTTTCACCATGATAAATAATATTATTCTATAGACCTAGAGTCACCTCCAAGGAGTTTTTAAACCGAAGACATGTCCTATACATCTCAAAGAGGTTTTCATCATGGAAATTTTTTATTCTTCTTTCTTTTTATTTTGAGATGGTCTTCATTCCTTTTACTCTAAAGCTAGGGATTTCCTGCATTCACTTCAGTTGTAGCAGTATTTTTTATGATATTCTTGATGATATATTCGGTGCTACATAACCAATCATTTCTCTCTTTTTCACTCCTTAACACTTTTGGGTCTCTCCTTTTCATTAAAACTCATGTAACTCTTTAAATCATGCCTTGATAATCAAGTTGACGATGTTGGCTACTTGGCAATTAACAAAAAAAAGTATCAATTGTCTTGCAATACATGGTGAGATTAAGGAAAAATATATATTTGAGGAATTTATTCTTCTAGTAAAAATAAAAAATAATCACAAATAATGCATATGAAATAGATCTAAAAGGGAGTCATGAAGAAGTTTTCAACATCCTGAGGATCAGTAGATAACCTAGACTACCCAATAGTGTTTTGACAATAAAAAAAATTCTACGACATCATATTGTACCGATTCAACACATGTTGAAGTAAATTATTAAGGAAATATTTAATAAAAGTAGGTTTTAAATTTAATTTTCTTTGATATGTCAAATCGACTAAGAAGCAACTTACATGATAAAGATTTACAATGTCTATCTTGGACCAACATTTACATTTTTTAGCGAAAGCATTTCTTTTGATGTTGGATTAGTGTGATTCAAGTGAGATATGAAATTATATTCATCAGAATATTCCCACTAGAAATAGATTTTAAATAAAATTTGAATTGACATATAAAATATTTTAAGAAACAGTCAACATCAAAGAACCAGTGCACATTTTCAGACATGTAGTCACTATTTCTGGGCATAACTTTTTGTATGGGATCAAAATGGAGTAATTTCACTTGTATAGGAAACTATATCCAAATGTATATATCCCATAGAAAAAAATTTCTAAAATACTGACATTTGTTCCCTCTAAATATGATTGTCCTAGTTATGTTGTTTTCAGGAAAAAAAAAATTGAAGTGTGGCTTCAAGGAAATCCAGAGAGATTAATGAATTCACAAGATCAGTATGGTTCACCATATTACACTGGTTTTTATTGTTTTGGTGTCATGTAGGAGGTCTAAAGAAGGCTTTGTTGGGGATAATACTAGTCTATGATAATCACCAAACTAGCACACACACTAATTATCTATCCAAGAACATTTACTTTCAAGACTACGTGCAAAATATATGCAAATACAATTTCCTTCTAATGTCGTAAGAAAAACTAAAGCAATGAAACTGGTGAGAAAAAGTAGGATTCACTCCTGTCAATCTAATATGTACTCATTCACCCAATTAAAACAGAATTTAGTGACTAACACTCTGCAAGAAAGGAAAGGAAATGTGCACTCTATTGAAATCATATAACCCATAAAAAGCACACTGCTGAAACAACTTCTAGATCTAAAAGGAAATTTATAACCATACACACAACTTGAAAAGGAAATCTTAACTACAACACACAACTGCTAACAATTCACCCTTCAGAAAGCTTCTACCGTAGGAAATAAAATTACGATGTTTTCCAATACTTTGTTTGTACTTTCCATTTTCCCATTGGCTTGTGGGTGATATGGTGACATGACACAGTGCTGAATTTTATAGTTTAAAAACATCTTCCCAATGTTTTTCTCTATCAATTGTTTTGTTTCATTCATGACTATCTCCCTAGGCATTCCACATTGAACAAAAATTTACTCAAATAATAAATCCATGGCAGGTCGCTCTGTTGCACTAGGAAAATCCTTTGCCTCAACCCATTGAGTCACATAATCTGTGCATACTAGAATATATGATTTTTGCCGAGATGGGTGCATCTCTTAAAGGGCTCTATAACCACTTGAAGTTGTAATGACATCTCGTCCGATTGAATGGGTTGGCACATTCTTTGGCAACTGTCATACTTTTGCATGTACACTTTTGCATCTCAAATAATAGTGGGCCAATAAAATCCCATGTGAACTGCTTTGTGCTTGGTCCTTTTGTAAGTAAAATGACCTCCACTGGGCTCATCATGATAGGCCTTCAAAACATCAGGAATTTTTCCTTCTCGAATGCATCTTCAGATAATCTGATTAGGTCCTATATAGAAAAGAAAATCATTCACCCACGAGTACCTTGTGCTATGTTGGATAATCCTTCATCGTTCTCTGGGACAAATATGGTCAGATAACTTTCCTACAGCAAGAAAATTAACAATACTCGTGTACCAAGGTGTATGAACATAAATTGTGAATAAGTGTTAATCTAGAAAGTCGTCTTCTACAGGAGAACCATCCCTATTTGTGACAAATCTAGATAATAAATATGTTACTACATTGTCTTTACCAGGTTTATCTACAATTGTAATATCAAAGTTTTGTATGAGTAACATCCATCTAGTGACTCCTACATTTGTGATAGGTTTGTTAGCGAGATACCTGATCATTGAATGATATATGTGAATGAAAATGGGATAACGTGTGGTATAGTGCCACAACTTATTGACTGAGAACACCACCACAAGAAACTCCTTCTTTGTAGTTGTGCATTTTAATTCCGCGGGAATTGAATTTTTAATAGCATTGTAAATAGAGTATGGTTTCTTGTCTTCCTCCTTACCAAGTACCACCCCAACATTTGTATCATATGCATCTAAAGCAATGTGAAATGGAAAGATCTAGTATGTTCCTCGTAAAACAAGGGTTGTGGATGGTAGTTCCTTTAATTTCCAAAAGATGAATCGCACTTGTTAGTCGAAGAAAAATCGACATCTTTCATTAATAAAGAAAATAATGGAGAAGTGATTTTCAAATAGTTTTCCATGAAGCAACGGTAATAACCATGCTTAGCCAGAAAAATATGTACCTCTTTCCATGTCTTAGGTGGAGGCATGTCGAGTATTACCTTAACCTTCTATGGGTCGAATTGAATACCCACAATATAGAGAAAATGTCCCAACACAATCTCTTACATCATTAGCATATGGCAATTTGTTGTTCTTAGTGAAATATTTGCCTGTTTCCAACATTTGAGCACTTTCTCCAGGTTGGGTAATGCTTCCTCGAGGGTAGTACCATATGGTGTAAAATCGTCCATGAAAATATTGACACTGTAATTGACCATATCTGAGAAAAATCCTAAAACTTCCCTATGAAAAGTATAAGGATTATTATAATCCTCCCTTGTCCATTTATAGTCTATTGATCATTTTGTCTAGCATAAGGAGACATATTTAATGTACTAGAGTATGGGGAACACATTTAGAGGTTAACTGCCACTTACTGCATGTTCATGCATGAGTTTAAGTGCCTCTGAGACCATTCACTACATCTTAGGAGCCACTCTAAATGCCACCAGCAGCCTCCATCAGTTGGTTGTGGTAGGTAACCAGTTATGCTAAGTTTATATTCAATTACATTCAGTTAGATCACATTTAGTAAGTCTAGCGCCAGGTATGCATGGTTGCATGGGGAAGTGGTGCCTTTTTTCCACCTACCTTGTCAGTTTAACTGATTGTCGGATTGATTTAGTTATCATGAGTTAGACTAGTGGCTCCCATGCAGTGACTTAGACTCTCCTAGTTAGCTAGTAATTCAGGTTGAGTTGGTAGATTCGAATCTTATCCACATGATTTGAATTATCCTTATTTGTAATACTGTTGTATACTGCTGAAAATAATGACGTTTAATGTTGTAACTTACTGATCAATTCTAATAAATTTTCTCTGAAATTTGTCTTGTTCAGTGTACATTGTTCATTCCATTCCACTGCACAATTATACCTTTCAATTGCTCTTATTTCCTGTAGATCAATGGTTCAACAATTCAAAAATGGTATCATAGCCTTGTTCAAGCTAGCAGCAAGTCTCTCCAACCTCCATTGTATGCCACAAGCAGTTGGGTTTCCACATAATTCCTACAATTTGTGCCTTGCTAACTCTCGATTCATCTAGAGAAGTCTCTGCAGGTGTGACGGACCCTGAGAAAGTGTACATGTTGAGGTGGAAGGCTTGAAACTAACATGATTGTGAATTGATTGTGGTTTTTGCAGTGTTACTTGTAGGTACCTACGTAGCTTGTTGAAGAATTGATTGATCAACAGACAAATTGATGGATCCCTCATCTCTTGTACCCCATATCCTTACACCCTTCAACTATGTTGATTGGAGGGAAGATATGCAGGTCTCCTTGCGCAATCTTGACCTGTTTAGGATGAGAATGGGCAGAGAGCCAGAGCCCCATCACCCTGCTGAGAAAAACAAGTTCTTGAATCTATTGGATGAAGCCCTTGGCTTCCTATGCACTCACATCTCCCAGGATCTTTTGTACATATTGAGGGACTTAGGACTCTGAAAGAATCTTGGGAAAATATTGAACTCTTATCTAGAAAACAAGATGAGCTTCGAGGGAACATATTGGAGAATGAGATCATTGCATTGCAACCCAGCAGTTTCGAAATTGTTCAACATATTTTCACATCAAGTCACTAGCATTGAAATGTAAACAATGTGGAATAGAGAGGAAAGATGATCATATTGTGTTGTCAGTGCTTATCAAACTTGGTTCTGAGTACTGTCTTTGTCTCTACCTTCCATTTTGGAAGAGATTCCATCCCCAATTGGAAGATTCCTTCTCTATATGTGTTTGTTGAGGCCTTAATACAGGAGCAGGATAAGTTGGTTCAAATGGGAGTGTTACAAACCTCCAAGAATCAAGCTCTTCTTATGTCCGAATCAAACAATGCGCAAGCCAGAGGGAAGCACAAGGGGAAGGAGCCTAAAGCCACTAATTTGAATCCAAAAGAGAATCAGATATCTTCTGAAGGAGCCTTAGGATCCAAGAAAAAGAAGAGATTCAAAAAGACTAGATGTCCATACTGTATGAGAAGCTTTCATCCTAAAATCCATTGCATGAAGAAGCAAATCGATCACCTGAAAACTCTCCTTGAACAGAACCATATTGATCTTAAACAAAGAGTGAAGAAGTATGATGTTGGAAAGCCAATACGGGATCATGAGAGATGTCATGCCTTGAAGGCGGGCCTCACTCGGTCGAAAGCTTACTTGATAGATTCTGGAGCATCCAACCACATGGTTACCTCCAGGGAATCCTTCACCACTCTCAATATCACAGGAGGGTCTACTATTCATATTGGTGATGACTCATAGATCCCAACAACAGGAAGAGGTTCTATTAAAATCCAGCATGGAGAGTTTAGAAATGTAATCTATGTGCCCTCTCTTGCAGCAAATTTGTTATCTGTATGCCAAATGACTCACACTGGCTCACCAAACCAAGTGGTATTTGGCCCTGACTCAGTAAAGATCACATATATCTCAACTGGGAAGATTATAGTGAAAGGTATTGCATACAATGCCTCCCAGGCATATACATTCTCACATTTCATGTCATACTTAGATCCAGTACAACCACAACTTCCATTCGAAGCAGATGAAGGTAATAAAACTCCTTTAATTCCTATTGCAGATACAGATTTATTATTTAACATTTCATATCCAGATTTAGAAGAATAGGAAGATTAACATGATTTTGATATTGATTTTACACCTCAAAGAGATCTAGATCTAGATCCAGCATCCACTTCATCTCAACAATCTAAATGGGCTCAGCAGCTCATCAAAGAAGCTGGAGATGTTGCTAGGGATCCAGATGATAAGAGAAGAACAAGGTCCCAGTATCAAAAAGAGTATGTTGCATTGTACCACATAGATCCACTTCTCCATGAGAGGTGCTTCATGATGTTTGGGTCAGGTCCTCAAACATTCAAGGAAGCTTTCCATGATCCAAGATGGCAGGAAGCTATGGATGAGGAATTTGATTCGCTACATGACAATAAAACTTGGTAACTTGTCTCCTTACCTCCAGGGAGGAAACTAGTTCAATGAAAATGGATCTACAAGACCAAGACAGCCTCTTATGGAACCACAACCAAGTACAAGGCTTAATTGGTGTCCAAAGGTACTCACAAGTTCAAGGATTGGACTATAAGGAGACATTCGCTACAGTAGCAATAATGGATTCCATCAGACTTGTCTTGGTAGTTGCAAATTCAAAAAGGTGGGAGGTACATCACATGGATGTAAAAGTGCCTTCCTCCATGGTGACTTGAAGGAGGCGATTTACATGAAACAACCTAAGGGGTACATTGAGGATCCTTCCTTATTTTGCAGGTCGAGGAAATCACTCTATGGGCTCAAGCAAGCCCCCAAGGCGTGGTATTCCAAAATGGATGCCTTCCTCATGTCACAGATATTTGAACGATGCAAATCAAATTGCAATGTTTACATGCAGAAGAAAGAGGGGTCCTTGTTATTGATTGTGTTGTATGTGGATGGCTTGCTCATTACTAGCAGCTCTTCTACTGGATTGAGAAGAATCAAGTCAGCTCTAAACAAAGCATTCACTATGAATGATCTAGGACTATTAAGACAGTTCATTGGTCTCGAAGTAAGTCAAAATACTTTAGGAATCATGATCTCATAGCCCAGATACTCATTAGACATGCTCAGAATATTCCACATGGAAGACTACAAGGCAACCCCTTTTCCTTTCCTCTATGGTATCAAGGTAGACGAAGGTGGCTCTACACCATTGGTAGACAACACTCTTTTCAGGAAGCTCATTGGGAGCCTTCTATATCTCACACATTCAAGGCCAAACATATCCTATGTTGTGAGTGTTGCTGCCAGGTACATGCAAGAGCCACATGAGCTGCATTGGAAGGTAGCAAAGCATATCTTGCACTATGTGCAGGGTACCAGAGATTATGGGATTCATTATGCAGCTGGTGCACAACTTGATCTCATAGGCTTCACAGATTCATACTGGGCTAGAGATGGGAATGATAGAAAATCCACTTCGAGATTTGTGTTTATGTTGGGATCTGGGTCAATTTGTTGGTCCAGTAAGAAGCAAGTAGCATTTGCACTCTCTTCAACAAAAGCAGAGTATAGGGGGGGCTGTAAATGTTGTTATTTAGGTAGCTTGGCTACATGGAATCCTGACAGAGTTTGATATTCGCACTTCACCTTCAGTGGACATCTATTGTAACAACGAGAGTACCATAAAGATATCCAGTTATCTAGTTCAAAAGCAGAGGATGAAGCACATTGAGGTTCACATGCATTATATTCGGGAACTAGTGCATGACAAAACTATCACACTGCATTATTGTCCTACAGAGGATCAGATTGCAGACATATTCACCAAGTGCTTCACAGAAAATAGATTTGTCTTTCTCACATCTTTTTTAGGTGTAAAGGCTTGATTCATAGTTCCAATTCCTGCTTATTTTTTAGGGGGGGGGTTCTCATGAGGGTTTCCCCATTTTCCTTAGTTTATTAAGAAGTTTTATTTTTCATTAGATTGTATGGGTGACCTTTGGCCCAGTTTCCAGGCCCAAAGTTGTCCACATCAAGATTACGGGGGATGTTAGGATTATTATAATCCTCCCTTGTCCATTTATATTATATTGATCATTTTTTCTAGCATAGGGAGACATATTTATTGTATTGTAGTATGGGGAACACATATAGAGGTTAATTGCCACTTACTGCATGTTCATCCATGAGTTTAAGTGACTATGAGACCATTCCCTACATCTTAGGAGCCACTCTGAGTGCCACCAACAGCCTCCATCAGTTGGTTGTGGTGGGTAACCAATTATGCTAAGTTTGTCTTCAACTACATTCAATTAGATCACACTCAGTCAATCTAGCTCCAGTTATGCATGGCTGCATGGGGAAGTGGCGCCTTTTTTCCACCTACCTTGTCAGTTTAATTGGTTTAACTAGTTTAATTGATTGTCAGACTAATTTAGTTATGATGAGTTAGACTAGTGGCTCCCATGCAATGATTTAGACACTCCTAGTTAGCTAGTTAATTGGGTTGAGTTGGTAGATTCGAATCTTATCCACATTATTCAAATTCTCCTTATTTGTAACACTATTGTATATTGTTGAAAATAATGAAGATAAATATTGTAATTTACTAATCAATTCTTATCAATTTTCTCTGAATTTATCTTGTTAAGTGTACATTGTTCATTCCATTCCACTGCACAATTATACCTTTCAATTGCTCTCATTTCCTATAGATCAATGATTCAATAATTCAAACAGTGTGTGCATTGCAGAGACCAAAAGGGAGGAATCAATATGCAAACATGCCCCATGAATGGGAAAAAGTAGTCTTATCTTGGTATTGAAGGGCTATCTAGATCTGGTTCTAGATGCTGAAACCATAGGGAAAAGAAAATAATTTATTTCCCAAGAGAGTGTTGAGCACTTAGTCTATGAAGTAAAATGGGAAATGGTCTTTTGTGTGGCTTTATTCAGCTCTGTGTAATCTATGCAAATCCACCATTTTCCATTTTTCTTGGGAACTATAACAGTAAGTGATACCCATTCGTTGTCAGATATAGGATAAATGAAATTAACATCCAACAATTTTTGGTGCTCCTATTTGACAATATCTCGTAATGAAGGGTTCATCCTCCTTTGCAGTTTTCTAGTTGGGATGTTGTCTATTTTTTCATGTAGATATGGTGCCTATAGATATTTGGGTGTACACCCTTCGTATCTATATAATCCCATTAGAAAGTTGTTTTTTCATATCTTAAAACTTGTAGCAGTTGGTCTTTTTGCAATGGAGTTAGATTTGGGTTTATATTTAAAGTTTTAGGAGGCTCAATTTCGATAGGAATGCTACCATGAAATTTTGTTGTTGGAATTTCCTATTAATATTCTAGTTCATGTTCAGGATTATCTTATGTATTATCATATGTTGCATTTTGTATTAGTTGATATGCGGGGTGGTAAACAAAGGGTGGGTTAATAATATAGCTAGAAATAATGTCATCCTTAGTTTCATTCTTAAAATTCAGATCTTTATTAATGGTGGGGATAGACTGCACATTTTCAATTTTGAAATCAACCCATATAGAATCTTCAAAAGTCGCACTAGGTCTTGCTCGAGGATAGAGGGTTAGGTTCTTTTTAGAATCCTCATGGGAGATAATCGCATTTCCTGATCTTGAGCTAATATAAGCATAGACTGTTGCTAGCCATGGTCTTCCCAAGATTAGGGGATGACCTTCCAATTGGGATTTTGTCTACGAAACAAGGAAATCGACTAGGTTTTCCAATATTCTACTAAAAAGCTAACATCCTCTATTATCCCATCTGGCATAATGGTAGATATATCTACTAGTTCCAAAGCGATAGGGTTCGATATCATATTTGCAAGGTTCAGTGCCTCCCATGCCTCCTTTGTCATAATGTTAATCGCTACGCTAAGATCAACTAAATTGTTAGGAAAAAAATCCCCTTGAATTTGGACAGTAACGGTCGAGTTCCCAGGATCATCATATTTAATAGGTGTAATATTTCCCAAGATAAGGTCAGGTAACTTTTATAGTACATGAATAGTTGGTGGGTCCTTAGGTTTCCTTCTCGATTTCCTAAGGCACAATTTTCTAATAGTTTTGGCATAAATCAAGACATCCCAGATTTCCTGTAACAATGGTATCTTAACGCATAAAGTTTTGATTTCTCCTAAAAGGACATCCCATACTTACAAAATTTGTACAATTTGCTAGTGCTGGGTGAGGATGGAAAACAAGGCTAAAGTAAAGGGTGATGACCTCTAGCTGGTTTTGACCATTTGATCTCTCCGACTGATGACAAATACACACAACCAAAATGATAGATAGCAATAGGGGATGGTGGTATCTCACAAATGGATAAAGTACTTGGCTTGTTTCCTAAAGGCTCTAGTAAGTTTCCATTTAACATATTTAACAATTTGGAACACTTGTCAACCTTCAAAGGTAGGTGCCCTGGAAAGCCTTATGGGATTCCATAAAATGACAAAGGCATATTCATGATAGGTCAGCCTCACCCTATTGCACTATGGGGGAAAATGAGCCGAACATTATACAATGAATGAGTGTTCATCCTTTGACCATTGAATTTTTAAAACACATTTAACTTTAACATAAGATAATAGACAGCCTCCAAAGAAAGGTGCCTTGGAAATCCTTATGGGTTCAAGAAAATGACTAAGGCCTATCCCCACTGCCAGCGAGCATCCATGGCCTCGACAAGTTTGCCTCACCCTGTTGCCCTTGTGGGGGAAAATGAGCCTTGCACCATATAATGGATGAGTGATCATCCTTTGGCCACTTACTAGTTTATAACATTCATACTTTGCATCATTTAGATATAACATTTATGTGTTCTAATGCTTTATTGTCTAAAGAAACTGTTGGGTGGAGCACTTGCTTTGAGGACTAAAGGAAAAACATCTGGTGAACTTGGTCACACTAACCAAGCCACATGCTTCATAGCCAGAGACACATAAAAACATGGAGTCTATCATGCATGAGCGTCAAGATGGGGAAAATATCTTCAATCTAACAGGTCTCAATCAACACAAGTCATGGGAGAAAATCAATTATCGATGAACTGGATGGACGAAGACAAATGATACATGGAACCAGCATAGCACTAAGGTTTAAAAGTTATGTGAAGCATGGCATAAGCAATAGTCTTCAACATCATATTCTTTAATTATTCTCAACACAAGTTTAAGCATCAGTATATATGTAATATAAGCATACGTCACCAAAATCATCATAACATAACAAGTTTAGGTGTTAATATACATCAAAGAGAAATATCCAACCAAGGAGCCATATACTTGATCTCACCATATACTTGTCTCTATCTGATATCCCCATATGTAACTGTGTACCATATTTTCTACTCTACTAGAATCAACTAGGTCACCACTGAAATCATCTCAATTAAAAAGGAAATCTCAGTCGTGGCAAGGAAATAATCTAAAACAACTGCTGAACAAAGGCTCTAAATGGCTCAGGATACAAAAATCATCCATGTTGTATCCCTGTCAATATGTTTGGCTCAATGAAAAAATAAAGAGATCACTCTATATGCTACATGTTGCATCATGGTAACCCAGCTACATTATATGTGAGAACGTGTGAGTTTTAAAACTTATTAATGAGTATTAAGGAGAGTGTAAATTGAGGTTTGGCACAACAAGCCAATCTCCCTTGAATTGAGCGCTAGAGCGGTTTTACCAAGTGTCCAACGGGACAAGGCATAGCCTACTTTGAGTAGCCCCCTGAATCTATGGTAGTCACCCTCTCCGACCTCTCAAATTCTTTGGAAAGTAATGTGTGTGGATTTCACTATTAATCTAGTCGCCAAAATTCCTTTCTGAAGTAGCCAAACTTATTAGACAATGATGTAGCAGCTCATAGCATACGAGAAGCAAGGCCTTGGTTTATTTTATTATATCTAAATGTGATTTCTATTAGAAAACCACTCACGGCTGAGAATCTCTTCCCCCCTTATGGGATACTCAAGAGAGCACAACCGGGTTAATTTTAAAAGCTAAAACTAAAAAAGACAAAAGAAATTTGTTTTTCTAATTAATCCTACAGCAAATCTCATTCCCCTTTCTGGTAACTCGGGAATGCATGGGGTTAGTATTTTGTTTCCTTAAAACAATAAAGCAAAATAAATGACTAAACAAGAAATCAAAACTAAACTAAAGGAAAAGTCAAATCATGAAAATTCACACCAACATGGATTCCCCTGGGGGGATGGGGAGTGGGCTCTTAGGAGCCTACTCGAAACTTTTATTAAAATTATTACAGCTCTAGAGAAATGTACTTTGGTCCTTATAACTTGGATCCAAAGGCTTACAACTTGGTAAGAAAAATGATTTTTTGGTGAGAGGGGCACTTCGCTGAGCTCTTAATGGTCCATTTTCTCGTAAAACGACCAGAGTTTCCTTCTCTTTTTTGGTAAACCTACAAAAATAAGTAATCTATTAAATGCAAAAGATGCTCAAAGACACTTTAAGAATGCCTTCTAACAACTTCCAAAAAAATCCTTAAAATGTCTAAGTTAAACTAGCTAAAAATGACTAAGGCAAGCTAGAAAGCTTGCCCTTTTAGGATCTTTGCTTGCCTCTTTAAGAGAAGTACAAACAAATCATAAGCACTAAAATGATAGATAAACTCTTTAAGGTACCTTAAAACAATCTACTTTAAAGAAACTTGCGAAGAATAATTTGTTTTCACTATATCTAAAATTAAAACCTTTATGATTGATTTAGATTTGACAACCCTTAGATATACTTATAATTTTGCAAAATATTATAGATGTGTAATAAAAATCGAACTAGTAACCAAGAGAATTAAACTTTAGAAGATGAGAAGGGTGAAGACAAACAACCGTTGAGTTTGGAAAATGGGGTCCTCAAAGTGGGGATCAGAGGGACTAGTCGTTCTTAGAAATATGTTTGAATATGTGAGGATGCTAACATGCTCAACATGCTCTCCAGACTATATATCCCATGATCTCACAAAACTTGCACAACAAAGGATTAAAAGCACCTGATGTAAACAACAATAGAAACTTCAGAAAACATGCATTTCTCATTAAATAAACATGTCTATGTAATGTATCTAATGAAAATTAACATAAAAGCAATGGATGAAACAATCACACTATTCTTCCTTGCTAAGAAATACTTCTCCTTCAAAATCCAGATAAATAACAAAATATTTTATAGTGCAAGCATGTAAATAATACAGTTACACCTCATAAGATCATAAAGACATTATCATCCACACACGAAAGATCCACACATCAATTTTCCTCCAAAGCCTTTGTTCATTCTATAAAAAATACTTCACAAAGATTACAATGCAATTGAGCAAAGGTTCCACCTTCCACCCGTTACAATGGCGAAATGCCTTCTTTATATAGAAAACCCAAGCCCAGGGGGGCGCATTCCATACTTGGAGTAGAGCTCGAGTATTTGAGCAATTTGAGGGAATGATCATGAGTTAATTGCATGCTTGAGTGAAGAGGTAGGCGCCACCTCTCAAAATATGCGCCTACTCAGCAAACTCTCCATCGTATCCAATCCTCATACTTCACATAACCAAGGTGCAAGCATGAATGAGAGGACGTGAGCTTTGAGTTTACATGAGAGGTTGGTGGGTTGATTAGAGTTGGTTGCATTGGGGAGGCACCACCTCTTCCAAATGAGATGCGCCCTCAAATGTCAAAATATCAACCCAATATACGAGTGCCAAATCACCACAACGTGAGGCCTTTGTGAGGCCCAAAAGGATGGCGCAGTCTTCATTTTGTGAAGATTCGCTAGCTTCCAAATTCAATCCAAAAATGATGCTTTAGGCTTGGAAAGAAGTTTCCCACTATGAGAGGCATGATTTGCACATCACCAAACGTGTTTGAAACATGTTTCCTTGACTTTCCTCACTATGTCTTTTAGTCATTTTGTCGCACCATTAGCATTTTTTTTTACAGGTTGACTCTTCTTTTGAGAAATCATGCTCTAAGTGAAAATTTAATCACTCGCAGCACATGAAAAGTGGGTCCTAGGGTAAAGAGGCCGTTTTGAGTGTGAAAACAAGCATCCCCATGTTAAATTCCGCCTCTGGATCATACTTTATGCCCTTTACAAAAAAATTCATTAAACAATTAAAAAATGGCCTAAGTTTGTGGGAAAAATGATTTTTCTTGTAACTTAAACAAAAACTAGGGGGGCCTAGCACATGTCCATATGGCACAACAATAATGTGTAGCACGTTCATATACATTAACACGTGAACTTTAATAAGCTCCTAGGGTTTAACCACCAAGACGACCATTCTAGCTTTGGAGGAGCAAGTGAAAAACTCAAAAATTATACATTGCTTATTCAACATTGAATAATTAACAAGGGAAAAAACACCTTGGAATAATCGACTTGATAACCAAGTCCTAGGAAGCCAAGTTTTTTACAAAAAACATGTGCTAGTACATTTTTTACAACTTCATCGCAGGGTATGAACATGTGGTAAAAAGGTGAAAAATATGGCCTTGGAAGGCCTAAATGGACTTTTAAACACGATTACAAACATAAAATATGTTCAGACTTTGCCCGCTCACTTGAAAGTCCAACTAAGTGCAATTTAGGTGGTAACATCTAGCTCCAACTGTGGGATGCGTGCTTGATCTAGTCTTTAGGCAAGTAGAACATGCAAGAACCATAGAATCTCTGGTTTCAATAATTTGTAAAAACATCTAAACTTGAAAAACCAACCTTAGTAGCACAAAATCTTGTAAATAACCAATGAACCATAAGTTTATTGGAAAGTAAAAAGAACAACTTTAACTAAAATGGTTGATTGTTTATTTCTAAGTACATAAAAGAAATGCAAAAAGGTAAATGCTCACTTTAGGGAGCTTATTTTCCTATTGTAAGCATGACATAATCAAGATGTTAAGTAAAATAAAAAGTCCAATGTAACCACCTTAACATTTTACCAAAATTTAAATTTTTTCCCTTGTGTTTGGTTACCAACCAAAACAAGGATACCTTTTTTACTAGAAAGTGCAAACTTGCACGGAAATTCAGGATGGGTGGGTTGGATGGGAAATCATATGCATGTAGAACTTCATCAAAGTGCTTTCCAAACTGGCATGTTCTTATGCAAGATTCCTCTGTCCATGCTTGGATAGGGCTAATGTACATATTTGTATGATGAAGCAAATCACAAACTCCATCATATATATCAAAAAGGCTCGTTGGATGATAACTAAATGTATAATCCCCAGGATGCTCCAAATCATAATGAATCTCTGAATGTGAAGACGTAGGTTTAGAATGACTTTCCATCGGCTATATCAAATTTGGCTCTTCAATGCAATGCTTCTCCAGGTCTTCATTGTTAACACTCATGTGTGACTCAGGATAATATGGCTCTGGACGATCATAGGAAGAATTTGCATGTTTCTCTTCGATATCAATATTTCCAAAGGTCTCCAAATCAACACCCCCTTCTTTTGATACATCAAAAATGGGCTTCTCAATGTATGTCCAATAATCAACATCCATACCTTTGTCAAATATGGGGGAGTCTTCATCCATGGCATCACGTCCATAGCCATTCTCATCTTCAAGTTCACAATAATCCTCTTCTGAAATTCTAGTTTCAATGATGTTACAAGGGAATGAACTTTTTGAACCCTCATCACCATGGGGAGAACATGGAAGAGTGTCGTCATACACCATATAGAATTCATCATAATTTTCTTTATGTTTCTATAATGGTTTCTTCTTAAGGCAAATCTAGAATACACATGTGATGATCCTTGCTGAAATAATCTCGAGGATCCTTCAAGTCTTCAATACTTTATATTATGGTATCATGAAGAGTATCTTCAATCAAGGGACGATCATGGAAATCTTCGATGAGGTCACTTGGGATATGTTGCTCAACAAGTTCCTCTAGCCTTACCAAATCTTCATTTTGTACAAACGTTTCCAGATGATACTCCTTCCTAGGCAAGATGGCAAGGGAATTTTTGATGAAACTTTCCATATCACCTTTATCATTATCATGCCATTTCTCAAGAAAAATATTCAAGAAGCTTGAAAAGGAAGTAATGCATTTACTAGACATATCCTTATAAAACCACTCAAAAGCCTCCCCCGGAGTGTTAGCAAATACCACCATCCAATCATCTTCATGTAGTACATTGAATTTGATCAAGACTTTGATGAAGGATGTAATGTGAGAGATGGATGAATCCCTCTTTCCACGAAAGGACGGAGGATAAAAATATATTTCATTTGGATCAAAGGAAAAATTAGGAAGTTCAAGGATGCCAGAGAAATCAATAGGATGAAATGTACTAGAAGTACTAGCTCCAAGCCTTTCCTTTTTTGTATCCATACAGTCAACATAAATCTGAGATAACCATGCAGTATATCTTGTACTAAACCAATGGATCTATCAAACAATGAGGTTGAAAGGTTTTACTATGTCGCATGGGCCTATCTACACACAACAAGTCTTCAAATTTTTTATCAGATAACATGGTTTTATCCCTTTAATGGAATCACCACGTGAGAAGAAATATATGCATTAAAAAACTCAGAAAACTACTTTTTGTTTTCTTTGTAAAAAAAAATGAAAAAGGTTTATGTAGTCGCCAGATGAAAAATAAAGATCTACTCTAAACAATCATCAAACAAAGCAAAAACAAAAAAGTGAAAAACAAAGTCGTACTTTGGGAATAAAAATATTTATCCCCGACAACGACGCCAAAATGTCGCTGCCTAATTCGCACGTTGGGTCACGTGGTAGAAATCTTCAAGCCACTAGATGCGACCTTAGGGGCGAGCTCAAGCCAAGTGTTTTCACTTGATACTCAGCTCCTAACTCCTAGCGGAACCAAGGGGGATGGTTCCTAGTAAAATAAACTCTATGGTTTTTAATCTACGAGAGAAATATTAATTCTAGGATTTAAACATGAAATGGATAAAAACCTTAACAATGAGTTACTGCAAATGAATTATAACAACAACAACATTGATCATTCAAACATCATTCATGACAATATGTGGAAATTGATTTAACCATAAAAATGTGAAAGACCAATGACGATGAATATAGAGTGCTTGTGTATAAGGGTTGTTGTTGTAGTCTCTGTGAAAGTATTGCACTGTCTCATTGGTAACTTTTAAAAATTATGAATGAGTTGATTAAGGAGTGGTTAAATTAGGGTTTGGTCCAACAAGCCAAGTTCCCTTGAATTGAGCGTTGGAGCAGTTTTACCAAGTGTCCAACAAGGCGAGGCATAACCTGCTTGGAGTAGCCCCCTGACTCTATGGTAGTCACCCTTGCAACCTCCCGAATTCTTAGGAAAGTAACTTGTGTATATTTTTCTATTAATATTGTTTCCAAAATTCCTTTCTGAAGTAGCCAAACTGATCAGATAATGATGCAGCAGCTCAGAGCATACAGGAAGCATGGCCTTGGTTTATTTTATTATATCTAAATGTGATGTCTATTATCAAACCATTCACGACTGAATAATCTCTTTCCCCTTATGGGATACTCAGGAGAGCACAACCGGGTTAATTTTAAAAGCTAAAACTGAAAAAGACAAAAAAAAAAATGTTTTTCTAATTAATCATACCATGAATGTCTTTCCCATTTCCCATAACTCAAGAATGTGTGGGGTTAGTATTTCATTTCCTTAAAACAATAAAGCAAAATAGATGACTAAACAAGAAAACTAAACTAAACTAAAGGAAAAGTCAAATCATGAAAAATTCACACCGATATGAATCCCCCCAAGGGGGATGGGGAGTGGGATCTTAAGAGCTTGTTGCCACCTTTCACACACCTGGGGGGAGGACATGGAAAAAATCTTCAAGCCACTCGGTGTGTCCTTGGCAGAAAGTCTCAAGTTAAGGTTGTCACCTTGTTCTTGACTCCTCCATTTAGGTCAACTCCTAACGAAGCCAAGGGGGGTAGACCCTATTAGTTGATAAGGATGTTAAGGCTTAGTGTGATGATGATTTAGTTGTTTTTAGGAATTTTGATTTTAAAAAAAGAAGCAATTGAACAAGATACTACAACATAAATATTTAAAACACAACAACATATAAATTAACACATGATATGTAAAGCACACATAAACATATGGTTGTATATTGTAAAACCAGTGCCATGGAGTCCAAAAATAAAGAGTGTTGTTGTATTGTCGAAAGAAATTTTGTTGCAAGTGCTCTTGGTCAATTTTAGATTAATATGGAGATGAGTGAATTAACTTAGGGGGAAGGGAACTCCAAATATACCCGAAGGTACGAGGAGTATGTCCAAAACCCTTATCTGATGCGGCTCCCTACAAGGAATATGTGGGATGGTTGGAGCCTCTGAGACGTGTTCAACACTACACCAACAAGGGTGTATCCTGACGGTGTCTCGTGGTCACTACTCAGTTGTTCCCGTTTCCTTTGTGGATTTTTCCACCGCAACGGATTTTCGCTTGGGGAGGCTAATTTAGGTGTGAAAACTAATTAATCTAATCACCCACTTTGCTTTTGATGCATCCAAATGTTCAGAAGACCCACAGTGGCGCAGAGCATACACAATGGAGCCTAAGTAAATTTTAAGGATTTTATGACTTATTTGTTTGTTAAAAAAGAAAAAATGACCTCCAAGAGTCTCTTTCGGTTCGAGTGAACCTCAATTGGGAAAGCAAGGAGGGTAATTCTTATCATGTTAAAGTGAAATAAAACGAATAAGCAAGAAAGAAAGACAAGTCATCTAATTTATCCTACCACACATCTCTTTCCCCTTTTGGGTAACTCGGGAGGTCATGGGGTAAGTATTAATACTACTTTGATTTAACAAGATGTGGAATGATATAACATTTATCAAAGTATACTATCCTGCAAAAAATAAATAAACAACAAAAAGCAGAAAAATGAAAAAGACGAAAAAAAGGACAAAGACGTGGATCCTCCCTGGGGGATGGGGAGTGGGATCGAAAGAGCCTACTCAGGATATCCTTTATTATGCTTGGTTACAATGCTTTGTTGGAAAATTCCACTTGGTTCTTATAGAAGATGGACCCAAGTGCTTACAAAACTATCAAAAAGTGAAAACATAAGAAGGAGATGCTTCTGGGGATCTCCAGATGGACCAAATGTCAGTTTTTGGGCAGCACCTCCTCCTCTTTTTGGATGGAACTATTAAAAACCAGCAAGAAAAAGTTAATGAAAAGTTCCCAAAAACCCTTTGGAAGTGTCTTTGGACAACCCAAAAAATTTACTCAAAAAATACTACGTTAAAATAATAAAAAAATTGCAATAAAATAACCAAGGAAAGAAGCTTTCTTTGGGATCTTGGCTTGCCTTTACGAAGCCAATACAATGTGCACCTTGATTGCAAAATTTTAAATTTTAAGATTTGAAAGAAAGACTATGCATTTCAACAAGCTTTAGATATGCTTTATATGACTTGTAAAAAATGAAAAACCTTCCTAAACTAGATCTAAGATGCTTATGAAAACTTTTGAAAAAATGAGATCTAGTTTTTTGAATGCTTATAGATGAGATTTAACAAAAAAAATCATATGATAAATTAGAAGCTCATGCATTAACAAAGTAACCGAGAAAAAATTGATTTTTTAAAGAAAAGAGGAAGAGAAGTGAAGGTTGGTTTGTTGATGGAATGAAAACAAGCTAAAAGGAGGCCCTTTTGTGGAGCATCGAGGGATAATGTCTCGAGATTATTGGATAGGGAATGGCGTCAAACTTGATCCATGCCTCATCCTATTGGGAACCTGCAACTAGATCACAAAAAACTTGCATACACCTCGTGAGATCTCGATATATATGTATGAAACAAAAACAAAAGATCATGCAAAAATAACCTCATTTAAGCATATAACTTATATCTTTGAGCATACATAATATGAATAAACAAGAGAAAGTAATCTTACTTGCCAAATTTATACTCTTACTGATCCAATTGAATCCTTTGAAGCTAGAACACAAAGAAGCACAAAATTGGAAAAATTTGCAGTTACCACATTTGCAGCATGACGCTGGGAATCCACACAATACAAGCACTACACGGTATAGCCTCCAAAGCATCTTTATTCATCAAATGAATGAAAAAGAATAGTATTACAATAGCCACTGGTTCTTCATCCAAGTCTAAATAGCTTAGAAGAGAAAATGGAAGCTTTATTTGAAGACATAATCGGATTGTATCTAAGTTGATCTGAGTCACACTAAGCTGAACTGAGTCACACTGAAGACGTCAATGACATCTTTCACCTAACAACCACTCCAACCAATCATCAACTACCAACAAAACCACTTAACTCCTCCATTGGTGTCATTCACTCCCTCATGCGTGAATTTCCAAGGTTGGTAGGAAGTGGGCGATGCCATCCATAGTTATACATTCACTTCCTCCAAAAGTTTAAAATATAGTTTTAATTTCTTTTAAACAATTTTATGTTGGAGAGGGATCCACCCCCTCCTCCAAACTCAACCCTCACCCTCATGCACGAGATTGAAACTAGTTGACATCACCCACTTTACATGCCATCTCCTTCATAACATATGAGATAATGCATTAAAAATATATCCAAGGTTTGTAATACTCATTATATGAAGGGGGGTTCCGCCACCTAAGAAAACTCGCTAGCTTGATCGGTGTGTTAGCTTGTTTATAAAGTAGCAACTGAAGGAAAATCATCACAACAGATTGTAACTTGAAAGTTATAATAAAAGAGCAAGAAATTCCTTGATCGTTGAAGAAGTAGTGATGGAATTACTCCACACAACAAAGAGTGGTGTATTTGTTTCAAATTGAAATTGGGAGAAAAGGAAGCAGTGAAGTTCTCAAGAGAGTTGTAGCAGAGGGTGAGCGAACGAAGGTGAATTAGGCTCCAAGAACATTTTCAAAATTTCTTGACTATGATAGGCTCTGGATTGACGTTTTCCCTACGGTTTTGCAGGTCGTTTTGCTGCTTCATCTCCTAGAGGTGTACGTGTTGTCATCGATCGGTTTGTAGCTGATTTTGATTTTTCTTTCTGTTAGCTTTTCAGAAAATGTTGAAGTGAGCAGAGCCATCGGCTCTGGTTCTTTCACTGGTGGATTGGGATTTGTAGTTGTTGTGAAGGAGGATTCATTTTTGGCTTGGGTGTTGCAATCGCATCCAATTCAAGATTTGAACCCTGTTGTATATTCTTTTTCTGGAGGATTCCTTTTTGGTTTGGGTGTTGCAATCGCAGCCCATTCAATATTTGAACCACTGTTGTATATTATTTTTCTGGACTAGAGTAAGATAGGAGGCCAGATTCTCTTTGATGGATGTCGTAGGGGGTCCTCCCCCTCCTCTGCCACTTGAATTGGATGCATTCAAATGTCTGATTTCTTCCTGTGGCAAGAGGAAAGCAAGTCCAAGTAGTCAGATATTTGTGAAGAAAGTAGACATCCCGTCTGTTGAAGTGTCGATTGAATGGCCCTGCTGTACTACATTAAACCTTGCAGAAAGAGGGCTCATAGAGAAATTTATAGGTCTTTGGCCTTCTCCAAAGGCTATTGAAGGATAGGTTTAGAGAAACTGGAGGCCCTTGGTAACGGAAGGAATTTGAAACCATCTGGTTGGAAGAGGTTTCTATGTGTTTTTTTTAATTCAATTGAGGATCGTGACCTTATTTTTCGTAACGCGCCATACTTCATGGGGCCTCAAGAGCTCTATTTGAATAAGTGGACTCCGTATTTTGACCCTACCCAAGATGTCCCGTCTATTGTTCTTGTTTGGGTCAGGCTTCCTCATTTACCTTTACACTGCTGGAATTCTGAATCTTTTGAAACCATTGGGAATAAGCTTGGAAAATATATTGATAGAGCAGAAAGGAAAGATCAATACTCGTGTGCAAGGATTTGCGTTGAAGTTGACTTGGAAATTGGTCTTCCTGGGGCGATCAAGTTAACAGTAGCTGAATGGTCTCATATTCGAGAGCTTGACTATGAGCAGCTCCCTTTCAAGTGTCGCTTATGTCATTGTTATGGCCACTTTGCCCATAATTGCAAAAAAAAATAGAAGAAGACCTTGAAAAAGAGAAGGTTGACCAGTGGACTCATGTTCAAAAATCAGGTAAATCCTCCCAAGAAAATAGAAAGAAAAGCAAAGAAGCAAAGATTAGGAATGGAGACTCTACTTATGGCAATAAAACTCAGTCCTCTTGTCCATCTAATCAATTTGTTGTTTTAAGCTCCTCTGTTCCTATTCTGGAAGAGGGTGAAGTACAGTGTTTTAATGAGCATGAAGATGAAATGGATTTAAATACCATACCATTGGAACAATCTGGACCAAATTCAGAATTTCTTAGTGGAGGTGTAAAACTACAGGAAATCCATCCTTCTCCTGGACCATTAGAACAATCTGGACCAAATTCAAAATTTCTTAGCGGAGGTGTAATCCTACAGGAAATCCATCCTTCTCCAATTGGATCTAGTCCCTCTTCATCTTATGCAAAAATATTAAAGACAAAATCAACTGTCAATTTAGGTTCATCTGATGATGATTCGATTGAGCAAATCTCCATGAAGGCAGGTAGGAAGTCTCGAAAGGAAGCAAGAGAAGAAGAGGCTAAGAGACTAAAGATGCAGGGCTGTCAGTACACCATTGAAATGTCCCTTGGCAGAAGCAAGAGAACTAGACCCCCAAAGGGAGTAATAACTCCCTCTTCCACCAGTAAATAATGATGATCGTCTCTTGGAATTGCAGGGGTTTGGGGAATCCAAATAAAGCAGAAGCTGTTAAATACTTATTGAGAATGGATTCTACTGATATTATTTTGCTCCAAGAAAAAATTGAAGAGGAAGATCTTCTCTCCCTTAGTAGAACAAAGTGGAAAATGAATGATGGAAAGGTTGTCAACGTGTGAGGCTCTTCTGGTGGTCTGGAAACCTTATGGTGAGAGGATAAATTTCTCTTGAAAAACTCGTTTGTTACTCAACACTGGATTTATACATAACTCCAACAAATTTCAAGTAAGATTCATTTGGCTCTATTCAATCTCTATGTCCCTGTAAGCTTTAAAGAAAAATGAGAATGTTGGAATACATTGACAGATTTCTTATAAATATCCTCTCCCTCAAATATAATCGTGGCAGGGGATATCAATATAATTCTTGAACCCAAAGAGAAGAAAGGTGGAGTGCGTCGAAAGGATCCTTTTCAAGATTCTGTTGAGTCTTTGATTCAAGCCCGCGATCTTCTAGATTTTAAACCAAACAAAGGTCATTTTACATGGTCTAATAACAGAGTTGGGACTGTTAATATCTCTGCTCGCCTTCACAAATTTCTTTCTCAAAGTTCCTTAATGGAAGGGAATTACATTATTTCTTCCAATTTTTTTCCAAAATTAACCTCAGATCATCATCCCATCTCATTGATATTTGAAGAAGAGGAAGATATTGGTTCGATACCATTTCGTTTCAGTCCTCTATGGATTGAAACAGACGGCTTCTTGGAAACTGTGTCTCAATCTTGGTCTTTATATATAGAAGGATCTCCTAGTTTTGTATGGGAGAAGAAACTAAAGAATACCAAGACTGCTTTGAAGAATTGGGCTAAAAAAGAGCTTAATACTGCAATGAGCAGTAGGCAAAAGAATGTTCAGGAACTAGCAGAAATTCAACTAGGAATGGAGGATGTTGAAATCACCAAAGCTCATTTTTCATTAGAACAATCTGCTCAAATAAAAACCTTTCATTCTTTTCGGCAAGAAGAGGAATATCTAAGGTTGAAGTCACACAGTCTTTGGCTGCTAATTGGTGATAAAAGCAATGCCTTCTTCCATCACCAATGCAGAGCTAGACTCTCATGAAACCATATATCAGAAATATCCATAGAGGGAGAAATCATTAAAGGCCATGAACCATTAAATCACGCTACAAGAAGACATTATCACTACTTGTTTCACAAGGATGGAATTACTAATGCTGAAGTTACTGCAGATTTTTAAGCAATATTCCCTCTATTGTCAATCCAGAGGGAAATGTTGGTCTAATGAAGCCATTTACTAAAAATGAAATACTCAATGTCATTTGGGCAATGGTGCCAGATAAAGCTCCTAGACCGGATGGCCTTTCCTTCCACTTTTATAGAGCTTGTTGGAAAATCATTGAAACAGATTTGCTTCGCATGGTGACATCCTTCCAAAAAAAAAATCCAAAGTGAAAGGGTGTACTAACTCCACTTTTCTTGCCTTAATCCCTAAGGAGGTTAAACCTGCATCTTTTGACGAGTTTCGACCTATTTCACTTTGTAATACCTCCTACAATATTCTTGCTAAAATATTAGCTAATCGTCTCAAGCCTTTGTTAGAGAATTTGATTTCTCCTCTCCAAGGGTGTTTGTAAAAGGTAGGCATCTATTTGAAAATGTAATTCAAGTTCAAGAATCCCTCCATTCTAGTTTTCTTAGGAAGGAGAAAGGAATGCTAATCAAACTAGATATGAAAAATGCATTTGATCGTGTCAAGATTTTCTTCATATATAAAGTCCTTCTCTCTTTTGGTTTCTGCACTGAATTTGTTAACTTGATAAAATCTTGAACTAATAGGCCCTGGATAGCACCTCTGGTTAATGGTAGACCTTCAGAATTATTTCAAGCTTCAAGAGGACTCCATCAAGGATGCCCTCTGTCTCCTTTTCTCTACATCCTGATGGCAGAAACTCTTAGTAGAAAGCTTACAATGGAAAAGGAAGCAAGTTATATTCTAGGAATTAAGATAGTAAGGGGAGTGGATCCTATAAACTATGCCCTCTTTGCTGATGATTCGCTTCTTCTTGGTGCGACCTCATTAAATATTGCCCGGGCCTTTAACGAAATACTCAAAAAAATTTGTTTAATTTCAGGAGCCTTGATCAACAAAAAGAAAAGTGTTGTTTATGCTTGGAATGTGGATCATCCAGCAATTCTTCAAATAGATCACTCCTTGGGCTTCCCTGGATTTGATAAGTGGGAAACGATTAATAATCTGGGATTACCTCTAACTCAGGGACCTATCCCTCCTTCTCTCTGGTTTGAATTTATTGCTAATATTAAATCCAAAATTTCCTCTTGGGGTGGCCAGTGGTAAACCAAGGCTGGACAGTTGATCTTGATTAAGGTTGTCCTTTTAGCCCTTCCCACCTTTCAATCCTCTCTGCTGCTTGCTCTGAATTCTATCATGTCATAGATTTCCAAGATTCTATGAGATTTCCTTTGGAATGGAGGTAAAGGCAATTAGAGTAAGCTCCATCTAGTCAGTTGGGACATTGTCAAAAGACCATTATCGAAAGGTGGATTGCAAATTTGGGATCCTGACTTAGCAAATCTGGTTATGGGAGGAAAAATCATTTGGCAGTTGTTTGTTGATAAAAAGCATCCGGTTAGCAAGATTTTTTGGTTGAAATATCTAAAGGGAGGTTTATTGAGAAACTTAAAAGCAGAAAATCTCCCTAAAGGAACAACAATATGGAATTCTTGTGGAAAAGGAATAAAGCACATTCAATAGCACCTATACAGAATTCCTGGTAACGGTTCGAGGATTTTTTTGTGGGAGGACAATATACTTGGGAATCCCCCTCTCTCTTCCTTAATTTTGTTAAATCTTGTCAGGTTCATTTTTGACAATCATCGAATTACTAGGCTTGTAGATTTATGCTCTTGGGACATCAATGGGAATTGGACAGGTTGGTAGCTGCCAGACTTTCCAGAACCTCTTCAGCCTCTAGAAAATCTGATGTTTTCCTCACTATCTGGCATTGCTCCAATCCATCGTTCTCAAAAGGATCAATGAGGGTGGGGACGCACTAGTTTTAACTCTGCAACCCATGGTTTTTCTACGCTTCAACCTCCACATTCATCTGTGTGGCCTTCTTCTCTTTGGAAATACGTTTGGGATGCTTTCAGTCAACGCAAGGTAAAAAAACTACCTGGCTTCTCATGCACAACCATGTTCTGACTGGTGAGAATATACTGAAGCGTGGATTCAATGGTCCTTTTCGGTGTATTCTTTGCAACTCAGCTGCCAAAATTTCTGATCACATTTTCATTGACTGTTGGTTTTCTTAAATCTTGTGGGGAAGCATCCTTCATGGTTTGCATGTCTCTTTTCCTTCTGAAAATGTTGTTCCTTTCTTTTTTAGCAAGTGGAAAGATCAGAATCCCCTCAAATTAAATCTAAACGTTGAGTGGAATAAAATATGACAATTTGTGCCAAAGTTTATTTGGTGGACTGTGTGGATTGCCAAAAATGAGTGGATTTTCAGTAATAAACCATCCAATCCTATCAACGTTGCGGCAAGAGCCAAATATTTTACTGTGGAGTCTGCTGGAAGTCTGGGTAATGCTTCTCTTCCTCTTGAAGCAGTCGAATGGTTGGGTCCCTACTTGAATGGTGTAAGGAGTGCTGCAATTAAAAAATCAGGTCCGCTCCCTTTCTAGCTATTGAAAGATAATGCTGCAAATTTCTCCTTGAGGTGGAAGAGGAATGAAATTCCCACTAAACTCTTTGACGGTGCTTCTAAGGGAAATCCTGGAATTGCTCGAGCAGGTGGAGTGATCTTATCTCTAGACAGATCTATTGAAACCTTTTTTTGTTGGGGTCTTGGGATATGCTCGAATAACCAAGATGAATGCTATGGTATTTTGAAGGCCTTACAGATATTAAAAGATCTTAGATATAAGTCAATTCAGATATTTGAAGACTCAAAGTTACTGATTAAAATTTTGAATTCTGAAGATCATTTTAACAATCCTTCTTTGAACAAAACCTTAAACAGAATCAGAAATATTTTAAAAGATTTTGACAGGGTTATTTCATATCACATTCTACGAGAGTTGAATAATCAAGTAGATATTCTGGCAAATAAATAATGTCTGATGCTCCAAGGAAGCCTCAGGATCAACGATGAAATCAGCTCATTCCATCCATTACCGTAATTAAGATGCATATTGATGTGTCCCAATTACATGAATCTTATCTTTTGAGATACTTGCAACAATTTTGATCTTCTTCAAGTATCAATTTTTCTCTATGTGTAATCGGTTGTTAAGGCATTAGTTCGACCTTCTTGTAATTTCTGATTTTATAAAAATAAAAATAAAAAAATTATCCATTTGCTTTAAAAAAAAAAGTTCTCAAGAGAGGAAGTGATTGCAGGAGGAAATCCTATAAAGGGCAGTGAAAGCTCAAAAGGTTTTGAGCAAGATAACCAGGGTAATACCAAAATAAATAAAAACTCAAAAGAATCTTGGTGAGTTGTTTACAGCAGGGTGGAAAAGACTTGTTGTTGTAGAGGTTTAGTTGTAGTCACCATGAGTATGGAGGAACTCATAAGGAAATAATAAGAGAAGATGATTGTTGATAGTCATGTAAGGGGTTCAAAGGGAGGACATATTAGAGAGAAGGAATATGCCAAAGAAAATGGAATGAAGAAGATGAGTGATGAGGAATTGGATCGAGAAATAACTGAGTGAAAGGAAAGAATTAGTATGATGAGTATGTTGCTACAAGAAATGGAGAATGAAGACCAAAGAGTTGGGTGGAATCTCAAGGATAATTTCAAGTGGCATATTAGGAAACTATATGCCAGGAAGTTGAGGAAGAAGTTGAGACATTGGATGAGAGCTCTTTTGAGAGATAAAGGGTTTAAATTTACTGATTATGATGAGGAAGAGAGAGTTTATTATTGTGAACCAGAATAAGGAATACTTCTTGGAGAAGATGATGTTGAAGAAGTTGAACAAATACCTATTGAAAGTCTCATGGACTATTCAGAGAGTAAACATCAGCATGCAGATGTACTAACAGAGGTATTGAATGAGGGTAGAGGGCCGTATGTTTTCAAAACTGAAGATTTGTGTTTGTGTGTGTGCAAGTTATGTAGGTAAAGAAGGTGGGAAGCCATTCAAAGTTGTCATAAAGGGAAAAAAAATATTGCAGAAATGTATCAAAGAGATACAGACAAGAAGAATCCAAAGGATGAAGTGGAAGATAATGGCCTTTTGAGAAAGGGAAAGATCATAAATGAAGAACAATACTCATCTATAGTGCTTACAAATTTTGAAGAAGAGATGAAGTACCTAGTAGACTAGTCCAAGGTTGAAGATAGACAAATCATGAAAGGAGTTGAGGTAATGACTTTACCCTTAGAAAGACAAATTTTGTTAAGTAAATACGAATGTATATTGACCAAAGAGGCAAGAAGAATTGTCTTTGAAGATAGTAGAAGGATCTCTCTACAAGAAGGTAAGGTGGATGAAGACCATATTAAGTTTGCATACCAAGACAAGTTCGAGGAAACATTAAGCCAAAAAAAAAATTAGTAAACAAACAACATGATATTTCTTTGAAGCATATCAAGCAGCAAGTGGGATTATGTGACAAAAATATGAGGTAGCCATGTGCCTTATTAAAATATGAGGAATAACTTAGAGAATATGCACAAAGAAGAAATGCAAACCAGAAAATTATTTCAAAGGACACCCGAAAGTTTAAATACGTTATTAAAACCAATACAAATTTAAAGACTATGGATGTGGACAAAACCCAAGTATTAGGATTTAAATGAGCATACACATAATAAAAAATGAGAGAACACAAATCCATGCTATATTTTAAAAAAAATTATGCCCAATAACAAGAAGATCATTGAAAGAATGACAAGCATAATAAGACAAATACACACAAAGATTTATCTTTCAGATGGACTCCTCTTTCTCTCTCTAGTGAGGTTACTTGAGTCGCAAGTGTGTCCAAATGAGGAAGACTCCTCATCTATTTATACACATCAACTGTGAATCCTCAAAACCCAACAGGGTCGATTTCACCTCTCCAATAGAGCCGAATTGCCTAAGGAGACACAACAACAACTTTAACTACAACACGTGGGTGCTATTGACCTGAATTACAACATCATCATCATCTGCAACATCAATATGTAAATGCTAGGACATCATCATCATCGACAACATCATTATGTGAATACTAGAACAACAACAACAACATTATCATGTTAGTGCAAAAAACAACTTCATTAACAAATAAATGTTTGATCATCATTCACATCATCAGCATAGAGATGTTGGAACAACATCATCAGCAACAACATATCAATGGTAGCATCATCATCAACAACAACATCAACGTAGAAATGTTGGGACCACAACCACATCAACATCATCAACACAAAATGTCGGGACCACAACCACATCAACATCATCAACACAGAGTGTTGGTATCACAACCACATCAACAACATAGAGTGTTGGAATCATCTAAAGCGACATCACGGTGGACGCTCTAATAGACCCATTTAGCCTTGTCTATCTTACTAATCCTTTCGTACCAAACAAGCCTAGCCAGACATACCAATATACCTAGGGACCAAACAAGCCGTGTTTGTCTTATTAGCCCTTTCAGACCAAACAAGCCTATCCAGACATACTAATCACCCTAGGATCAAACAGGCCTTGTCATCACTGATATAACAATCCCAATTGGATCAATTAGGCCTTATCAGGATGACATACCAATCCTAGACTAAGATGCCACATGATTGCAACAGGAACCATAACCACATCCACATCATCACTCCCTCTTTTGAGGGAGGTCCTTATGGACTACACCAATCCTGTCTCGAAAGTATTCAAAATTTACATGAGAAAAAGGATTAGTCAATACTTCGACCACTTATTCCTCTATAGGAACATATTGGAGCTATACAACTCCCTTCTGCACCATGTCTCGAATATAATGGAACTTTATATCTATGTGTTTTGACTTGTCATGAAACACAAGGTTTTATGCCATCTTAATGCAACTTTGGTTATTATAAGAGATATCAGTCACATCCATATTTATATTTAACAATCATGTTATCAACTTGCACAGACAAACTGCTTCACTACAGGCTGAACATGTGGCAATGTATTCAGCCTTTGTTGTACTAAGAGCAACATAAGTCTACTTTTTTCTAAGCCATGAGATCACACTTGATCCCAAACTGAAACAACATCCTGAGGTACTCTTCCTATCATTGATGCTTCCGACCCAATCGAAATCTGTATAACCATGTAGTGATCTCACCATCGACTGCATATATGAGGCCACAATCCAATGTACCCTTAAGGTACCTCATCACATGTTTTGTTGCAACTAGGTGAACATGTCGAGGCTCCACCATATACTGACTCATTTTGTTTACAACAAAACATATATCTGGTATAGTATTTGTAAGATACATCAATGAGCCAATAATTTGTCAGTATAATGTAACATCGAATGTATTTGAGGAATCATCATTCAACAACTTCAAGTTGGTCACCATCAGAGTGTTCATTTCCTTGCAATCCAATATCCCAAATCTCTTTAGGATCTCAACAACATATTTTCCTTGATTTAGGAAAATCTCATCTAGGAACTACCATACTTCAAGACCAAGAAAATAGTGCATCATACCAAGATATTTCATTTCGAATTCAACAACAAGCTTATTCTTGCATTCATCAATAAGCTTCTCTTCACCTGTGAGAAATAGATCGTCAACATATAGCAACAAAGTCATTAGATCTTCATCAACAACCTTATAGTAAAGGTTGGAATCTGCTTTACTTTTGGTAAAGCCCAAGCTCATCAGAAATCCATCAATTCTTCCATACCACGCTATGGGTGCTTTCTTTAACCCATATAGTGTTTTCTTTAGTATACATACATGTGAATTTTTGTCACGGGTTTCAAAACCTAGAGGTTTTTCAATGTCTACTTCTTCTTATATCACACCATTAAGAAATTCCATCTTTACATCCATTTGGTGTAGCTTCCATTCCATCTTGGCTTCCAAGGCATGGACAGTTCTGATTGAGGTATATCTTGCTACTGGTGCAAAAGTATCTTCATAATCAATTACTTCTTTATGTAAGAATCCTCGAACTATGAATATTTCCTTGTACTTCTCAATACTTCTGTCTGTTGAATGTTTTGTCTTGAATATACACTTTGAAGAAACAATTGACTTCTCTCTTGGTCTTAATACTACATCCCAAACATCATTCTTTATGATAGACTGATATTCTTCGATCATTGCATCCATCCACTCCTTCTTTGTAGCTTCTTCAAAAAAGGTAAGTTCTGCATCAACAAGGTTACACATCAAGCCCACATAGCTGGAATAGGTCCTTGATCTTTTGCTTTCTTTTGGAGCTCCATATTTTTATACACCTTGAATGACATCTCGAGCCCAAGCTGGTATTCTCTTTTGTGAGATCATCTCTTGAGGTAACCCCATCGTATTTTGGGGCTCTTCCATGTCATGATCTTCTGGTACATGTTCTTCTTCAACATTGCGGACTGACATTCTACAATTTTTTTCAATTCTAGGGGCTTCATGTTCTTCTTCTTGATCTTCATCTACATGGTTCTTTCTGGACTTACTGAAAACTGCATCTTCATCAAATATAACGTCTCTATTGATCTCGATCTGGCGATAACCCGGAATGTACACTCTATAAGATTTTGAATGATCACTATATACAACAAATATTTCGTTCTTTCCTAAAGGGTCCAATTTTGATATTTTCTCCTTGGGAACATGTATAAATACATGAAAACCAAATATCTTTAGGTGGTTGACTTCGGGCTTATTTCCGGTAAACATTTCCTCTGTAGTTTATTCCCAAGGGAACTATGGGATATTTTGTTATGAACATATACTACGGTTCTAGATGCTTCGACCATAGGTGCATGTGTAGGTCTTGATCATGAATCATGGATTTCACAACTTCCATGATAGTTCTATTCTTTCTTTCTGCTACTCCATTCTGTTGAGGATTATAGGGTGTGGTTAGATCCCTCTTAATCCCATCTTCTTTGCATAAATACTTGAATTCATTTGAAGTGAATTATCCTCCATTGTCAGATATCAAGGTCTTGATCTTCTTTTCAGATAAATTCTATACAAGAGCCTTGAATTCTTTTAATCTTTCTAATACTTCATATTTTCCTTTCAAGAAGTAAATCCAAGTCTTGCGGGAGTAGTCATCTATAAAAGAAACATAATACACATACCTGCTTAATGAAGTGGATGACATTGGACTGCATACATCTGAGTGAACAATGTCCAAGATCCCTTGTTCTCTACTATTGTTGCTTGGAAATGGGTTATAGGTATTCTTCCCTTGAGCACGTCCTTTGAAAACTCCTTCATCGTTGAATTGTATTTTATGGTAAACCAGTGACTACCTTGCTCACAATTGGTAGTGCTTTGTAGTTTACATGAGCAAGTCTCCTATGCCACAACTCACATGGGTTGATGGTACTAGTTGTTAGGGTTGAGTCTGAGTGTTCCTTCAACTTGTAAAGTCCTCCTTCTTCTTCACCAATCACGACTGCATCATTTATTGCTTTTCCCTTTGGCCACATAAGGACTTCTCCATCTACAAAAACAACTCTGAATCCTTTCTTATATAGAGCTGAGATAGAAAGTATATTCTTCTTCAGTCCTGGGACATATAAGACTCCCTTCATCTTCATAGACTTTTATGAGTCCAACTTGTAAAAGGCTTCTCCCATTCCTTTGATTAGGATATTGATAGTCATCTCCAAGCTTTACTTTGTAAGGAGAGTCTTTCTAAACAATACATTGAAACGAGTCCTTATAACCTGTCATATGTCTGGAAGCTCCACTATCTACAAGCTAAGTGTCACTTCCATGAGAAAATGATACAGTGAGGGTCGATATCAAAACATATTCTTCAGCATAGTCTTCATTTTCATTGTTCTTTTCTTCAATTGGGTCATCATCATCAACTAAATGGGCATGTAACCTTTTCTTGGTTTGATCTTCTTTGAGTGGACAATTTCTTGCAATGTGTCCCATCTTGTGACATGTGAAGTATTCAAAGGATGAGAAGTCTCTTGTAGGTCTTGAGTTCCTTTGAAACTTTTGAATTCTTCTTGGAGAATGATCACAAACCTTTCTCTTGTTTGATCCTTTCTTTACATGAGATGCTAAGGCTTGATATTCACCATCATTTAGATTTTCTTCTATATTAGCTATCCTTCCTTCTTCCTGCACACATTCTTCCCAAAGTCTGCTGAACTTGGTGAGCTTTCTTCTAGCACAGATTACTCTAATGAAAGATTCCCAATCTCTTGGGAGACCATTCAAGGTGGTCATTACAACTTTTTATTCTTCCACCATGTCTCCAATAGCCTCCAATTGTTCTTTGATCTGAGATACTATGGTGAAGCTGTATGACTGAATATTTTCTTCCTTCTGGATCTTCACTCCCTTGAGTTGATTTCTCAAGGTCATTCTTATGTTGATGTTCTTTCCTTCAAAGAGACTCGTTAGTGCATCGAACATTTCTTTTGGAGTCTTCTTTAAGGATACTTGAGGAATCAATTGATCCTTTATAGAGTCAGCTATGATCCTCTTAGCCTTGACCATATCCTTCTTATGCTTTTCTTTTGCTTCATCTCCTTCAGGTTCCGGGATTTCATGTTTAACATAGCTGTATAGGTCACGTTCTTCAAGGATGATCATGACTTTATACTTCCATGCTAAAGTTCTTTGCTCCTTCAAGATTTTCATCAAGCTTGGTGTTGTTTGTCATATTTAATGATTGAGAACCTCAAATGGAAATATAGGAGATAATACTTACCAGCTTGAGGACATCTTTTGGAATGAACTTCAGGTTGAACTAGGGTTTGATAAAGAAACCCTAATGATTTGAGGAAACCCTTTTTAGTTGTGATCACTTGCAAGAATGATTGGAGGAAAAGATGCGTCTCTCCAAGGCGATCTAGACTGTATCTTGCTTTTCCTGAATTTGTGAATGGAACCCTAAAAAATATAATGCCCTAGTTCCTCCCAGCAGCATTGACAGGTCAAAAATTGAAAATATTCAGAATTGAATTCTGCCACCACAAAAAGATGCCCCCTCCTAGGGAAATTTGGTCTATCCTCCTTTTTCAACCGATATGTCGAGGTAGTTGTCAGAACAACAAACCCAGCTTCTTGTACTACGAGAAACTATTGCACATTGTCTTCTTTAAGGTTAGCTTTGATACCATGTTATATTTTTTTAAGTTTTATGCCCAATAACAAGAATACCACTGAAAGAATGACAATCACAACAAGATAAAGAAGACACAAAGATTTGTCTTGGGAAACCCTCGTGGGAGAGAAAACCCAGCAAAACTTCCTCGATATACAATACAACCAAAGACAGTGTAAGACCACAAGACTAAGATATACTGCTTCTTCTCCTCCAGATGGACTCCTCTTTCCCTCTCTATCGAGTTTACTTGAGTTGTGAGTGTGTCCAAATGAGGAGGACACCTCATCTATTTATACACATCAAGTGTGAAGCCTAATAACCCAACAAGGCTTACTTCACCTCTCCAACATGGCCGAATTTCCTAGGGAGACATAACAACAACTTTAACTACAACTTGTGGGTATTATTAACCCGAATTACAACATAGGTTAACCTCAATACTTTTACATGACCAATTACATCAATGACATCCCTAATTGGAGGAACAACATCTTCGGAAGTGAGAGACAATAATAATATAATAATAAGTACAATATAATATCAGCGGTTACATTATTTCAACAATCCACATAGCAACACATTTAAAATAGACACACAATGTTTACGTGGAAAATCCAAAACTGGGAAAAACCACCGTAATAGATCTATTTTCTCCCTTGACCTAAACATGCCAAGCCGTCCCAAGTGAGCTAGCCACCACTCACCTCCAAGCCACTTTACAATGGAACCTCCTCAATCCTTATAAAGGATTCTTTACATGTAATACCATGGGACAATACTATGGGGCACCAAATACCATTGGCCACCAATACCATGGACAAATACTATCAGCTATAATAAACCATTTTCCCAAACCATGTGCTAGACCTCAACCACCTTTGACTCATTACATAGTTAAGGTTAACCCTAGCAATCCCCCCTTTAAACTTGACTTGGAGTAAACATCAAGCCCCTCAAAGTTTTGCCGAGGAATCTCACATACACCCCCTATCACCTAGGTATATCTCCCGTCTTTACCAGTGCATTACCATGGGTATGCATCCATATGCCCTTTTACATGCAAATTGGTCATTGTTTTTTTTTCATGTGTCTTCATGGTGACTACACCATCACCATCTGTTGCTTCATCCTCTATATTTTCCATGCTCGCTTTCTTGCTCATTTTCTACCATGCCCCTTTTGTACTTGCATTCAACCTTGTCAATGATGTCCATATAAAAAGAGTCCATCTACCGGATTACATGGGTCCTCAGCCGCTGAAACTGCCAGTTCTCTAGGAATTCTCTTCACATACATGGTTCATTAATCTTGGTCCCACAACTAAAATTAAACCATTTGACATTCCTCCTACAATCGAAGACTAAGCCTCTCCGATCCACATCAAGATAGATACGAGTACACCTTCCACCCTTGGACCTACCCAATGGTTCATTCCACACTTGATACAACACATCCCTTCTCTGTGCATAAGAGGGATGCAATTTTTCATGCTTCTAAGCACTCAGGAAATCACATTTTAACAGGAACAAAAAAATGTTGGGGTGTTGGGTACCATCGAGCATGCACCCCACAATTAATTCAAAAAACCAGGTACAACACAACGAGCACAACTATATGCCAAACCACAGCCCTGGTACCCGTTCTTAGGATTTCAACTAGTATACATATAATTAATAATCAGAGAACACAAACCCATATAGCAACACATTTAAGATAGACACACAATGTTTACGTGGAAAACCCACCATAATAGATCTATTATCTCCCTTGATCTAAACCGACCAAGTTGGGCCAAGTGAGCTAGCCACCACTCACCTCTAGGCCACTTTACAATAGAGCCTCCTAAATCCTTATAAAGGCTTCTTTGCATGCAATACCAAGGGGCAATACTATGGGCCACCAAATACAATTGAACACCAATACCATGGGCTATAATAAACCATGGGCTATAATAATCCCATTTACTAAAAATCTAACCAATAGAGCCATGTTTGGATTATTTGGCTATTGAAACCAATCTTCCAACCAACAAATAATTCATTACTCTAATCATATATGCTTTATGCTTTGTCTCTCTATATTTTATTATTATTATTATTTTTAAACATGTTTCATGTTTCAACTTATACCTTGTCAATTTACATTGTCATTTGTAATTTCCTTTAGATTGTGTTATTTTGATTGGTGCAATTGTTTATAATTTATTTATATTGATTTTATTTTACATATATATTTAGTTTGAGCATGGATCTTAACATTTTATTTGTAACATTAATTGCCATATTAAGACAATAGTACCAAGAAAAACATGATTAATCACTAACATAAAGCTCACATTTAAAATTCAACCCCACACATTTATAGAGACTTTGTACTCTTAATGTGGAACATATTCATTATTCTATCTAACAAACTAATCTCAGCATGAGTAGGTAATGAAGGCTTAAAGAACAACCTAACTTTCCATCCCTAGTTTTCACTTCTAACTAGCCTTACATGAGTGGGGTTTTGAGGTCATGAGACCCTTTTAATATGATTTTAAGGAGAGTTTTATATATATATATATATATATATATATATATATATATATATATATATATATACACGGTCTACATAAATCTTTCAAGGGGTGCAAGGGGTGCACTGGAAGGGTACTAGCTTTGTTAAGCTATTTTAGATCCTATCCTTGGTACCAATTTAAGTGCATATTTAAGTGTATGACATAAAAAGACCTAGAAAATTGAACCCATCACATGGACTGCCTGAAGGCTTGATCCCCGAGGCATTAACCAACTGAGCTACCACATGCGGCTATATATATATACCCACTTGTACATATATATACAAGTGTGTATATATATGTACAAGTGGGTATATATATACACACACACACTCACTTATATACTTATATATGATGATGATGATGACGGTTAATGTCCATTGAGACCAAAATTTGGTCTATTGGACCTTAAGAAACGAATTAATTAGTTTGTTTTAAAATTGTATTCCTATGCTCAAAGAGCTTGGTGAGAAGCGTCCCGATCTCACTATAATTTTGACAAGTTAAAAGGCTAGGAAGGTCGGTATTGCAACAAAGATTATGAAACTGAGATCTAATGTGGGTGTACGCAAGGCACTCTAAGAGGAAGTGATTTTCATCTTCAATGTTCCTATTCTCACAGAGACGACAGATCCTTTCCACCCATGGTATTTTAGGCATTGTCCAACGACCTGTTTCACTATGGAGCTCATGAGAATTCGTTCTTATCTTGGTTATATTAATTTTTTTCTTTGATCTGGTTAATACAGAGAGATACTTTTGATCTTCTAGAGTATGGTTGATGAACTCCTTATAATATCTTAATTTTCTTTTAGCCTCTAAATCTTTCTCACACCACAATTTCTCTTTAAACTTAGAAGTAACAATATTTTTAATGTTATTAATATTTTGCAATGCAACATTTTTGTCGATCTCTCAGGGGTTTAACCAGGCCATGGTATCTTTATACCAAGCAAGACTTGAGCCTTGGGTGGTTTTGGCTGGAATTAAAAGCTAGCTTAGGAAGTCTATGGTCTCTCATGTTATTGATTTTGTGTTTGTACAATAGGAGCCTAGTTATAGCTAGGCTATCGATAGGGGAAAGACCCACTTCTATAAGGAGAATATGATATGGTGTATTGCTTCTAATTTTGAGCTTATACGTTATAAAATGCTTCTGGATTTGCTCAATCTTTCTCTAGGATTCTCTACAGATGCTGCAACCCCAAACCTCATAACCATACAAGATAACAGGAGTGACTAAAGTTTCAAAGATGAGCTTCTTTTTATCCCACATCACAAGGTTTGTTGCTTTACAATTATTTTCAAGACCAAAATAAGCTTTCCACCCTCCATTAATCCTTTTCTCAATGCTATAGTTCCAGCTGAGCTTGTGATGAATATCAATTCCTAGGTATTTGTAAGAAGACACTTCCTCCAAGTTGCTATTGCCATACACAAAATTAACGTAAGTGTCATTCTTGGATTTGATAATCATAACTTTTGTCTTGTCAGTATTGACAGTCATACCCATGGTAGAGCAGAAATCCTTGAGAAGTCGTAGTTGCTTATCAAGATCAGATGGACCCCTTGCCAGAAGAACAATATCATCAGGATAAAGAAGAAGGATGACGACTATTCCAGCTAAGAACGTGCCAGCACAACTCGCTTCTTCTAAACAACCTTCTAGCTTATCGATGCAAATGCCAAGTATGGTAGGGGAGATGGAGCAACCTTGTTTAACTCCGATATTACACTTAATATCTCTCGACCACCCGGATATTATATAAGTGTATAAGTGAGTATATATATACCCACTCACTTATACACTTATATATGGTATATATACATATATATATATGTAAGTAAGTGTATAAGTATCCACTTATACACTTTATATATACTCACTTATATATAAATGTATAAGTATCCATTTATACACTTTATACAGCATGAGTGGGCCTAATGGTTAAGAGCATGTGTTTCCTCTTAGGAGGTCACGGGTTCAAATCCAGAGGGGGGTAGTGTATGTACACCTCTGCAGTTAAATCGCTGCGCAGAGGGGGGTCCCTTGTCCCACAAACAAGGGGGTCTCATACACCAATTTGGTGTCTCGCTTGGCGGTGACCTTAAAAATAGATTATATATATATATATAAGTAGGTATTTTGTAAAGTTTTCAAAATGTATAATTTTTTTCTTATTTTTATTTTAATTTTTAATTTTATTAAGGTTTATAAGCTAATCAAAATTTTACATATGTAAAAATAGATTAAATAAATAAAAAAATTAATATCAGTATTCGGAATAGCCGCAGATATCATTTTCAATTATCGACGTTTCGGGTCCACAACAGGACTCATCATCAGGATGGTGTGATGTGAAGAAGAGTAGGCGATCTCAGTCTTGGCCCTCAACTCTTACCCACTAAAACCAACTAGATGGAAAAGATACGTGGATGACACCAACGTGTTATGGCCACATGGGGAGACTGAACTAAGGAAGTTCTTCGAACACCTTAACAACCGTTCAGATGACATAAAATTCACCATGGAAGAAGAAGACAACGGTAGCCTACCCTTTCTAGACGTCTTAGTAACCAGGAAGGTTGATGGTACTTTAGGACACAAGGTCTTTAGAAAGAAAACACACACAGAAAGCTACCTACACGCTGACTCCCACCACCACCCCTCTCAAAAGATAGGTGTCCTCAACACCTTAGCCATAAGGGCCTCTAAGATATCCGACTCGGAGCACCTGAAAGATGAAAACAACCACCTCACCAACGTCTTTAAGAGCATAGGCTACACATCTAAGGACATCAAGAATGTTTTAAATAGAACCATGAGTAAAACTAACACGCAAACCACAAAGGCAAATAGGAATGAGATAGAGAATATGAACAATTCACAGAAACCAATCAAAAGAGCCTACTTACCCTATATAAAAGGGGTGACTGACAAGA
>LPNX010731867.1:114753-194400 GCA_001517045.1 Pseudotsuga menziesii | reverse complement strand
CGACATTAATTAGCCTGAGCCCCCACCTTTTCTTTTTCTCTTAAGACAATCGCCTTACTTGACACCGCTTTCATGTTTGATTTTCTTACAATTTTTCCTAAAAGCTTTGGTTATTTTCGGTCCTTTTTAAACCCTACATCGCAACCTCACCTTCACTTTTACCCCTGTTGTACTTCAATGTTGAAAGAAAACCTCTCCCTTATTATTAACCACCTTTTGCCTCTAGGTCTTTGAAACCTCGGAATTACTTTAGCCTTACTAGTTCTTTTTAGCTAGCCTAAACTTTTAACTCTTTCAAAACCTTAGATTATTGAACTTATAATTAAAAAACAAATTATTATTAACAACTTATAATTAAAAAAGCAAATTATTAATAAAGTAATATTATAGAATATTATATTATTAACTATACCTATTTACAAAACCTATTCTTTCATAGTAATTATTATTAATAACTTTTAATTTAAAAAGCGAATTATTATTAAATAAAATAAATTATTATTATAAAATATTACATTATTAACTAAACCTATAAAAAAACCTATTCTTTCATATTAATAAAAAATAAAAATAAATTACTATAAAAAACCTAATTATATAACCTATTCTTAATCATTCATTAGAAATTTTCCACATAAACCTATTCTTAAAAACCCTAATTAAGTGGGCTTTATGAAAATATTAACAAATGGAAATATTAATAAATGAAAGACTTTTATAAAATAATTTCCTTGAACCTTTTATTAACCTTTTCTTAACCGACATTAAAAAACCATAAGACCTTACCAAAATTTTTGCATATAACTCTCTGCAATTAAGTATTAATAACCAAGACTGAGATCGCCTACTCTTCTTCACATCACACCATCCTGATGATGAGTCCTGTTGTGGACCCGAAACGTCGATAATTGAAAATGATATCTGCGGCTATTCCGAATACTGATATTAAAAACATGCACCGCAGAAGCCTAGCAACAAAAAAATTAATATTATATTTTAAATTTTTTTTGATTTTTTTATCATTAAAATGAACATATAATCTAAAATAATTTTTTTTTATTACTATCTAAACTAAAGTAAGATGAACATATAATCTAAAATAAAAAAAAAACTAAACTAAATAAAGATTAATAATAAAGATTATTTTTCCCTTTTCTATTTAAATTATAATAAAAATATATTTATTATACAATTGAACCACTAAAAAAATTAATATGATTGAAAATTAAAACAAGTTTATTACAAAATTTAGTGAAAAATAAATATCATTGAACCTTCTAGATGTATATTTCATAGAAAATGTATAAAACATTTTACATATACGATTCCACATAATTGACCATAATTATACAATATATATTGTTTGTTTGTTATATATTGAGTAGAATCTTCTATGTATAAAACATTTTACAAATATGTACGATAACGATAACAACACACGATCCCACATCATTGACCATAATTATACAATATATATTGTTTGTTTGTTATATATTGACTGGAATCTTCCATGTATAAAACATTTTACAAATATATAAGATAACAACACACGACCTCAAGGCTCACATGTGATTGATCATAATTATTATACAATATATATTGTTTGTTTTTATATAATGATAGGAATCTCTAATATAAATAATATATAAACAAGGTGACCATACTCTAGCTGACTTATTGTTGACCTTAAATCTTAACATTCACATTAATGTTCACATTCCTTATTATATATGGACAGGAATCATCCACTTAATGTTGTTTTACGAGTTGGAAGGTATAATAAATTTTGACTAATTATTGATTATTGATAAGAATACTGTTTTTTTGGTTATTGACAAGAATACGTATATATAAATGTTTATAATTTATTTATATTACTGTTTTTTTGTTATTGACAAGAATACGTATATATAAATGTTTATAATTTATTTATATTAGTCGCTATTTATAACATTTAGTCTTTTCAACCACTCAAGCTACAACCAAAAAATCATCCACTTGTACTCAATGTTTTTTTTGGTTATGACAGCGACCAAAAAGTGTTCACTACTTTCATAAATGATCGGTCTATCGTATTTCTGCATCGAAAATATATTAATCAAGGTTTTACCTGGGAGGTTCCTTCTCGGAAAACAGAAAACGTAGTGACCAATTCGGTAAAGTATTTCACAATCTGCTGCTTTCTTCCAGATACTTGTGGATTCTAATTCAATTCAGATTGGTTCGGCAGCTGTCGAGTCTCAGCGTCAGTCTTTCTGCAACATTTAATTGGATTGCAATGGCCGCCGTTTCCGTAGTGGTTCCTCGACGCAAGCTCGGCACACAAGGCTTGGAGGTGAGTATGCTAATAGCATCTTAATCCATTCCTTCCGGTTTGCAAAGCTCAGGTGTAATGGGGTATTTCTCCTAAAATGCCCTTCACAATTCTGACTGGCTAAACTGTTGACCATTGGTGACTTGATACGCCTTTCATCGATAAGGAAGCGGATTGTAGATTCCAGACTGTCTGGTCATTAAACTTTCCACTGGGGTAAAAGCAGGAAAGTCCACTTATAGATTTCAGGAGGTTAAATGAACTGTTGTGGTGTTGAATTCATGGATTTTAAAATATCTATTTGGATGAAATATAGGCAGAATTGCCCCGAACTCAATAGATTGTACGATATGGTTATGGGAGAGCAGGTGCAAAGTTAACGGTTAACTTTGCACTGAGTGAACGGTTAACTTTGCACCTGGTCCTAGGATCACTGATCTTACAATCAATCTAGATAAGTATTGCAGAAAAATGAGATCCTCAGCAGAATTGGAGGCCTTTCACTTTTCTGTTTCCTTTTGATTGCATTTTATAGATTAATAATGCCTTTCATTTTTCTATTTCCTTTCGATTCCATATAAGATATTAAGTTTAACAGTAAGTATTTCTTTTTAAATTTTCATTTGTACACTTTCCTGTAAAATCTTTTTACATATTTTTCTCCAAAACTGACTATACATGCATACCTACATACAAGGTTTCAGCATTAGGTCTGGGATGTTCGGGACTTTCAGGGGCATATGGTACATATGCGTCCGAGGAAGACGCCGTTCTTTTATTTCAGCATGCCTTCAATAGAGGGATCACATTCTTTGACACTGCCGACATGTACGGTCATTTTACCAATGAAATATTGGTTGGGAAGGTATTTTCTTTAGTCATGTAGTATTGGTTGGAGTTATTTATTTCATTAAGGTTTTATCTGACTTAATAACCCCCTGTTATCATTTCAGACAAGTCGGAATATTTGTATTAAATGTAATAGTTGCTGGAAAAATAGTTTTCTGATACATTCAATTCAGGGCTTGAAACACTTGCCTAGAGACAAAGTCCAACTTGCCACGAAGTTTGGAATTACGATAAAGGATGAAAGAATGGAACTTGTTGGCACTCCTGAATATGTAAGGAAGGCTTGTGAAGCTAGCCTTCAACGCCTGGATGTTGAATACATTGACTTATACTACCAGCATCGTGTAGACAAAAGAGTTCCCATTGAAGAAACGGTATATTGATGTTGTTTTTATATTCTCTATGATAAATTACCTAGAAACGTGGAGTCTGCTTTTCTTCTTTATGGGCATGCGTTTATTACATATTCTGATTCTTTAGTCCAGAGTTCTGTTTTGCTGACAATGTCAACAGTTTTTACTTGTTTTCTGTTACCTAATTGTGAACATGTTTGTGCTAAATATACAGGTAGGGGAAATGAAGAAGCTCGTGGAAGAGGGAAAAGTCAAGTACATCGGACTTTGCGAGGTCAGCGTTGACACCCTACGAAGAGCCCATGCTGTACATCCCATCACTGCAGTTCAGTATGAGTGGTCTTTATGGTCTCGGGAACTTGAAAGTGAAATAATTCCCACATGCAGGTCTTTCTTCATAAAGGGCCCTCTCGACAGGCATCTTTTTATGTCCATTTCCAATTTTAAAATATGTTTCCGTTTGGTTTGTTGCATTCATTAATGCAATTAGTTTTAATCATATGCTGTACTTTGCACAAACATCATTCATGACCATGTGAAGAGCTATACATTTTCTAAACACATGTATGCGAGGTCTTACTTTCCTTGACTTTGCACAAACATCATTCATGACCATGTGAAGAGCTATACATTTTCTAAACACATGTATGCGAGTTCTTAATTTCCTTGACTTATTCACAAATGCAATTATTTCAAAGGTTGATCTTCATATACTGATATGATATACCTTGGTGGGTAATTCTGTTATGATACCTGAGATTTACAGAGCATCATGTACAAGGATGTAAGATCTACAAAGTGAACAACTGAAGCCAGTTTATCAAATTTGGCTTTACATTATCCTGTGTTGCTTCACACTTCCGATACATTTCAATTATTAGCAAGCAGTTGAAAATCATGAGGTGGGAGTTATTGGGTGTAGAGTGGACACCCTTGAATTGGGAATAGGCAAAACACATGTTTGAGTTTAGTGTTGCCTTATGGCAGAGTTCTGATATGCCAAATAGTAGGAGTCGTTGTCATTCCCTCTAGTTTTGACCCATCCACCATATCACTTATATTTTGGATGTCCATATTCTACCCCTTTTTCGGGAATTTTATTAATTCTGTATTAGTTGGTTCTTCATTTCTCAGACTAGACACTTTTGGCTTTGGCATTTCTGTTAAGAATTGTAATCTCAACGGACCACTATGAATACTGCATTAATTAGTTAGTTAGTTGCGTAGTTGAGTTGGTCACATTAAGTAGAATTAGTGGCCCAAAGTATTTGATAACCCATGGTATTTACCCATGGTTTTGTTGTTATGTAATCCTATAAATGCATTGCTTAATATTGAGAAGGCATTCCAATGCCCAATTGTGTGTTCCGTCTATTTCCTGCTTGGGTTGTTTTCTTTAACATGGTATCAGAGCCTACAGCCTGATCCAAGGGTAAGATCAATACGCCCATAGTGCTTTTGTCTATTCCATTGTTCTCTTTAACATGTAAGCCTTTTCACAGAGTGGAAAGCACTTTCAATCAGAGCACATGGCTTGATCCATTCCTTATTGTTTTGGGTAAGCCTTTTCACATAGTGGAAAGCGCACACGAAGAATCGGGTGTATTTTTTTTTCTTTATTTTTATCTCTTGGGTAAGCCTTTTCACAAAGTGGAAAGCACACACACCAATAGATCCAATCTTATTGGAGGTTGTGATCTGGACAAGAAGATCGATTTTTGAAGATGGTGCTACCACAAGCACTACCGGAAAAATATGAAGAGGTAAGAAATATCTTAACACCAGAAGGTTTATGGCAGACCTTCAATGGAGATGAGTATGATGCATGGGCAATCAAAGTAATTAATCTGTTAAAATTACAAGATTTGTGGCACTTCATCGTTGAAGAGGATCCCATTGATCCAGAAAAGTTTAATGCTTTGACAGAATTCGAAAAAGAAAGAAGGCAAGTTGTTGCCTTATGTCTCATACAAGATAGTATAGACTATTCCTTATTTCATTACATTGTAGAAGCTGATATTCCAAAGAGAGCATGGGATACACTGAAAGAAGTGTTTAGTGAGGAACGCACTGTAGAGGAAGATGACTTTGCAAGTCACGCAAAGCACCAGGAATCCCACAGTGAAGTGGAAGACAGTCAAGATGACTGTGTCTATGAGGCAGCCAATGATCATGTAATCCCAACAAAGATTGTTGATCTTGTTGTGTTTGTTGATGACAGTGAAAACAAACCTGTCATTGTAGCGGTACTCAATGATGTGAGTGATAGTCTCTTTGAGCAAGAGCCAGTTGATAGCAGCATAGAAGCTGCAATAGTTGCTGAGAATGAGCAACAACCACTTGACAGCAGCACAAAAGAACATGCAGTCCACCCCAAAAATAGAAAACCAAAAGTTTGAGGGAGATCTAAGAGCATACTTCTGTTAGTGATGAGCATCTACAATATGCTTTGTTTTCTTCTCAGCCCACAATTTTTGAAGAAGCAGTGAAGGATGCACAGTGGGTACAAGCAAATGAAGAAGTCAATAATGAAGTAGCTGACATTGATGAGCAACACCAAGATGTGAATGCTCTTAAAGATGACAACCAGAAAAATCATGTTGAAACAGAAGAAGACTTGCACTATGTTCTAGAAGCTACATAAGACATTGAAGAACAACTACTTAGCATCAAGATCTAGAAGTCAAAGAAGAAGAAGTCCAAGTACACTTCAAGGAAGAAAGTGAAGATAAAGTTTTTAAATGAAATGTAAGCTTAGCGGAGACATAGACCAGCAGGCATCTTTTGCATTGATAGTGTTGAATGTATTGTCCTAGTTGAGATTAAGGGTGTGTGTTAAGAATTGTAATCTCAACGGACTACTATCAATACTGCATTAATTAGTTAGTTAGTTGCGTAGTTGAGTTGGTCACATTAAGTAGAATTAGTGGCCCATAGTATTTGATGACCCATGGTATTTACCCATGGTTTTGTTGTTATGTAATCCTATAAATGCATTGCTTAATATTGAGAAGTCATTCCAATGCCCAATTGTGTGTTCCGTCTATTTCCTGCTTGGGTTGTTTTCTTTAACAATTTCTTGATTTTGGGCTGCCCATATGACCTTCATTTTGGGCACCCATATTCTGCCTGTTTTTAGCTGACTTATTTACTTCTACAATTAAGCAGCCCTTTCTCTCTATGCTATTTGGCATCCCTTTCTCCCTTCGATTAGGCACCTTACATTTCTATTGGGATTATCCATTTTTGCTTCTACTCCAGCTTTATATTCAGGGCTTATGAGCTGAAGAGGACAGTTTTTAATTGATTAAAATTTGTCACAAGAAATCGCCGCTAGAATTCCAGTAGCTAGAAGCAGTTGATGAACAACACAAAACAAAAAAAGATATATAGCTACAAAAAAATGCCAAAGCGCTGAAATACACCATTAGCAGCTCATCGGCCAACTTTTTATGGAAGAGAACCTCTCCTAAAATATTCTTTTATTGCATAAAGTATGCCCTAAGCAAATAACATAAGCCTTGGAGAACTTTCTCTCAGTTCGATAGAAAATTCTGCAATTCATACTCCCTTTCACTAGCTATGAGCCCATCAATATATAAGCTGATAAGTCCAAAAAGAGCTAACAGCTATAGAAAGTAAAGTGCCTAACTTGACAGAGGAAAAGAGACCTAATTTTAGACGTAGAAAGGTAATTAATTGGGAGAGAAACGGGCATCTAGTAACAGAAGTAGATAAATTGCCTAACAGTAGGCAAATTCTAGGTGCCTAAAATAGAAGAGATCTGGGAGACCAATTTAAAGTGATTGGCAATCACTCCTTGCTGGCGTATCATTCCTCACCATAAGGTAAAAGTACCCTCAAACATGCCTCTATTCCCAATTGAAAATTGCTCATTTTTTATCCGGTTTCTTGTAAATCTATCCACTACAATCTTTCCATTGAATTTTGTGGAGATGATAAGTAATCTAGGATGATCTAGTGCTGAAAATGAATGACGAGGTTGGGTTATTTGTACTGGGATTTGTATGTCACTATGCATGATACTATGCAACTCTGCTGTACAATCTTCCTCATAAAATGTCTATAAGTTCTAGTTCTTCCATTTATATTCTTTCCTTGGCTCGGGAGACAAATGATTTTATACGTATTGTTACAAAAAATGTTGGCTGAACAAACCAAGCTAACTAATCCAAAATAAGATAGGATTATTTTCTTAATGTCTAACGAATGATCATAATAATTAGGACAATGTGACTAAAGAAGTAAATCAGTGTAGATATGGCAGGAGTGTAAAAAGCAGCTTCTAGAGTAACACTATCAAAAGCAGATAAAGATCAAAGTAGCTAGCTAAAAGAAGAGGTACAAGGTACACGAAAAATGCTTAAAAAGCCAAAGCTTATATGGAAACTGCCATGGATATTCCACTAGACAGTTCCTCACAACAGATCTTACAATTTACTACTGAATACTGTGAGGTTATTCTATATGATGCAATGTTTCCTTATGATTAAAATGTAATATTATAAGCATGGCATTCAAAATACTGAAATAAACTGAAAATTTAAAAAAAGAAGCTACGAGAATAAAATGACCACACCATCCACACAGTGAACACAAGATATACCTTGGAAAACCCAATATGGAAAAACCCAGCCTAGAAGTTGAGAACTATGCCTTGCTCTTTTCTTCTCAAATATAAAATGCAAATACAAAGAAATATGGACTCACTATGGAGCTACAATAGACACTATGACCTGAATGGTTGTTACAAGGTCTTCAACTTCCTTTCCTTTGGTCATAATATCCCACCTCTTTTCCCTACTCATTTTGTTGAATATTGTAACTTCAAAGGATATTCTAAATGTATTTTACTGATGTAACCCAAGGGAGATGTTATTATTCCTCCGGCGGGGTGTTACTATTGTATTTGGTCATCATAGAGTCATGAGGTAAAGCCTCCATTGTAATTCGGGTCATTAGTATCCTAATGAATAATTTAATATACTGTTTTGAGCCTTCCTAGGTGAAGTCGACCCAGAGAGTTTACTGGGGCCGACTTGATTAGGGTAAAAGTCAATTGGCTCATTGTGTATAAATAGAGGAGCTGTAATTCTTATTTGGACATAGACTCACTCACTTGAGTAGCGCATAGGAGAGAAAGAGAGACAAAACAGAAGGAGGAGAACACCTGTGTTTGGGGTTATCTCTTATACATCTTATACAGAGGAAGTTTTGCAGGTTTTCTTTCCCTTGGGGGTTTCCCAGGATAAATACTGTGTCTATCTTGTGATTGTGTTTCTATTAGTGATTATGGATATGCTGCTGCTATGGTTTTTGAATTGAACACTAATGAATCTAGTCTAGCATATGAAATCTTAACATGGTATCAGAGCTAAATTGAATAGGACAACTTTCACAAGGTGAAACTCCCACTCTCTCCTCTCTGGAAGAATTTAGGGTTTCTGCAAATTTTGGAATTTGGAAGATCTGCCTACATAGAAAGTTGTGCCTCCTTGGGGCGCATCTATTGAGCCCTAGATAGAGATTTTTGGATGGGTGAAGCTCTGGAAAAGCCAAACCCTAGTTTGGCCTTGAACCAGAAAACTGCAGAAACTAGAACCAGAAATTCTACAGAGCTGCAACCTTGCAAGTAGGATTTGAAGGGTGAAGATTTGGGATCTCCAGAAATTAGTTGGACCAACCAACTCACATCAGTGAAGCACATCTACTAGTAAGGTTAGCCTCCTGTTTTGATAAATTTCATTTTTTAGTGACCTACTGGATAGGATGGCCCCAAGCACTAAGCGTGAGGACAAGCTGGAAGGCATAGAAAACTTCCTAGCTTGGAAGTATAGGATTGGTCTCATTCTAAAAGAAAACGACCTTGAGAAGTACATCAAGGATGAGATTGCAGAACCTAAAGAAGATGAAGCTAAGGAGAAGCATGAACAAGACCTAATCAAGGCAATGAGGACCATTGCTGATTCTATTAAGGATCACTTGATCCCTTAAGTGTTATTTAAGAAGACACCTAAGCAAATGTATGATGCACTTTCCAGAATGTATGAGGGAAGGAACATCAACAGAAAGATGAATCTGAGAGCTCAACTGAAGGGCACCAAGGTGAGCAAAGGAGAGTCTATTCAAGATTACTTCACAAGGGTCTCTCAATTCAGAGAACAACTAAGTGCTATTGGAGATACCCTTGATGAGGATGAATTAGTTATGACTGCTCTCAATGGTCTCACTAGACCTTGGGACTCATTCATTCAGACTCTGTGTGCCAGAAAAGAAAGCATGAAGTTTGACATAGTATGGGAAGATTGCATACAAGAAGAAGCTAGAGTAGCCATTAGAGAAGCTCTCCTCAGAAAAGATGATCAGGCTCTAGCCACCCGTACTAAAGGAAGAAGACAATCAAACTTCAAGAAGAGTAATCATAAGCCTTCAAAGAAGAAATTTCAGAAGAAGAAGAAGGATTACTCAAAGTATCAATGTTACAATTGTCATAAGATAGGACATCTTGCTAGAGAATGTTCATCGCCAAAGAACAACAACAACAACAAGAGACATCATGCTCATCTAGCTGAAGATGAGGATGTAGAAGAAGAAAAGCCTCGAAAGAAAACTAGAGGTGAAGATGTAGAAGAATATGTGTTATTCTCTGCACTCTCTGGGTCTGTAACACCTAGAGAAGATACATGGCTTATTGATAGTACATGACAAGGAAGAAGCAAACTCTGTCAAGACTTGAAGAGAAGAACTCTCCCCAAAAGGTATCATTGGGAGATGACTATCGATATCCCATCAATGGTATTGGTGAATCAAGCTACAAGCTTGACTCTGGAACTTCCATGAAGATGAAGGAAGTACTGTATGTACCAGGTTTGAAAAAGAACCTACTTCCATCTTTGCTCTAGATAAGAAAGGATATAGAGTTGCTTTTATAGATGGACAAGTACTGATGTGGTCCAAAGGAAAGACACTTGAAGATGCTGTGGTCATTGGAGAAGGAGGACTATACAAGCTCAAAGGACATCCAGAGACAACTCTTGACCATGAGACTACCAGCTCAAGTGAACTGTGGCATAGGAGACTTGCTCACATCAACTACAAAGCATTGCCCTATGTGAGCAAGGTGGTTACAGGGTTACCAGATTTGAAGATCGAACATGAGGGAACTTGCAAAGGATGTGCAAGTGGAAAGACCATCAAGAACGCCTTTCCGAAAAGTGAAACAAATAAACCTGAAGAGATGTATACTGAAAAGAAACCTGAAGTGAGCCATCTCAAGATATTTGGCTATCCAGTATATGTACTTATTCTGAAAGAGAAGAGAACCAAGTTGGATCCTTCTGGGAAGAAGGGAATATTTGTAGGATAATGTGAAGTCTCCAAAGCCTTTAGGATATACATTTAAGGATTCCATCATATCGAAATTAGTAGGGATGTAACATTTGATAAAGAGAACTCTTAAGAAGTCTAGAAGGCCTTAGCTTGAAGAAGTAGATGAAGAGGATGTACCTCCCAGAATGATAGAAGCTGAACTCTCTCCTGAAATAGTAGCATCGAAAGATCATGACATGCTATAACCTCAGGAGCCCCCTACTATGGATATCTCTCGAAAGAGAAAACCTGCTTGGGTAAGAAAAATCATACAAGAAGTAGAAAGATATGGAGCACCAGAAGGCTCCACAAGAACCAGTAAAAGTTCAAAGCCATATTCCAATTATGTAGCTTTGATGTGTGATCTTGTAGATGAAGAACCCAACAGCTATGAAGAAGCTGCATAGAAGAAAGAATTGGTTGAAGCAATGACAGAAGAATACCAGTTGATCATGAAGAATGATGTTTGGGATATTGTTCCCAAACCAGAAAACAAGAGTGTGGTATTTTCAAAATGGATCTACAAGATAAAACATGTTGTTGATGGAAGTATTGAAAAGTACAAAGCAAGATTTGTGGCTAGAGGATTCTCTCAGGAAGAGGGGATCGATTATGAAGAGACATTTGCTCCAGTAGCAAGGTACACTTCCATCAGAACCATCATGGCACTTGCCTCCATGATGAAACGACACTTACACCAGATGGATGTAAAGACAACCTTCCTTAATGGTGTGATTGAGGAAGAGGTTTACATCGAGCAATGACAAGGATTTGAAGTCGAAGATAGAGCGACTCATGTATGCAAGTTGAAAAAGGCTCTGTATGGACTGAAGCAAGCTCCTAGAGCTTGGTATGGCAGAATAGATAGCTTGTTGACAAGCATGGGCTTTACCAAGAGTAAAGATGATCCTAACCTTTATATGAAGATTATGGATGATGAACCAGTCATACTATTGCTGTATGTGGATGATCTATTTCTGACTGGAAATGAGAAACAGATCACATGTTGCAAGAAGAAGCTAGCTGAAGAATTCGAGATGAAATATCTTGGATTGATGCATTATTTCCTAGGGCTGGAAGTGTGGTAGAGCCCAGAAGGAATCTTTCTGAATCAGGGAAAGTATGCAGTGGAAATCTTGAAAAGATTTGATATGTTGGATTGTAAAGCCATGGCCACACCCATGGACACGAACTTGAAGCTATTGTCTGATGAGACATTCGATTAGTGGATATGACTCAGTACAGGCAAATTATTGGGTCATTAATGTATCTGATGAACACAAGGCCAGATATATGCTTTGCTGTGAACACCTTGAGTCAGTAGCTAGTTAAACCTAGACGAGTTCACCTGATAGCTGCAAAGCATGTGATTAAAAGGTACGATTGATTTGGGACTTTACTATGGGAGAGATCATGACTACAAATTGTATGGATATACGGATTCAGATTGGGTAGGAAGTGCCGCGGACAGGAAAAGCACCTCAGGTGGATGTTATTGTCTGGGATCCGCCATGATCTCATGGTCTAGTAAGAAGCAATCCAGTGTTGCTCTCAGTACAACTGAAGCAGAGTACATTGCAGCTTGCTCCGCTTGTTGTGAAGCGATATGGCTTCGAAAGCTGATGTCAGGATTATTTGACATGGAGTTGGACACCACAGTAATCCTTTGTGACAACCAGAGTTGTATAAAGATGACAAAGAATCCGGTGTTCCATGACAAATTGAAGCACATAGACATCCGATATTTTTATATAAAGGATGTGGTACAAAAGGGAGCTATCAAGCTCCAGTTTATGAGTACCGATGAGTAAGTTGCTGATGTATTGACCAAGCCTCTATCTCGAGTGAAGTTTGAATATTTCCGTGACAAGCTTGGTGTAGTTCGAAAAGAATTTCCTTACAAGGAGGAACAATGATGGGACTACAAATGATGAAGATATGGACCTTCTTCTAAAAGGAGGAACAAGTCGAAGCTATGGACTTTCCTCGGAAAGGAAGAACAGGTCGAAGACATGAACCCTTCTTGGACAAAGGGGGAGCAGGTTGATAATATAAAACTTCCCAGGAAAGGGGGAGTAATAATGAGACTGACATCGATGATGGATGACAGTGATTATAAAGGTCTGACATTTACTTGTGGACGATAGTATCCTCTCTTGAGGATGGCAGGTATAACAATCTGTGCATGAGAGTGGTCCTTACTAGCTAAGGATAACCTTGCATATGCTACTCTCGCATGGAGAGTACCCACATTCAGTTGTGGATACTGTAGAATAGCACTCACTCAGGAGTGGTCCTAACCTTTGTGGTATGGATGCTCTACGATGAGTCATCACGTATGACAGGACTGACATTTTGTATGCAGTCGATATCTTCTCTGTAGACAATACTCTTGTATGGAGACTATGCCTACATTCATATGTAGATACCATAGAATAATACTCACTTGGGAGTGGTCCTAACCTTCGTGGTATGGATGCTCTATGATGATTCCTCACAGACGTCGTAGTATAACACTCACTTGGGAGTGGTCCTAACCTCAATGGTATGGATGTTCCACGATGGGCCGACATTTTGTATGCAGTCGAGATCTGCTCCGCAGACAATACTCTTGCTTAGAAGAGTATGCCTACACGTAAGTGTAGATACCGTAGTATAACACTCACTTGGGAGTGGTCCTAACCTTAGTGGTATGGATGGTCTAAGATGAGTCCTCACGAACTGTAGGGCTTGCATTGGGTGCGGGCGAGATCTACATTTAGTTGTAGATGATTGAGCTGATCGATATCATGGATCATGTTGATGGAGGATTGCATCATTCTTGGACTTATGTCCTAAAGTGATCGGGATTGATCATCCCGCAAATAGATCGTGTGTACTGAAGGTAGCGTGGTAGCTGTTGGCCTAGGAAAGGAGCACAAGGAAGAAGTTCGCATGCAAGCAAAGAAGGTGCGCCGTGCGTGCGACAGAAAGAAAGGAAATCGCAAAGGAAGCAAAGGACCAGCGCAGACAGAATGGAGAGGTGTGCGGCGAAGGAAAGGCAAGCGCAGGAGCGTGAAGGTGATAACGGCCGGAAAGCGACAGGTGCAGAATCCAGATCATGGCTGTTTAAGGCGGCGTAAGCCTGCAGCCACACACGTACGAGGGGATATTTGTAAGTCAAGCCGATAGTGCCTCGTGTCAAGTCGTAATCACCACAACTGTAGTCTAAGGAGCGGCTGATGGTGACAGTTAACAGATTGGCTCTATGCAGTCGACCCTGCGTGGTCATGTAAAATAGTATAAATAAGAGGGATTCAATGGAAAAAGGGTTGGTCGGGTTTACTTCTATGTTGGTCCCAACTATGTCTTGGTTGGTCTGAATCACGTTTTACGTCGGTCTTGATTACATTTAGGTTGGTTTTCCAGTTGTTGTTTTTGGCTGTTCATTGGCGATCCATGGGGAAGGATGCCATTTTTGTCGTAATGTTGTAGAGATTAGAGGAAGAGAAGACTTGGGAAGAATCTGGTAGCGAAAGGAGGCTGTTGATCCGCGGATCTGGCTGCTGTGTGCGCAGACCGCTAGGAGTAGAGGTAGGCTAGAAGAACAAACTAGAGAGCATGAGAACCATAAGTCTGAGTCTTAAAGACATATCATAAGATCAGTCTGCATCTTGCAGATTGCAAGGTGCTATATCCTTTTCTCATGCAAGATGAAGAGCACCTTGGTGGTTTTTCCTAGATGGGTTTCCACGTTATCTCTTGTGTTTGAATGGATGATTAATGCTGTGAATGTTTATGTGAATGGTTGTTATTTGCTTTCTGTACAATGCTGAATTATTGACTAAAGTGCCTGATGTTATACTGTAATCAGTAGATGAATGCTTGGGAAAGTGTCGTTGAAATATGTGTATATATTGGCCTGTGTTTTTCTGTCTTAAGTCACGACGTAAGTCGCGGACGGTTTGTTAGTACGAGTCAACTGCACTGCACAGGTTGCGCTAGTTGAGAGGTTGAGAACAAGGATAAAGTTGCGCGCGATGACATATAGTTGTGCTCAATCGCGCAAGGCTGACTCCTCTTTCTAGCCATCCTGTTGCCTTTGTTGAGCTCCTTGGTTGCGTGCCAAGGGACTATAATCCCTCGACAATCGCGGAAACATGGTTCCGATGGTTACCCATCGAAGAGATATCTCGGGTGAGACTGCGCTTGCTTCACAGGTGTTGTCGACGGGGCTTGCTCTGTTGGGCCGGTATTTCGGGTATTTGTTGGGTTGACAGGCTGCGCAGAACCTGGATCGCGCGAGTTAGGAAAAGTGGCCAACAAATGGTTCCGTTGCTGGGATATTATTGATCAAATCGAGGGAAATGTTGTGGCACCCAACGAAGGAGTTAGAAGATTGGCTGGATTCTAAAACACTAGCATTCGCGCAAGAACAGAGCGTAGGGACATGGTCGAGAGCAGAGAACTGGATAGACGAATATATATATTCTGATATTCATGAGATCTTCTTTGCCGAGTTCCCCATTTTACTACATGAATGGTTGTCAAGATTGGCGACTAAGCAGACAAATTTTCAGAGAAGAGAGACTATTGAGTGGAGCGATCAGTTGGTTCGTGAGGTAACCAGTGTAAGTAACACCTTTTCTAGAGCTGTTGATTTCTGGGTTGACAGTATATTGCAAGGATATATTACTAAGTTTGCAGTAGATACTATAACCTCATATAGTGAAGCTGAAAGAATTTTTTTCCAAGGACCCCGAAGAAGATACTTGTTACGTATCAGTACATGGATTAAAATGCTTGCCTATCAGAATGGTATTTTGCAGCCGAGTAGTTGAGTTGCGTGCCTAAGAAGGAGGCTATGTCGCAGACGACCTATTGAGAAGATGGGAAAGGGTGAGTTGAAATGTTCCCAGGAAGCATAGAACCTGAATTAGAATTTGGAGTCCTAAGGAGTGGGAGAATATTCAGATTAGGAAAGAGAAGGAAAACCAAAAGGGGACGACGAAATCCTAGTTTGTTCGAGGAGAGCGAACACGAACTTCGGTCGTACGAAGACGAAGGATCTTGCGACGAAGAGGAGGACTATAGCCCTATTTCAGAAGGACCAGAAGATTCAGAGGATTCAGAGGAGACGTTGAGGTCAGGACGTTGTTACCGCCTAAGTTGTACGTAGTGGTTTTTTATCAAGTGAGCCTGGTGAACTGGACAAAGATGATTTGTTTGAACTTCATAATTGCTTCTGAGAAGTGATTGTTGTACTATATCACATGTTCATACCCCATTGGGGAGTTGTACTAAAATGTTCTAGCATGATAGTGTCTGTAAAAGACTCGGTCTCTTAGACTTTATTTGTCAATCTGATCAGCCCATGGTGTTTTTTCCCTTGGTTATTATTGGTTGTTGAATAAGCGACTGATAATTTCTGAGTTTTTCACTCAATACCTCCAAAGTTGGGGTGGTTTGTTTGGCATTTAGGCCTATTGAGGTTATTAGAGTCTATGTGTCAATGTATAAACATGCTAGGCATTATGGTCGAGTCATATGAACATGGCCAAGTCCCCTTAGGTTTTTAATTTTTTTAATTTTAAATTTTCCACAAAACTTAGGCTATTTTTTAATAGTCTAATTGGAAAAATTGGTTTTGTAATAAAAATGGGCTCGGAAATCAGTTTCAGTCATGGGGGTGCTCATTTTCAAGATCAGAGCGCCATGTAAACCCATAGACCCACTTTTTCTAAGTTTTTAGTGAATTGTCCATCACCCAGGTAAAAAATCCCTAAAAATCAAATATTGATTATTTAATGGATAAATTAATTAAATAATGGAGAAAACCCCAAATCCTAAATCATTGGGATTTGCTCCGATTTGATTGAAATCAGTCTCTTCGGCTTGGGATTGACTGGATCTGACAATCCCTTGACAGAAGGAGGTGATCTGGGCTGAACAGAGAGTACATTTATGCATGCAATCTTGGGAATTGCGCCCTCCCTCTCTCCTCCACACGTGTGGGCTCATCTGGATGAGTTTTGGTGGATGCTTCAGTTAGTAGGTTGAGGTGTCAGTCAGATTAGCTCTTCGATTAACAGTTGCACTCAGTGAGACTCAGATCAGACTCAGATAGACTCAGATAAGGCTCAAATTCACTCCACATTAGTGTTATCGGAACCGGCAAAACCGGTTGGTCTGACTGATTTATAGGGTTGGTCGGTCCGGTTAGGAAAAAAAATCATAAAACCGGATTTTTTTCCAAACCGAGTACGAAACCAGCTGGAACCGGCCGGTCTGGAGTGGGGACTCATGAAACTCAATTTAAAAAATAAAAAAACCAGAAAATAAAACTTTGTTGATGTACTTTGGAGCCTCTTTGTTAATGTACCTTGGTTCAGAACCTTAGAGATGTATTGCACTAGGTGCTATTTTGGATATTTGCACCCATATTTGCTATATATATGAGAAACTTTGCATATTTCTGTATTAATGGTTTGGATTCATATGTATGTACATGAATATATATGTTTTTTACAAAATATGAATATTTTATGTATTTTTTAGTCAGCTGGTTTTTTACCCGGTTTTTTGCCAGTTCCGGTCTGGTTTCCGATCCGGTTCACATTTTGGGCTTCGTCGATTCGATGACCGGTCCGGTTCCGATAGCATTGCTCCTCATACAGCTACAGTGTCTCTCTCCTTGGGATTTGTGCCCCCCTGGGCTAGATCTCTTGTTTTTGCTATAAATAAAGCACATATTACCTCTTCCAAGCTAGTTAGAGCCAGATTGAGAAGCTGTTGCTATTGTATTGTATTGTTTACTATTTTGGAATAAATAAGCTTTGGAGGCAAGATCTATGGTGTAATGCTCTTCATGTGTGGATGGTGATTGTCAAGTGCTTATGAGGTATAATCTGTGTTATTTATCTTTGCTTTTTGCTGGTTAATTGTTGGCCTTGAAGGAGAGAGCTCTCTCTTGTTGGGGTAAGAGATCATTCTAGTTTGATTTATGCTCTTACTGTTCACTTATTTCAGATCTCTTGGAGTTGCATGTATTTTAAGTTTAATTGCATGCTTTCCAATTATCCTTTTCCAGCAGCACCTATGTTTTAACCATCTATTTGTGCAAGGATTTCTAAGTTGCAGGCGATCTCACTTGTAGAAGGGGTTGAGCTGGTTTGCATCTTCCTCATCTTCAGGATCTTTTGGAGGGCATAGTCCCTTGGTGTTCCACCAAAGCAGACTCCAAGGCCCAACATTCCCAGGCTTCCAACACTCTCTCTCTTTTCTTCTTTCAAAAATCAATTTTTTTACCTGGTTACTTTGTTTACAAGCTTTGTCATTATTCAGATCTATTATATTAAAGTAAAACTTACATAGATCTATTATTTCAAGGCTCATAATCTAGATCTCATTCCTAAAAAGTTTCATAAAACATTCTAGATCTAGTTTAGGGAAATCGTCTGTTTTGCATGGCAATTTAAAGAGAATCCATAGTTTGCATGCATTATATTTCTGTTTCTGTTTTTAAAAGATAAAATCCAGCAATCAGTGCACATCTCATTGGCTGCCCAAACAACAAGCCAAGATCCCAAAAAAAGCTTGCTTTCATTGGTTCATTTTTTACCGTTCTAACTAGTTTTAACTTAGTTTTTTTTGGTTTAAAGTAGGCTGACCCAAAGGTACTTTCAAAGTGCTTTTGGGCATCTTTCATTCTAATAAGCTCGCTGTCTTTTAGCAGGAATAACAAAAAGAGGAGAAGCTGCTGTTCGAAAGTGGCTTTTGGATCATCCGAATCCCCCCAGGGGTCTCCCTTTTGACTGTAATTTTAATTTTGGGCAATTTGTAAGATCTTGGTTTCATCCTGTATAAGAACCAAGAAGATTCAAATAAGTTTACTGATATTGTAACAACATATAATAAAAAATTTCTCCGAATAGGCTCTTTCGAACCCATTCCCATCTCCCGCCCCTGGGGGGATTCGCGCATTTTTTGTCGTTTTTTGCAATTTCTGATTTTTCTTTGCTCTAGATTAGTTTTATTGATGCAGAATAATATGCTTTGATTACTTTATCATATATTCCATATTACAGTATCAAAGTAACTTTAATACTTACCCCATGACTTCCCGATTGACCCGAAAGGGGAAAGAGATGTGTGGTAGGACTAATTAGAAAACTTATGGTTTGCTTCCTTTTTGCTGCTTATTATTAATCTCTGCAAACAATCTTTTAAAATCAACCCTTTCCTTGATTCCCCGATTGAGGTCCACTTGGACCGAAAGAGGTTCTTGGAAGGTTTTTCTTTCTAAAAACACATCCTTTAAAATTTACTAAAATTGACAAGACTTCGGTGTGTATGCTCTGCACTTGGCTGCGGTTCGTCCGATCAGTCAAGTTGCATCAAAAGCAAACGTGAGTGACTAGATTAATTAGTTTTCACCTTTTCCAATTAACCACCATCAGGCGAAAATCCAATGCCTCGATCAAACCGTAAACGGTGGAAAAATACCCAAAGGAAGTGGGAACTCCTGGACAGTGACCTTGGGGTGCCGATCTCTATTACACCTTAGGGTGTATTATGAACACAGTCTTAGAAACTCCATTCAACCCACACATTCCTTGCGGGTAGCCGTGAAGGTTTATTTTTAGACATACTCTAAGTACCCCTCGGGTATATCTGGAGTCCCCCCCCTTGCCTAATTTTAATCAACTCATATTTCACATTAACATAAAACGTACCAAGAGGCAATTGCAAAACATTCACTACAAGCACATGCAAGTACATTGATTATTTTATGACTCCATTTTAAGGCACTGGATATTTTCTTTCTATATATATATATTGTGTCTTAGCATTGTGCTTTCGTGTGCTCATTCTTTTATCTTGTCATCTATGGTTGTTTATGGTTAAATTTCAAACTCCTAAATAACTCATTCAGTTTAACATCATCATACTAAATAATTTTGCCTTAGTAACTTAATAGGGTCTACCCCCTTGGCTTCGTTAGGAGTTAAGCCTAAACGGAGGAGTCAAGAACAAGGTGACAACCTTGACTCGAGACTTGCCCCCAAGGGCACACCTAGTGGCTTGAAGATTTCTGCCACGTTCCCCCCCAGGTGTGTGAAAGGCGGCAACAGACGTAACTACATAACACCAGCAATATCACTAGAGATAAAATCTAGAGTTTCATCCCCAGAAATGATTGCTAATACAGATAGTGCTAGCCCTGTGACTAGTGCGCGAGAAGGTACACCTCCTTTGAATTATGAACCAGAAAACCTCGACACCAACTCAATGGCTGCGACAGATGTCCGGTTACCCACATTCAATGGAAATGGGACGGAAGATCCAGAACAACATTGGTTCCTCTGTGAAGCTGTTTGGATGGTGCGTTTAGTCCATAATGCAGACATAAAGAAGGCGCAGATGATCACGACCTTGAGGGGTCGCGCGCTAGATTGGTTCATGAAGTTCTGCGTCGCACCAGTCGGAACACCGCAAAAGACCCTTGAAGAGATCCGAGCTGCAATGATCTCTGAGTTCAGGAAACCTAAATCGGAGTCGCAGTGTATTATCGAGATCAAAGAAATCAAACAAGTACTGGCGGAAACGGTATGGGATTTTGACCAACGGTTTAAAACCCTGATGGCAAAGGTACGCTTTCAAATGTCAGATGTGCAGTATAAAGAGTGGTTTATTGCTGCGCTATTACCACACATCCGAGGGCCGTTAATGCAGCAAAAGATTGAATCGCAGACAGAAGCACAAGAACTGGCAATGAAGTTAGAGGCCTCGCCCATTGGCGACGGTGCCGCAGGGATGGTGCAGATCCAGTCGCAGCTGGCCAATCTGATGATACAACTTCAAGACATCAAGAAGGGTAAAGAAGCATAAGAAGATTTATGGTGCACAAAATGTAGGACGGACGGACACACTAAGGATAACTGTCCGACCTTCCTGAACCATGTCGCGTTAGGTGCACCCAACCCATTAAACGACCATGGGCTACCATGGTGTCGCATATGCCAGTGAAGAGGCCATCGCGACGAAGAATGTTTATATTTGCAAAAGGTTGTAAGTACCTTTGCAAACCTATTCTGTAAATTTTGTAAATCAGTAGGACATGATGAGAAAGATAGTAGAGCATATCAGCTCTTGAAAGAAAAGATTGTCGACACCTACTTAATAAAAAATGAAGGGTTCGCTCAGGCTGAATAGGCGCAAGCCTCGTATCAGCCTGCGTAGTTCCCACCTAATCAGTATCAACTGCAGTACGCGCTTCAACAGCTGTACGCGCAACAAAACCCCTATCGGCCACACTACTAGCTGAACCATTACCCACCACAGTAACCACACCTGCAGGGAAGGGGTGGCGGAAACTTCAGAGGAAGAGGTGGAGGCAGAGGATTTGGCAGAGGAAGAGGTCAAGTTACGTGCTATAACTGTGGGCAATCGAGTCACTATGCCAGAGATTGTTTAGAGCCTGCGAAGACATGTTCGTATTGTAAGGGACAGGATTATAATGTTGAACAATGTCCTCAACTGATCGCAAAGTGGCAAGCAAGGACCATTGCAACACCTAACCCTCCACCGAATCCTAATGTGAATGTTCAGATGATTGCAGCTGGACCGCGAGACCTAAACATCGCTGTCATAACCCAAGGAGGTGCGACGACTAGAGCATACCAGGATAAACCGCAAGAGCAACCATAGCCACAAGTGAGGCCAGTGGCGCAGAAAAAGGAGCCACTGAACGTCCAGAAACAGAAAGAAGTATTCTGGGATGTACAATCATAATTCATAAGCCCAGAAGTACCGTCGACTTCCGCAGAAGTTAAAGACATGCTTGAACGGTTTCAACACATATTGCAGAAGAAGGTTCCACCAAAGGTTAGTACGCTAAGAACCTTCCTGTCAAGTTGTTTAACGCTAATGCAAGATAAAGATGCTATTGCAAAACTGCAAGCAATTATAGAAGAGATTCCTATAGAGCCGCGACCTGAGAAGAAAGTTAACCAAGTACGAAAAAATGTAAAACTGGCCGTGAGTTGAGGATGACTGCACAGATAGGTGACTACGACATGGATTATATCATCTTGGATCCGGGCTCAGATGTCAATATTCTGACGCGATAAACATGGGAAAGTATGGGCAAGCCGCGTTTGGACTGGTCTCCTATCCAATTGCGACTTGCCAATCAGGCGAAGGTCTTACCCATTGGCCGGTTGAGCAACGTACCCGTCGATGTCGAAGGACTGCGCACATTCACAGACTTTGAAGTCATTAACATTGTCGATGACACGAACCCATACCCTCTTCTCTGCTGGGAATAGATTGGCCATAGACAATCAGACCATCATAAATTTCAAGAAAATGATTCTCTCATTCGAAGACGAGGAAATGAGGGTAGTATCACCCATTGATCTATTTGAGGGACAAAGATACGTCGAGCCTGTCTATAATGAGGGACAGGGTGACTATCTCGACCAAATCTACAATGTCACAACTATGCACGAAGATTATACCAATTCGACAGTATATGGAAACTTGAGCTGGAGATGTGTGAGTTCATGTACATCTGACTCAGGTGAGGCTTTAGAGAGTTGGCAAAATAGATTACATGAAGTATCTATGAGAAGGTGTGCAAGAGTTACAAGGATTGTGCGACGGGTGGAGAATGAGTCCAGGTAACTTCCCACCTACGAGAGTTTCATACACACATTGGAAACCACACCTAGAACCTGGTATACCTGTATGGAGTTGCGACAAGGAACCCAAGAGTGCAATAGGCTCGCTAAGCAGGTTGCGCAGACATTTGAATTTGTTGACGAGCACCCTACAATTGATGCTACGCTTGAGACGAAAAAGGGGAATATAGTTGCTGAGATCGCTATCAAAGGGGGTAATTCTCACCAATGCAGTGCAACCATTCAACGGTACAGTCTAACTAGAGACCCAGATGATGATTCGACTAATATCAACATATCAGAATCAGAGGGCACACAAGAAGTAGAAGGAAGTAGCATTCCAAGTGACCAGTTCCTCCAGTGCTTGAAAATCAAGAAAGTACATATCGGATTGCCAAAGAGCCCGAAGCTCACCAATATCGGAGATTATTGGGATGATGAAGCAATTGCAAAGATTGCGGATCTTCTGTATGAGTACTAGAACCTATTCCCTACCAACTTCTTAGAAATGAGGGAAATAGTGGGAGACTTAGGGGAGACGAAAATAACCCTGCGACTAGATGCTAAACCTAGTGAGCAGCGACAAAGGCACGGCATGATCAACATATCAGGGTTAGGCCATCCAAAGAAGGAAGACTTGTCTTACTGTATGACAGCAATTTGTTTAAGCACCCATGCAAGCTGAAGACACATCGGCTAGGGCCATATAAGATCGCGCACATCACTGATGCGGGCGCAGTAAAACTCCAGAAGTTAGATGGTACCTATGTCGCAGGTATGGTGAACGACAGTTGCTTGAAGCTATGTTATGACATGCATAACATCCCGGGTTTAAAAAAAAACTAGAGGCCAGAGGACGCAACCTACTTTGTCGCAGGACTGCGACAGAACCAGCATAAAAGAACAAGAGATAAGCGCAAGCAATAAAACGCGTGAACTCAAGCAAGGAAACAAAAGCGTGGAAAAAGAGAGCCAAGCAAAAAGCCGTCAACACATGGGACAAAAGTAAAAAGCGGCAAAAGGATGCAAAAAGCAGGAATGACAGGCTGGTTGACATTAAACTGCGAATCTCTGACAAAGATTCTGGCAGCTGTAACAGCTAAGTGGCATTAATTCGACGCAGTACGAGGAACAGGGCGACGTACTTTTTGGTCCCATCACTCGTCCTCGGCATAACTACCATAACTAGCCTGACAAGTACAACCCAGAAAGCGAGTTAAAAAAGTTAATGAAGAAAGTGTCGACAAAAGCAACCCAGGAGATCGATTAGACCTCGACCTCGGATGCAGAGGGTCGTATAAATACTCGGCTCCCCCATCAAGCATTCTGTTACGCATAGTGAAACCTGAGAAAACTAGAGCCACGAGATTGTAGAGCTAAACCCCGCCATCCTTGTTCAGTTATGCCGACGTCCATGGTAATTAACATCCCTGGTGACAGTGAGGCATCGGACGCGACTGTTATCTCTGGTTGCCCCATTGACGAGGAAGAAGCAATACAGTCGCCCAAGGTACACAAACCGCAACAACAACCAAATATTGACACCATGGCGAGAACACGCAACCAGCATATCAGAGGGGATGGTCATGCTACCATTCCAGCCCCTGGTTCACGAGCTGTGCCTAACCCAGCTCAGAGAATGTTGATTAAGTTGTCATTGATGCCAACAGTGCCTGGTCATTGATGCCAACAGTTGAGTCTTGGTGCCCCTTGTGGAGCCCCTAAGGGTTAGTGTTTGTTTTGTGGTTGTCTGTGTCAAGAGGAGACCTTTTGACTTTGTCCAAGCCCAAGTCTGAAGCCCTTGGAGGCCTTGGGGCATTGCCAAAAGCCCTGTAGAGTGTTCAAGTAATCCTAAGTGGGTCGAAAATGTTGCTAGTGTCCAAATAACCTCTTCAGTGGTCTTCTGTGTGCTATTAAGTTCTTGGTACCCTAGGAGTCCCCAAACCCATAATCTTTTAAACACTTTAAAATCTTTTAAAGACTTACACTTGAATACTTTAATAATTTCAAAAGGTTTAATAAATAATTATGTTTAACCAATTAAATATTTTTTATTAAAATGTTTAAAAAAAATAAAATTAATAACTCATTTAAACATGGAAAGGTGACATTTTTAAACAAGAAAAGTTTAAATTCAAATATTAAAAGGTTTGTAAATAAATAAAACATTTTAATAAATAATTTTTTTTTTATCAATAACTTTTTATAACTCATTAACTTTAGGAAAAGTTTCATTCAAGATTAAAACATGGCAAACATATTCATTAATTTAAGGAAGCCATTCATCTTATTTCATATAAATAAATGAACTTTTGACAACTTACAAAATAGAGTTTTGGAAATTCATGGCGTATACAGTTTTTTGAAATTCACGGGTTAAACTATATTGGAATTCACGGGCTGAACATTTTTTGATAACTCACGGGCTGAACAATATTGGAATGAAGGGCTGAATAATATTTTTATGGGCTGTATATTCGTATGGAAATTCACGGACTGCTTTTACATTGACGGGCTGAACAATTTGTGAAATTCACGGGCTAATTCACGAGCTGTATATTCATGGGCTGCATTTAAGGTTGGAAATTCACGGGCTAATTCACGGGCTGTATATACGGTTGGAAATTCATGGGCTAATTCACGGGCTGTATGTTCACGGGCTGCATTTACAGGCTGGGCTGTACATATCTTGATAATTCATGGACTGGTGAAATTTTCATTTATAAATCAGCAGAGGACAGAGATCATCCTTGAATGCAAGATCGCCGAGTTCAAGCAAAAAAAAAAAAAAAAAGGACTGCCTATATAACCAAATCGCAAACCGGCCGAGGGGCTCTTGACAGAATTGTTGAGGATTATTGCATGGGCTTCATTTAGCAGCGATTTGACTTGCTGGATCAAATTGAGTTCTTCTGGGACAGTTTGTATCTTCTAAAACTGCTATGCCAAGAAAGAGCTGCCGTTTAGATGAAGAAGTTTTTGAATTCAGAATAGACAGGTTAAAAAGAATGCAGATTCTCCTTCAACACTGAGACAGAGATCGCTGGAATTCTTGACCACAGAGCTCGTGATGATCATTTGAGGTATGATTTTCAATGTTTTGACATACAAGTGACAGGTATACAGTACAGATTATATTCTATGATGATGACATGATGTTCAGGTATGTTTAATATTGTGTATATAATTAGTGTGATACTGTATGCATGATGCAAATGTTGATACTACTCTATACACCACATACACTGTAATGGTGAGATGATATCTGTCCCAAGATGATGTCTGATATACTCAGTCAAGACTGTAATTGATGTACTGTGATTGCTTTCCTGAAATATCTTGACAGTCCAAGTTTTAAGTATTGACAGTGATTGACAAAGTATGAAGGTTGTGCGAGTTTTTGAACTTGACAAGTGATAAGATGTTCACAGTGACATGATTTTATAGTGTTATGATTTGGTTCCTAAGGGATGATTTGGCAGTAACAGATTCAGAGATTAGCACAGTACAGAGTGTGTCAGTGATAGGGCTGACTTGGCAGTGTGGGTGGCAGTAATAAGATTGACTTGACAATATTCAGCAGTGTTGATGAGCAGCTTGACCAGCAAAAGAAGATCTGATCAAAGGATAATTTGCAGCAGAAGTATTGTGGTTTGATATGACAGTGTGGGCAGGGAGATGATGTGACAGTATTAACTACAGGGATGACAGTGACTAGAGTGCAGAGACTATTAGCAGCAGCGTTTTGTATGTGACAGGTCCACAGGTTCAGCAATATTCTTCTTAACAGGGTGGCAGGACGGGGCAAGGAAAGGAGGTCGTAGCCTCCTTCCGGTAGAAGCCGGAAAACTAGGGAGTGGTAGCTTTCTTTAGGTTGCAGCCTGTAAAACAGGGGGTCGTAGCCTCCTTTCAGTTGAAGCTGAAAAAAAATAAAAATTGAAGTCTAGATAATAAGACAGTTGTTCTTTTTATCCAGTTATTTCTGGACAACTATTATTAAAAAGGCTTCCGTGGTTTTACCCCCAGGACTTGGGTTTCCACGTAAAAATCTTGTGTACTATGCATCTTGTTATTTTTCATGATTGTTAATGATATGCTGCTATGATTGGTGATTAGCAACTTGCTCTTGATTGAAAATTTTATAATCGGCAAATACTGATTCACCCCCCTCTCAGTATTCCAACAGATAATGCCAGTAGCTCCAGGACCACAACAAGCAGCTGTAGCGCTTGACAGAGAGCCGAGACAACTCGGTGTGACGCAACCAGGAGAGGCGTCCGGACCACCACCACCACCACAACAGAGAAAACACAAAGGTTGTGGCCGCTCTGGACGGGCGAGGAAAGGCACCTGCTAGCAACGGAGCAGAAGATGTCATAGACGAAGACTTGCTGCCGCAAAGAGAGCCGGAGGCAGAGCGAGTTGATCTGAACTTCCCACATTACGTTCGGTAAAGGAGAACTGATGCAGAGGAGGGGGATCTACCAAAGAAGGCGGTGACCACTCTAGTAGCACCGCGGATTCCTATAGGCATTCCCGTGGAAAAGGATATCCTTCCTGAGTTGGCTAGGTTGAAGTTCCAGGATTTTGACACTTGACAACAAGAAGGATTACAGATAAAAGACTGCATGATCGCTGACCAGTCTGCTACAAGTGACGCCCATGTGCTCAAGCCAAAGGATTGGGCCGAGGTACTTGCCCGCTCAGGTCTGACCAACATGCTGTTCATGCCTCACTTTGGCCATAGCGTACAAGTTAATACGTACGTGAAGCAGTTACTGGTCTACTTCCACAGAGGATGCCTATGGTTGGATCAGCCATATCTGGTCGACGCTAAGTTAATTGCACGGATCACTGGCCTCCCGAATGACGGCAACGATCCTGCGCCATACTTGGCCAAGCAAGACGTTAACCCTATCAAGCGGAAGCATAGCCTTCAACGAGCGGGTCGGGGCTTCTTGATTGGGCTCATCCAAGACAAAAGTGTGCGCGTTGCCGCAAAGATCCTATCTTGTAAGATGTTCCACAAGATGATTCCCACTGAATGTTCCGCATCAGTGGTGGAACTACCAGATTTATGTGCGCTAGGAGGAGTATTCAACTGGTCGCGGTTCCTACTGAACGAACTCATAGACGATGCGCTGCAGGCCCAGCACAAGGACACCTACAAATTCCACTATTCCTGGCTATTGATCTTGATTTCGTTCACTGTGTGGGGCAACTCGCTGGACTACGTCCAGATGGATGTCCCACTATCTTGCCTTGGTGCAAGGTACCAAAATTTGTGGGAAGATAAGGCAGACGCCAATTGGCAGAAGGATAACAACATTGCGTTCTTTGTACACGCAGAGGTGCTGCGTGATGTTGTTTGCCAATCTCATAGAATCCACGCTGCGACGGTACACAGGTATGCCGCATTCATCAAGTTTCAAGCTGACGCACATACTATAACCTTGCTGCCAACAAAGGACCCACTCAAGCAGGTGCACCATGCGGATTTCATGGTGGCAAACGAGGACGTGGATGCAATTATTAATCTTTGGCCGAAGGAATGGCGCAGCCCACTAGCAGAGCCGTTGCCTGAAGGGCAGAATGCAGAGGAACCATCGCTTCACCAAGTTAATGGCGAAGAGCATGAAGGAGACGACAACCAAGATGATCCGTATGAGGACGATGATAATATTGATGACTCGGACCATCATGCATCAGCGCCCGCCAAGTCAAGAGCATGCATAGACACAGACGCATGCGCAACAAGAAGAGGGCCACTCGTCCCGCAAGAAGCAGAAAGCCGACAGAGCAGCGAACACAAACACATTGACTAAAGATGATTTGCAGGAACTTGCTGACACTGTTGCTAAGGTCGTGCAAGATAACCTTGCTAGTTTGAAGACACAGCAAGCAAACATTGCTACTCAAGTCGAGGGCCATCTCAATAAGTTGATAGAGGCCATCCAGGATGTCAAAGCCATAATGGAGGCCGAGACATATGGTATTGATCCCAGTATTCTACTAGTTAAACTACCATTAGTGCCACCAATCAAAGTAGTGATTCAGAGGTAGGCATTGGAGGCAGACGCAGAGACAAGTACAGGTCTTGATGACAACAATGCGTAGATAGACTTCTCCAAGCTAGGCTTGGAGGAAGTCTATAGCATCCAGCAGGCAGCCGCGTCTGAAATTCAGCAAAGGGAAAATGCAGTTGCTTACCAGGTAACAAAGGAAGGCAAAGCTGCGCAAGGCCCTATTGAAGGAGAAAGAGCAAGAACTGCAGGGGCGCATCACCTTTCTTGCCGAAAAAGTACAGGAAATATTAGCACGTGAGCAGGACCGCGTCGCATTAGTGGACTCTATCAAGAATGCCATTGCAGCATTCCCACTAGAAGCAGGGCAAGAAGATGAAGACTCCCTGGCTAAAGTGACCAGGCTCGCGAAGATCGCGTAGAATCTTCGACAGCAGGTGGAGCAACTGCAAGCTAGGCAGATACCAACCAAACCCCCAGAGGTGCTTGAGTAAAGAAGAGTAGCGTCTGAAGTTGCTATTAAAATCAGAGAAGGCGAAGCACTCTACGCAAAGGTCGCAGATTCTGTCGCTACCATTTGGGGAGGGCTACTCGAAGATGAAACAACTGAGGAAATCAGGCGGAGTGCGCGAGAGGCAGATGAGAAAATCAGCACTGCAATGGTGGAAATGAAGAAGCTACCCCTTCAACAGAAGGCCATAAAAAATGCAGAGATCAAAAGACTGCAGCAAGAAGTGCAGACCCTTTGCGAACGAGAAAAGGCTAAGGAAGCTGAGGTTGAGACACATCAGTGGGAAGCCGAGTGGCTCACAGACTTTATTCAGCCTGTGCAGAAAAAACTTCAAGGCATAATACAATCAATAGAGGCGGAATCGTCAGAACATGTCCATTCTGACCGTGTTGAGCAGTTGCCCGCGCAAGCAGAGGAAGTCGCTAAGGTTCAACAGATGGTGAAGACATTCCAGGACAAGGTTCGTTTTGCTACGCAGCCTGAGCCGGCGCTGGAAACTTAAAATTGTGCAAGGAAATAAGGTCGAGGTGTGTGACAAAAAAAAAGAAATCTGAAGGGAGGAAAGTAGCGGGGAAAGAATGGTGCACTATAACCCTGCCAACAAATCGACTAAGAGACAAATGGCGCGAGGTCCCAGACAGCTGGCCGACACTAATAGACTGTTAAATGCAGGAGGATTCAACAAAGATTTGGCTCTCGCGACAAGACATCGCCCTAGGTGGATCAAGTGTGGGAAACTCTATGATGGTGACTGACCATTACGTCAATACTCGATCATTGTTGTTAGTATGGGAGAGTGACGACATCGTTAATCATAGCAAATTTGAGAGGCCAATCTGGTACACCAGCCGAAGGTCTTGTCCTAATGATGCACCTGGATAAGCCTTCATGGCATGTGACCTGATGCTCCTCTTATAAAATAAGGGCGCGCCTAGAGCAAACGTCACTTGGTTGTGTTGCTTGAGCACCCGTTACAGGCATCCCTTGGTTGTGCTGCTTGAGCACCAGTTATAGATGGGTTGGGGTGTGTCGTGGCGAGCAGCCCTGTGGGCTAAAGCAGTTGTTGCAGCCTTCAGTGTGTCAGGTATCTCCAAAGATGGGAATAAGCAAGGTGGTAACAGTCTGCAAGTTATTTCGACCCAGCTAGAAGTCTCTGGCGAAGTCATCCTTAGCTATTTAATTTTCAGTAGGTTAGCAGCCCTGACTACGGCACCTGAAAGAACTCCGGTAGGGACCAGAGTTCTTGCCCCATTTGACGAAGTCTGCAGGGTAGGGACTAGAGTCCTTGCCACATTTGACAAAGTTTGCAGGGTAGGGACTAGAGTCCTTGCAACATTTGACAAAGTCTGCAGGGCTAGCGAGCAGGCTCAAGTTCCAACAATCCAAGCGAGGTCTCCATCTGTCGAGGGACCAGGGAAGGGCTACATGGCTAGATATGGCTTGTAAACCGTGATTCTTAGGCGAAATTCGTCAAAGTTTGGTGAATCATTCGCCTCTGAGGAAATCGAGGAAGAACAACAACAAGACAAGCTGTAGCAAGCACACGGAAAACCCCAGGAGCCTGAGAATGATGATAAGAATTGGATTGCTGTGTCGGAATGGGACACTAACAACCCTGGTGAAATTCAGAATTGGAACTCACCATTAACAGTCTTCCGATGGTGCTGAGGAAGATATTGTATGAGTGTTGTAATCTAACAAATCTTCCAAGTATGGGAAGAAGCCGCAGTACAGGAAACACTGTCAAAAAATAAATAAAATTGCAAAGGCTTTTGCGCAGAGTGTGCCTCCTCGTATGTCCATTGCTTCGTGGCTCGGGGCGAGCCACATGTGAGTGTTGGGGGCTTGTTGGCCTCGGAAAGGAGCACAAGGAAGAAGTTCGCGCGCAAGCAAAGAAGGTGCGCCGTGCGCACGACAGAAAGAAATGAAATCGCGAAGGAAGCAAAGGACCAGCGCAGACAGAATGGAGAGGTGCGTGGCGAAGGAAAGGCAAGCGCAGGAGCGTGAAGGTGATAACGACCAGAAAGCGACAGGTGCAGAATCCAGATCATGGCCGTTTAAGGCAGCGTAAGCCTGCAGCCACAGACGTATGAGGGGATATTTGTAAATCAGGCCGATAGTGCCTTGTGTCAAGTCGTAATCACCACAGCTATAGCCTAAGGGGCGGTTGATGGTGACAGTTAACAGATTGCCTGTATGCAGTCGACCTTGCATGGTCATGTAAAATAGTATAAATAGGAGGGATTCAATGGAAAAAGGGTTGGTCGGGTTTACTTCTATGTTGGTCCCAACTACGTCTTGGTTGGCCTGAATCACGTTTTACGTCGGTCTTGATTACATTTAGGTTGGATTTCCAGTTGTTGTTTTTGGCTGTTCATTGGCAATCCATGGGGAAGGACGCCATTTTTGCCGTAATGTTGTAGAGATTAGAGGAAGAGAAGAATCAGGAAGAGTCTGGTAGCGATAGGAGGCTGTTGAGCCGCAGATCTGGCTGCTGTGTGCCCAGACCGCTAGGAGTAAAGGTAGGGTAGAAGAACAAACCATAGAACATAAGAACCATAAGTCTGAGTCTTAAAGACATATCATAAGATCAATCTGCATCCTGCAGACTGCAAGGTGCTATATCCTTTTCTCATGCCAGATGAAGGGCACCTTGGTGGTTTTTCCTAGATGGGTTTCAACGTTATCTCTTGTGTTTGAATGGATGATTAATGCTGTGAATGTTTATGTGAATGGTTGTTATTTGCTTTCTGTACAATGCTGAATTATTGACTAAAGTGCCTGATGTTATACTGTAATCAGTAGATGAATGCTTAGGAAAGTGTCTTTGTAATATGTGTATATATTGGCATGTGTGTTTCTGTCTTAAGCCACGATGTAAGTCACAGACGGTCTGTTAGTACGAGTTAGCTGCGTCGCACAGGTTGCGCCAGTTGAGAGGTTGAGAACAAGGATAAAGTTGCGCGTGATGACATATAGTTGTGCTCAGTCGCGCAAGGCCGACTCCTCCTTCCAGCTATCCTCTTGCCTTCGTTGAGCTCTTTGGCTGCGTGCCAAGGGACTATAATCCCTCGACAATCGCAAAAACATGGTTCCGACGGTTACCCATCGAAGAGATATCTCGGGTGAGACTACGCCTGCTTTGTAGGTGTTGCCGACGGGGCTTGCTTTGTCGGGCCTGTATCTCGGGTGTTTGTTGGATTGACGGACTGCGCAGAACCTGGGTCGCGCGAGTTAGGAAAAGTGGCCTACAGTGGCAAAGGATCGAGTAGATCGAAGTACAACAATGAAGGGTCAAGTAGATCGAAGTGCGGCTGCAAAGGATCAAGAAGGATCGAAGTGCTGCTGCAAAGGATCGAAAGAATCGAAGTGTTGTTGCAAAAGGATCGAAAGGATCGAAGTGCTGCTACAAGGGATCGAGAAGTTCAGAAGGCTGCTGCAAAAGATTGAAGTGTTGCTGCAAAGGATGAAGAAGATCGAAGTGCTTCTGCAAAGGATCAAAGTACTGCAAAGGATCAAAAGATCGAAGTGCTGCTATGAAGGATCGAAAGGTCGAAGCGTTGCTGCAAAAAAACGATTAAGTGATCATGTGATGCAGAAGATGAAGAGTAACTGCTCCAGTCACTGATTATGAAAACTTCCTATGACGTATAGATGTATTACCTTGATGTACTGTTAAAATATTGTCTCTCTGTTGTCCTATAGTCTATGATGATGTTGTTAGTAGAATAACCTTTTCGTTAAGGGGGAGTGTTGAATATTGTAACTTCAAAGGATATTCTAAATGTATTTTATTGATGTAACCCAAGGGAGATGTTATTATGCCTCCGGCGGGGTGTTACTATTGTATTTGGTCATCATAGAGCCATGAGGTAAAGCCTCCATTATAAGTCGGGTCATTAGTACCCTAATGAACAATATAATATACTGTTTTGAGTCTTCCTAGGTGAAGTCAACCTAGACAGTTTAGTCGGGCCGACTTGATTAGGGTAAAAGTCAGTTGGCTCATTGTGTATAGATAGAGGAGCTGTGATTCTTATTTGGACACAGACTCACTCACTTGAGCAGCGCATAGGAGAGAGAGAGAGAGACAGAATAGAAGGAGGAGAACACCTGTTTTGGGGGTTATCTCTTATATATCTTATACAAAGGAAGTTTTGCTAGGTTTTCTTCCCCTGGAGGGTTTCCCAGGATAAATACTGTGTCTATCTTGTGATTGTGTTTCTATCAATGATTCTGGATATGCTGCTGCTATGACTTTTGAATTGAACACTAATGAATCTAGTCTAGCATATGAAATCTTAACACATCTGTGGAACAATAAATCAATACAATAGGAATGAAATCCTTTCCTTTCCTTGTGGCTCATTATTTGACATGTCTTGATAGTTGTCTAGGGTTACGGTTAGTGTTTTGGACCTTCTATAATCTTCTTGAAAGTCCACACATGACTAGCTCTACATGTGTGAGTAATGGGAGCTAACATGACATCCACTTGCTATTGTGGTGGTCAAAGCATAGGTTAGCTTGCGAGAGTCATAAGTTTCTCATGCAAACTTTGATTGAGGTGATTTTTGGATTGTTGGAAAGCTCTTGATGAGTAGAACCTATTAGGCTTGGGAACTTTGTTTGCAAATTTTTGACCCCCAAAACAACTGTTTTGTAATGTCCTCTTCCAATTAGGCCTTGAGGCCCAAAACCGCTAACCTATTTGATTCCTGTGGGTTCGAGCGGTTACTGACAGCTAGGGAATCAGCTAAGGACTGATGCCATCCATAGAAGATCTAGGGCATCATCATTAGGTCAAGAAGGGCCACCGAGGCCAAAGGCCACCTTCGTGCATGCCATCCAAGCATTATTTAATGATGTATGCACTCTTTAAGTCTCCATCCGCATGCATGCAAGTCAACGACAAATTAGAAGATAAAGTGACCTAATTAGGTCAAAGATTAGGGTTTTTGCAGTTGAACGTTATAAATAGAGGATAAAGCGAAAGGAGACTTCACTTTTGATGATTATTATTTTGGGAGCTCTTGGATAGCAGCACAGCGTGCTGCACAGCAGTTGGGGTTGGAGACGGAGTCTTCAGCTAACGGGATTTTGGCAGTGAAACATCTGTCCTAGTCTCATTCAGGGTAAGCCATACAGGTTCACCATTTGTTCTTACATTCATTCATAAGTTATCCAGTATATGGTATAGATCGTTGCAGGGACACGTGTGTAGCCGTAAGGGGGGGTTTTCAGCCAGAAAACCCTAATCAGTTGCTAGGCCTTCAGATCTCAGCTTTACTCCGAAACTCAGGCACCATTCTCATCATCAGCATCATACTCCGGTACCCGGTGATTATCGGATCCGTCTGTGCTCATTCGGAGCAGTTATTAGCAATTTCGGGATCCAGGGGGCGTGAGCAGCTGTCTCTCTGGAGCAAGTCGCTATCCTGCGTAGAGATCTCAGAAATCCCGCATGTTCCAGGCATTCTCTCCGGCATGGGAAGGCTATCAGTCCTGCAAATCTGCAGCATCATCGGACACTTCCTTCACTGAAAGCGTCACCCTTTTTTGACTGGGGTTCTTGCTGCTGGGGGTTCACCGGAAGCAGAAGAGATCTGCCCATCTCCGATCCAGTTCTCGGTGCTTGCATACTCTCTCAGGAGCAGTCTAGCTGGCTTATCAGTGGTAAGTGTTCATTCTGTCCCACAAACCCTAACCTTAATTTTTGCTATACAATAGAGATTTTTGCATGGCAGTTTGCATGCCTAGTTGTATCAGCATATTTGCTTAGAAATAGAAAATATCGGGATTTGGGATATTACATGTTTAATGTCACAAAATGAGCTTCGAAAGTTTTAACACCCCAAATCACCAAAATAGGATATGGTCCTAAAATGGGCCCTACAAGTCTATGGCTCCAATTTTTCCACTCATAAATTATTAAGACAAATAAAAAAGTATATAGTGATCCATAATTTTTCCACTTAGATAAAAACCAATGCATATTACAAAGAGAGGAAGTCATGCCTTGCTGGACCTCGTTGCTGAAGTAGAGTGAGGGACAAAGAATCAAGCTTCTGAACCGAGTCATCAATCACTATGAAAGGGTTGATGCATAGTTGTATGATGCCATCGAGAGGGTGTCTAGTGTTTAGGGTACTTGGATGTAAGACATTGGGTGGGTGTTGGCACCCCAACAACTCCCCTTGATTTTATTAAAAATAAAAGGGGCCCCCATATAAATTTTGTAAATACTTAGCTTTTGTTTGCTTGATTCAACCAAACGTTTGATGATCTCTTATTGATCCTTGACTTGTTATGTTTGTTTCTCTTTGACTTGCCAGTTATGAAATAAGGACTTAGTGATATGAATAATCTATGCTGGTATGGTATGATGACATCCTTTGATTGTGCATGATTGACATTTTTCTCTTTATTGTTTCTTAAGATCGTGCAACGAGTTTATGGTCTTTCGGTAGATTTATGCTATTTTGGTCCTTTGGATTTCTTGATGTTTGTATTTCTTTATTGATTACATGATTTCAGTTTGGGCTAAATTTGAGTAAAATCATATTTCAACAATTTCTTTGATTTTCAATCTTTACTACATAAACAAAATTCTCGGTATTTGGGTGGATCATCATTTTGAAAAACTCATTCTTCACCAATATATTTAATGAGAGTATTTATCTTTTGAGTATATAGAATGCTCATTAATTTCTTGATTTTCTTATTATGAAGACAAAGTTATATAAACATTATTATTATTTTCAACATATTTCTACATTTTAAATGCATTTTGAAAAATTGTTTTAATAATATTATAAAGTTACTTTATCATTTATGTTAAACTTTCAAATAAAGTGACTTTAAATTTTTATAATTTCTATCAAAGGAGTTTTCTTTATTTGAAATAAAACATAAGCTTTAACGTTATTATTTGACTTTTCTTAAAAACATTACACATTAATATTACCTTATAATCCTTCAAAAATGTATTTAAGTGAACGATCTATAACTTTTGAGGATTTGATGTCAGCTCATAATGAATGTATGAAATATAGATTTTGGTTAATGAAATTATACGGAACCAAGTTGTTAGTATCAAGGTCATATTATTTATCATAATAAGATAACAAATCAAAATTCCATTCAAAAGATTGCATGAGAATAAGGAAAAGTTTATGCATTAATGGTTCTTTATTTAAGAATCTTCCTTACATATCTTTCCAAATTTGCGTGGCATTTTTGTTGTGACATATTATTTCACATTAATGGATTAAAAAAGAGCATGGGTCGAATTTCATCATTAACTTATAGTTCGGTTTAAAAAGGTAAAGAAACATCACGAGAGTTAAATACACAACAAACTTTATTGGATAACCTATTAACCGTTTGCATTAACATGGATTTAGATCACGCCAAATAAACCTAATTTATTATTTATGGGTGAATGTTAGTTCATAGAAAATGAATCCAATTCTTTGAAGGAATCAAAGATCATATAACTCCAGGACAATTTCGTTTTACATCATTGTTGTAAATAAAAGCACGAAGTTAATAGTATGGAGATAGGGTTGTAGGTTATAAAATTTACGTTGTTCAAATGTAAAAATTTCACCTGAATTTTTAAGAGCTTCACGTAACCGATTCTCATTTAAATTTATTACTAAGCGGTGTTTGCAGAAATTGTTATAAAAACGGTTGAGAAGTTTCCGCCATTATGTGTCGCTTCAAAGACAGAAACGCTACTATTGAAGTGCCGCGTTTCAGTCACCGAGTTAAAGGAGGAGATAATGGAAGTATCTTATCCAAAAGCCATCCCATAAATAAACATATCATATTATTTTCAAAACAAACTGTGGTATTTTACGCAGAGATTGACGGCATGAATCAATACGGAGACCATTAAAATTCCAGTTTAAGTGATTTAGTCCACACAAAATGCCACCAAAGATTCTTTGCTATATTCGCTAAATCATAAAAGTCACACCATTATCGCCTGCATATTGGTCAAAGCAACGTGTTTCTACCAGCTTTGAAGTATTAAAATAAACTCCAAATTACTCGAGCGGGGGTGCCGTTAAAAAAAAAAACTCTCACAAGCATGTTTTATACCATCAATTCATTACAGTGAAGTGACAATCATGGCTTCGAGATATAAATATTCACCGCAATCAATGAAGTAAAAGGGGAGATTCTTTTACTTTTATGTTATTTTCAATCTGTCTTGACCTTATCTTGATGAATAAATTTTTGTAGAAGGTTAATTCGTTTATCTGATATGTGCAGGTTAAGAAGTTAATCGAACCGGATTTCCGTCACTTTTTGAGCAACAATTTTCTGCAGCGAACTGCGGGCAAACTAAGACGAATTAATAAAATCTGCAACATGGGTTTTTTCCAGAAGATCCCCATTTACCAGACTCGTGAGAAATTTGCTGAAAAAAGTGAACGATTTGGGAGATTTTTGGGGTGCTCTGAACACGTTTTTCATAGGTGCGGCCAGCTAAGAAATTGAGCTGAGTTTCTGTTGGTGATTTGTCTATTTAAACAAGAAATTTCTACTGATAGAAGGAGGAGACAGAGTCTGGAAACGCTGCTGCCAGAGAGGGCAAATCGATGGAGATGAAGAACTTTGTTTTCTGAAGACTCTATTATGCTTCTTTGCGGGGGAGGTAGCGCTGAACAGGGCTGGAGAAGTTTTCTTCTTTTAAGTTCTGTAATCTTCCTATATTCTAGGGTTTTTGAAAACCAGAGAAATGGAAACGCTTGGTCCCTGGATGGAGTGATGGAGGAAAGACATACTTGAGATATATTTTGTTGCTGGTTTTATTTCATTACTGAAGTTGGATCTTTGGATATGAGATGCGACTGGAAATCTCCAGGCTGATATCATAACTGGTATTGTTTTGGATATACTCTATATTTCAATATATTATATTCTATTTTAATATTAATACAGTATGCTTTGTTATACTTGTGTTTAATTATAATTTTCACTTTGTCAACTCAATATTATATTTGAATTAATATATCATTGTGACTGAATTTATTAGTATTTTTACTATAAATTCAAGATATAAGGATATACACTTCTGTCTATTAGACAATGTTACAAATATCGTGTCGGCGAATATATCGCTGAGGGTCCAAAAAGATATTATCGGATTTATTGGCGAAAATGTCGGCAAACATCGGCAATATATCGGCAATGTAAAAAAATACAAAAATATTCATTTTTTTTCAATTTTCTAAACATCTAAAGCTATAAGAACATCAAATAAACACATTGCTACATGAATATGGAAATAAAACCGATATATAAGATGTATAAGAGGTCTATAGATACATCACACATCAAAAATGAATAGTGTCTCAGATCTTGAGTCCCCGACTCATGAATCACCAAAAAAATACAGTCAATGTTTTATGTAATATGTATCTCATATGCAATGAAATCAACCAAATAAAGTAAACTATGGATTCCTTCTACCCCTTTTACGGGCAAAGGTAATTGCTCTAGTAATGGCTCTGCTTCCAGGTAAGCAACAACAACCAGGTGATCGTGGGGGTCGTCGTGGACTTCCTCGTCCTCTAGAAGTGCCTCGAAACTGATGTGCTCTAGAAGAACTAGAAGAATGATGAGGTACTGGACCCTCATCAAGTCCTCTACCACCGCTACTGCTACCACTGCCCATATATCTGGCTCCCTGTTCTCTAGAAGAACTAGAAGAATGATGAGGTACTGGACCCTCATCAAGTCCTCTACCACCGCTATTGCTACCACTGCCCATATATCTGGCTCCCTCTGACCGAGACTGTGGCTGTGAAAGTGGTGGCTGTGTGGCTGGTGGCTCTGCAACTGGTGGCACTGGCTGTGTGGCTGGTGGCTCCGGTGGTGGCACAATCTCAAATACGTCTTACCACTCATCGTCCCATGTCTCAGTCTCCATGTCCTCTGTATCATCCTCTAACCAATCAGGCGCTACCTCCATAATAGGTTCCTCAATCTCCGCTCTTCATGCAGCAGTGGTGTCAATGTGATCCAATGAAATAGCCTCCACCTCAGGTTTTTTCTCAAGTTGCTTCACCCACAACCTGAGATTGTAGGAGACGTACACTAGATCATTCAGGCGTTGGGTATCCAACCTGTATGATCATCATAAATTTATCCAATTACAATTTATAATACATAAATTAAAATTACCCATATGACATAGACTACAAGTTATTATGAATTTAGAATTTAATTTCAAATTCTCAAACCTGTTGCGTTTCTTGGTGTGTATCTTTTCAAATACACTCCAGTTGCGCTCACAACCAGAAGAACTGCATGTTTGGCTTAGGATCCGAACAGCAAGCTTTTGGAGATGGGGTACTCGTCTGCCATAGGTTTCCCACCAAGTATCTACAATGAATTGGAGAAACATAAGAGAAGACATTGAAAATTTGAAATATAAAACAAAGAAAGTAATGAAATTAAATTTTGAAACAAGGTGAAACTTACTTGGCATTATGTTATTCCTGTCATTAATAGCCATCTCAAAGCCAAATGTTCCCATGGCCCTCCTATAGACTTCCAACTCTTTGGAAATCTCTGAACGGTCAGCTGCACTTGGCACCATCCTCTGGACACACTCCAAGAACCCATCCATTACCTCTGCATCAAAGTTGAAGCCACATGAGTAAGAGAATGCGGGGTTGAGGAATATGCCTGCAGCATGAATAGGGCGATGAAGTGTTTTGTTCCATCGCTGATCAATCACCCCCCATATCAATTGTTGTTTTGCTTGTCCCTCTTCCCCCTTGTCCTCATAGTAGGCATTAATGGCCTCTTTGGCCCTATCCATGGCCTCATACAAGTAGCCCATTGCGGGCTTGTCTCCATCAACCAAGCGTAGAACCCTTACCAAAGGTTCACATACAGTACACACCTCCTTCACCCCATCCCAAAAGCTCTCCTGGTATGACACTAGCCTGAATATGTCATGTCCCTCCGGTTTAGTCCTAATTGATAAAGCACGCCACTCAGCTGAATGGAACATAGTCTGCAAGTCCCACATAGAAGTAAGGAGAGACTGAAGAGAGATGAAACAAGTGGCAAACCGAGTGATGGTAGGACGGACCAACTCCCTATCATGAGTGAACTTCCTCATCAGGCTAAGCACAGAAGCATGATTGTATATAAATTTGGTGATGCTTCTTGCTGAATGAATGACATCCTTGATAAACTGGATCTTCTCCATATCCTCTAAGATCAAGTCAATACAATGTACTGCACAAGGTGTCCAAAACAAAGTTGGATGCCTGTCCATAAGCATCCTACCGGCTGCCACATAATTCGCAGCATTGTCCGTTACTACTTGGACAACATGCTGCGGACCTATCTCTTGGATGAACTCATCCAACAACTGACATAGTAATGCTGCATCTTTGACCTGTGCAGATGCATCCACAGATTTTATAAACATTATGCCTCGAGGACAATGAACCAAGAAGTTCAGAAGGGTCCTACCCTTCTTATCACTCCAACCATCTGACATCACGGTGCATCCTGTGGCCTCCCATGAACCTTGAAGCTCCTCCAACCTAGAAGTGCAATCAATCTTTTCATCAGCAAGGATGGGCCCTCTCAACTCCTCATAAGTGGGGGGCTTATACCCCGACCCAACAACAGCAGCAGCTTCGAACATCTTCACGTAGAATGGGTTCCTCGCAAAGTGGAATGGAATATCACTCCACATAAGACATCGACCCACAAGTTTATCTGCTTCCTTTTTCTCTTTTATCTTGTACATTGACTTTATACCTGGTTGTCCACCAGGACCAGATCTCGACAAAAAGTGAGAAATAGAGTGTGTCGATGAAGGCATGATGGAAGATGAGGATAAGGTCTCACTCCCCACTCCCCCTAAAGTGTGTCCGGCTGTCCCGGATCCTAATGCTGCTCTCATGCCAAGTTCCTGCCTCAAAGCTTCCCTCTCATCTTTCCTCTTGCCAATACCTTCAATGGCAAGTTTGGCCCTATGAACTATTTCAGGAGTGGAGTTTTTACAAATATCCACCTCATGCCCTGCAAGTTGTGCGAGGTGGTATTTGAGCCTACTTATTCCCCCCGTCATCTCCTTCCCACACATATTGCATCTAAGCCTTTGCCAATTATGCGGATCAACCAGCTCTGCATACTCCCAAAATGGATCCAAATTCTTTGGCATGCTTGTAACTTTGAACCTGCAAAATAAAAATAAAAATGTTTTTAGCATATTTTTATTGCAAAAAATAGCAAATCAGACAAACAACCAACAAGTAAAAATGAAAATTAATTTACATTGTGTTTCCAACTGTCCCCAATTCCCCTCTCTTCTCAAAGTTAGACAAAATCACAAACTGAAACTACAAACTGTGTTCACTGCTGTTATTAGCAGGTTAGGATTCAGGAGGTACACTATACCCAGTTTACTGCTAGTGTATTAGTAATTACTGCTGTTACAATTATAGTTGGCCATTTGTTAGAGGAATTCAAGACAGGCACTTGTATCAAAAAGTATCTCAGCGTGTGGATTAGAGCATTTGTTTTGGATAAAGTTAAACTATGTATCATGTTTTTGTTCCCAACATTTCAGGTGAACAGTTCACCCATTATCAGGGGAGAAAGTTAGGACTTTTGCCAAATACTTTGGCACAGCTTGCCCAGAAGTTAGAACTGATTTGTCTAACTTGTTGCTGATTTGTTAATGGTTTTCATGTCTTACATTTCATATCTCAACAAACATAAACATTGTCATGTTTTTTTGCAAACTCAGGCTTGATATCAACTGCTTAAGAATACCAAAACAGTCCACACAGTTATATATGAAATATCAGAGAAACAACTTTGCTGTAACAGCAGTACCATTCTCGTAATCAAAATCTGAGGACAATAAAATCCTGACCTGATTTATATATCAGCAAGCAATTATCAGGTTTGTTGAGTGTAGCAGCTTGTTGATTACTGGAAATGATGGTGTTAGTGCTCAGAAGTCCTTTACTTTCCTTGCTGAAGATGTTAGACCCTCTTGGAATTAGGATATACCCCTACACAATCCCTTTTTAAGCTGGAACAAATCCCTCCTCAAATCGGAAATAATATGGCAATTTTCTGAAAATGACAGGCTTGGGAAAAAGTGCCCAGACTTCAAGGTATTAAGAGAAACAGGTATGAAAAAAGAAGAGAACAGTGCTAGAAATATGGGAGGATTTATGATAAGTTTAATGTTAAAGTGAAGAAGCTTTATGGGAATAAAAGATCATGGGTAAAATATTAAATAATATCTTTTATTTCTTAAAACAAAATCCATTAAATAATAAAAAAATTAATTATTATTTAATAATTTCAATTTTTAACTAAAGAGTATTATTTAGGAAAAGAATTAAAGAAATGAATTGATTATTCAACATAACTCATAATTTTTTTTAATTATTATTTAATAATTTCAATTTTTAAATAAAATGTATTATTTAGAAAAAAAATGAATTGATTATCAACATAACTCATAATTTTTTTTAATTATTATTTAATAATTTCAATTTTTAAATAAAATGTATTATTTAGAAAATAAAATGAATTGATTATCAACATAACTCATAAATTTTTTTAATTATTATTTAATAATTTTAATTTTTAAATAAAATGTATTATTTAGAAAAAAAAGGATTTCCTTCCCTTATCAAAAGGATAACAGCCATGCTACTACATCGCTTCAATATATCCACTAGGTACATGTGTCATGAATACCATTTGATGTTTTAAACTCAGATTTCATACATATTTTTTTAATTAATCCACTAGGATTTTCCGATTTTGCACATAATATTTAGAGATCCATTATTGTTCACTTAGTTAAAACTTAAAAGTAGCAATTTCATTATATTTCTATGCTTTTTAATGGGAGTTTGCTATGTATTTTAGGAGCATTTGGAGTCTGGACTCTTTTGCATTAAAAATTTAAAATAGGCCATCGGAGACTTACGCTATTCCCGGTTCCGTTCCTTGATTGCTGGTTATATCTTAGCCTTCATATTGTTGTATTTATTATAAATTATAATATCATTTGCAAAGCTAGGTCGATAACGTTAAGATTTTAGAGAAAAAAAGCTTCTATCAAGCACGTTGTCTGCCGGCAAACTGGCATAAAAATCTTTGGCATTTTCACTGAAGACTTCAAGGTCGAGACTCCATACCTGTTGGCTGTTGGCTGTGGGTCCCGGCTCTGTTACCCTGCACACTGCACAGTGCACTCTCCCTCCGCGGATTCTGGATAGTGGATATGGATCGGGATAACCCTACTCGCAGACCGTCAATGCACCCGTGGGCCGTGACCCTCGCACCCGTGGTTCAATGCTCACTGCTCACACCTTTGCGGTTTGGACTCACGGCATCACCCAACTCTCGCACACAGTCACGGCATCCACCCGGAACTTTGAGTTTGAAGTTTGACGACACAAGACAGTGGACACATTCACGAATCACAAATTACAATGCCCTCGCTCCTGTGGACTCGGCAACCACGACAACACAAACACAAATGAAATAAAAAAGCAAAAATTACAATTTTAACTTCAATACCTAACAACACCGACTCGCGACTTTCAGATCACATCGCGATTTTTATCGCGATTCTATGAGATTTTCTCGCGATTTTATCGTTGACATCGCCTAAAGTATCGCCGATATTTACCGATATTATCGCCGCCGAGACTGTAGCGCGATATATCGCGATTTTGGCGATATATCGCCGATAATTGTAACACTGCTATTAGATATCATTTGTATTTTTTACAGTGATTTCATACTAGACATCATCTTTTATTCAAATAGCTATGTTGATTATTAGTTATTAATTAATTTCAGAAAATTGAAATAATTGTTTATTTTCAGTTTCTCTGTTAAGTTATTTTATAACAGAATGATTTATTATGTACGACTTAAATATTTCTATTTAGATCGTACACTTTATCTTTCTGTTCATCTTATATTAATTAATAATTAATATAGTATTTTAAACGCTCTCAGCTGAGATAGGATAGTTAAGATAGTTCAGATTAAGTTTTATTTTAGTATATTTCAATTAACAACTGTTAAATCAATTTGTGTAATTTTTAGCATAATTTTAGTAGTCTTTATATTCAAAAAAAACTCTTCAAAAATTGGAGTCTTTCCTTAAGAAAGCAATTATAAGACAATTTAGATAGTTGAAACTTGAAACTAATTATAGGATTCATTTAGGTAGAAATAACATTAGGATAGGATAGATTTTGCTGAATTTTAATTTCTCCTTAAGAGAAAAATTAGCTGGTAGCAGGACCATAACCTGCGAGGTTTTGCTATTCCAAACACACCGGACGCTGCTTTAAGTTGATTGTGTGGGCATAACCTCCTTGTTGGCCTAGGTCAGAAAAAATGGCCAACAGTGGGAAATTAGACTATGGGTTGGGAAACCCTCCATTGTGTTGGATGATATGTTGAAGAAGGGTGTGGACTCTCTTCTTCCTAGCCCAATCAGTCTAAAGAAAAATCCTCCCCCAAACCTTAGAGCCATAGAAGACTGTGGGTTTGATGATCATGTCCAAGAGGTGCATCTTGGATGTTGTGTCCTTCAAGTGACTTTGGAAACACTGTCTCTCAAGAAGTGCAAGGGAATCATATCCCTTGTTGAGTTGAGGCTAGAAAGGATGTCTCAAGCTGAAATGAATCCATGAGAATATAACCCCTAAATAAGTGTATGCCATGGTGACCTTGATCTCCATCCCTTGAAAGAGGAAGTAGAAGGAAGAGAGACCTTGCTTTGATGCATTGAAGATCATAACCTTAGTTCTACTTAGGATGATAGTCCATTGTTGAAGATCTCATGAATATAAATGGGTATCAAGTTGTCTTTGCCATCCCTAAAGAGTGGAGGCTAGGAGGATCACATCATTGATGTAATGAAGCAAAGAATTCAAGACTTGCTTGATAGACTACCATCCCTTCCTTGTATATGCTTCTTGAGAAAGGATTCTTACTCATCATGTAAATCCCAAACAATGTTGAAGAGAGAGGACGCCCTTGCTTGACCTTGATAGTGCTCCGAATGAAATTTAAAAGGCCTTCAACCTTGTGGATGACAAAGAACTGATTCACGAAGTCTCATCATGGCAGTTGAAAGTGTCTCTAGAATAACAATGTCGCATAACTCTTAGAATAAGGTTGCTCTCAAGACTAAATTAGATGCCTTTGAAAGGTCAACAAAGTAGTAGAAGACTTTTGAAGAGCGATGACATGCCTCTTCAATAATGGCAAGGAGCTTGAATATGTGATTAATGGTCTATTACCATAGGCAAATCTTGCCTATCCTTGGCCCTAATGTGCCTTCTCTCAAGCTCGTCAGAAAGCCACAAGTGGAGCATTGTGGCACAAAGCTTGGCAAAGTTGTGTTGGATCATGATGGTCTTGTAATTGTTTAGATCAAATTTAGCCCTTGATTTGAAAATTAGGTTAATGCTATGTTGGGACCAAGACACAAGGAACTCTAAAAAGGCAACATCATTAAATAATTTAACATTTGGGAACATGACACAAGGAACCATGAAGAGGCAACATTATTAATAAATCAACAATGTGTGAATCAAGAGACTGAATACCATGTTTGAGGAACTCGACTTGGAAGCTTTTTTCATTAGCAACCCGATTAGTTCTCATAAGCCTAACGACTCTCTTGATGTTGCCATAAGGGAAAATATGACAAGGGGATGGGGACTCAAGAGAGGGGATGTGGACAGGAGGTTTCCTTGAGATATCATAAAGGGAGGTAGTGTGAGACGACATACTATAAATTTAAATTAGGCAAGAGAGAGGACCGCCTAGGAAAAAGGGTATGGCAAAAGGTTTTAGGTGAATGGATGAGTGCTTCCCAAAGCTCACATCTCTTGATGGAGAAGAATTTTTGCTTTTTATGATGGAGGAGACATTGTAATATTTTTGAAGGTGAGGGAGTCATGAGAAATAACAAACTAGAATTAGCTATGGAGGAGCTAACAATCATCATCATACCAATGGTTCATGGCATAGATGTCGAGATTGGGGGATCAAACATGTCTCAAGTGGAGCGAGGCTAAGAGTTAAGAGGGGCATCCCATATGACCTTGGAGAGGAGCTCATACTTGGCTGAAGTTGTGTCAATTGATGAAAAATAGGGAAGGGGGAAAATGACTGGTGAAGATGGGAGGTATAAATATTGACAAGGCCCTCATTGAAAAGAATGGTAAGGCCGGGGGTGTCCAAAGGGGATGTGGTGGAAGGACCATTGAGGAATAAGGTAATAAGAGCATGGTTCGTGTTAGCCCTTTGAATTGCATAGTAAATTTTTTATGGCTATTGGGAAAAATCTACTAGTTTTGTAGCTCATGGGTTCATTAGAGGAAATTTCAACTCAAAATGGGCCTTTTAACTTTAACTCAAATTCCATGTCATCATGTGTTAGCAAATGAAATTGCTTTAAATTTGAAATACTGTATAGGTCTTAAACACTTTTTTAATATAAATTTGGGGATAGGTATCATAAAAAAATTACTTTTTTTGTTTGTATTTTCGACATATCTCCCTGTGTTTTTACTCAAATTTCGATCGGGATAGCTCGTTGGATGCGGAATTAAATTCCGCATCCAACGAGCACCCACTCGGCATACTTTTGACGGACCTCGCTACCCCAAAAACAAGAAATACTTGAAAAACCGTGATGATGTTATTATTTTAACTATTATTTTATTAATTTTTTTTGGAGGCCCATTTTGAGTTGAAATTTCCTCTAATGTCCCCTTTTCCTTTTCCTTTTCCTTGCCTTCCCATTGTTTTACCGTTTCTTTCTTTTTGGAGACTTAGTCAATCTCCATAATGCAAATTGTGGATTTCTGCATGGTAGCATAATTCGGTCGTATTGGCTTTTTGTGTACGGAAATTTCGAACAAATTCGAATTCGTCGAATATTCAATCTATATGTAATACAGATATGGGTTAATTTTGAAAATTAATTTTAAAAAGCTGAATTTTAATTATTCAAACACTAAAAATAATTTCCTTTCAATTTCATACTTAATTCATTTTAATAGGAATAAAATATGCCAAAAAAATAAATATGCAAATATAATAGCAACACTAGATTTATTGATTACCAAAACCATGTGCCCAAAACCACTTACATCCTTGCTCATTCTAGAGTTAAAGTTAACCCTAACACAATTTAAAGATTCATTAATTAATTCCAAATGTAAATAGTGATAAATATTATTTACTTTATTTTAAAAATAATTAATAACTATTAATAAGTAAGAGTTTTCTCTCTTGCAATAAGGGCATTATATTTTTGTTTTTTAAAGACTAATTTTGGTGATAAGAAATATGTTTAAAAAAAAGAATGAATTTTTTCAAGCTTAAAATTTTATGGTTAGTATTCAATATTTCATTAAAAGTATTGCATATGTTTAACTATATATAAATGTTATATATAGTGTTGTATATTTAATTAAAAATATTATATATAAGAAGTCTACTTTTGTATTTTATTCGTATTGGATTTTTTCCTTACATATTTTTTCCGTATTGAATCGTATTCGTATTCGTATTCGTACTCGAATTATGCTACTATGGATTTCTGTGATCTTGTCCATTGATTCACATCCCATTTTCTCTTTGCATTAACTTATCTCCACGTTTCTTTCCTCCGCTCTGCATTGCATCCCTTTCCTCCCTACATAGTTTCTCATTCCGCTATCACCTTTTCTCTCTGCATGTCTCATCAGCTCCCATCACATTGCGTTTCACACTCTGCTACCTCCTTATTCCATTTCATCCATTCCTGTTGTCATCTGCATCATCCACACCTCTACATCCTCACATTCCTATTGTGGAATGCGAAGTGCAGAGCACTTCACCTCCCATTCACACTTGGTCGTTGCTATGCATTCTGCATCCAAGGAAAGAAACACAAGACTTGGCCAACACAACCAATAGATGGACAGAAGATGCTAGGTGGCATGATGGAGGCCTGACATTTGGCTGTTGATGTAGTAGTTGCTTGAGGCATCCTCACACCCTCACTCTAGTCGGCCCAAGAACTAAATAACAAGATGTATTTTTATTGTGGCTTAACACAAGTCGGCTCCAGTCAAAAGTCACCCATAAACAATATAAATAGAAGGTGCCTCACCTCATTTAAAAATCAAGCACTCAACTAGGTTTGCTCAAGAGGAGAGAGAAGTTCGCTACAACTAGTAGAACACTTTTTTTGGGGTTCTCCATTTTTTGGAGAATTTTCTCTTTGTGTTCTTTGGGTTTATGCTACTATTATCCGTATGTACATCTATCTCTGAACGATTTATCTCTATTGGAAGGTGCGCGCTCAGGGGAGACAATATCTTTATCTATGGTTGGGAGATGATTGCTTATCATTGTGGTTAAACGAGCTCCACACTTTGTATTTTTGTGCTTTGTCTTTCTTTTAGTGATCTTGGTTTTGTAGCTATCAAATCTAACATGGTTTCAAAGCAGTGCTAAAAGAAGCCATTGCCAAAAACTAAGGCTCCACATTTTGGAGTGTTTCCAATCTCAGATCATTTGAAAATGTGCATAGAGAAACTCGCCCTTCTAGGGCGCATTTTTCTGTGGAAGCAGATTTCAGATCCAAAAATTTTCATTTTTGACCTATTCTCTACCGGAGTTGGGAAACTAGGGTTTCTTGTTTTGAGGTAACTTGTCCACAGATTTGGGAGAAAAGGAGATCCATTCAACTCGTCTCAATAAGGTGCATATATCTGTGGATTCATTTTTGCAAGAAACCATACTTCAAATTTGACCTAGTTTTTGCTAGGGTTTCTGGTCTAGTCTTGCAATCAAGATGATTCGCATGAAGGTTGAGGATAGGCTTGATGGGACTTTCAATTTCAGCTCATGGAAGTCTAGGGCTCTTCTTTTCTTAAAAGAAAATGATCTCTTGAAGTTTATGAATGAGAATGTTCCAGAACCAAAGTGGAAGTCGAGAAGGCTCAGTGGAGAAAGAATGATGCTAGGGCAAGGAGAATCTTGGTAGATTCAGTAAAGGACCATTTGATTCCTCACATCTCAAAGAAGACGACCGCTAGGAAGATGTTTAGAGCCTTGAGGAAGCTATTCAAAGATAGCAATATCAACTGTGCTCTTGCCCTAAGGAATCAACTATCAAATCTCATGATGTCAAGATTAGAATCAGTTTCCTCTTATTGTATGAGGATCTTAGAGTTTAAATATCAACTAAGCACCATTGGAGATCCACTCAATGATAAAGAACTTGTCATGAACACTCTTAATGGTCTCCCTCCATCTTGGGAATCATTTATTCAGAGTCTTGTTGGGAAACCTAAGTTGCCGAAGTTTGATTGTATATGGGTAGTCTGCATGCAAGAAGAGACAAGACTTGCAGCAAGAGGTAGGATACATGGCACCCAACATGAATAAATTTAAGCCCTTACATTTCGTGTCAAGAAAGGAAAGGGTAAGGGAAGAAAGTTTCATGGCAAGAAAGACAAGGGTGGAAGATCAAGTCCTACTTCAGATCAAAAGAAGAAGAAGGATCTTTCACATATTCGTTGCTACAGATGCGATAAATATGGGCACTTTCCCAAAGAGTGTCGTGATTTAAAGAAAAGGAAGCATGAAGCCTCAAATGCAGATGTCGATGAAGACACCTCTCACAAGAAGCCAAAGAATGAGGATTGTACGAAGTTCTTCTTCTAGTAATCCCCATGTTGAGGTGATGATATAAAGATCCAGGCAACAATGGATTCCCACAAAGAAGATGAAGATCATAGGACTCTCATGATTTCTACAAGGAGGCAGTGGGAGCCCACCCCCAAAACAATAAAATATAGTATTTGATTTTACATGCTTTGGTAGACTAGATCTGGTTGTTTTTGGATATGTTTTATGTAGATCTATATTTCTAGGTTTAGGAAGTTTGTTGAGCATGTGATATAGTTCTTTGATGAACAATAGGATTATGTCATATTTATATAGCCGATAATGCTACACAACTGTTCTTAAGCCTATTATGGAGCTGGTCTAGGATGATATCTCCTTCTTACATGCTTAGAGTAGGGCACACTCTCTACAGTATGTTCTATTGGAGATAGAAAGCATCCTGATAGTTACCACTGGCACTTAGGATATATATATATACACACACACACACACATGTATATATATATATATATATATGAGTGTTGTGCTGAAGCATTGGCTAAGGTACCTACGTACCTGCATGAACTATTGTCACTGCCTTGGATGAATTTATTTATACAAGGTCGCTAACAATCTGACAAGATTTGACTTGTACGAAAAAGATCATATGATATGGCCTACAAGAAAAGGATGATGAAACTTGTTCTGAAGGACAAGTGATCCTTCTGATATTTAGAAAGAAGAGATGGATCGAAAGTAGGAAACTTCTAGGAACATGACTCTTAGCCTAAAAAGAAGGATGACTTCCGATTGAAACAGTTAAGTGATGATTTTGTGTGAGTCCATGGTGAATACTTGTGTGTGATGATTTTGTGTGAACACCTGTGGACGGTGATGGTGCTTCTGCGTGAACTCCTGAGTCTTGTGTGAACAACTTTGGGCGACGACGGTGATTCTGTATGAACTCCTGAGTCCTGGGTGAACACTTATGTATGGTGATTCTGTGTGAACACTTGAGTTCTGTATGAACTCTGAATGATTTTGTGTGAACATCCTGTCTTATGTGGACTAAGGTTTTGTGTGAACCGATGTGAGTTCTGTGTGAACTCTAGATAATTTTATGTGAACATCTTGTCCTGTGTGGACTGAGGTTCTATGTGAACCGATATGAGTTCTGCGTGGACTCTTGGGTTCTGTGTGAACCGACCGAGTTGAGTCGTTACATATAGACTCCTCGACAGGTTGAGTTGAGTCGTTACATATGGACTCCTCGATGTACTAGGTTGAGTTGTTACATATGGACTCCTCAATAGACTTAGTTAAGTTGTTACATATGGTCTCCCTATTCTGTGTGGACTGTATCCCAAACTGATATTTTGTGCTTTTCACTGATGTGGTTGAGTTTTTTTGTGGTTTGGTTCAGAGTGATTTTTATTTATCCTTTCAAACTTCAATTGCATACAAATCCCAGATAGTGCACTAATCCCACAGATGATAAAAATTCAATTCTATTATAAAGATGCTTCAAATAGTTATAATGACATACCAATAATTTATAGCTTGGATGCTTGGATAATATAGGAAAAACATGCATGCCATGCATGCATTATAGGTCTCAAAACACGTTGCCTGCTCCAGTGATTTGCCCATGCAAGGAGAAATACCCTTCTTTGATGATAATTCCTTTGTAGCTTCTTCAATACTTGGACACTGATGCAAAACTCTCCAGATATGGTAGTATGGGTCTCTCGATGATTTTGATGGACACATGCAGACCTTCTAAAACCTCTTGGAGCCCTAGAGAATTTATCCTCCCTGAATATGGACGTCCTCTCTCCCACACGACTTTGTTTGTAACTTTCTTGAATGTGCCAAGGATGCCCTGATAATCTTTTGATATGGCAATATGGTCCCTCTGAAGAGAATGAGAGAGACATGCAAGAGAAACTTCAGTTATGTAGTGAATTGTTGCCCAGGGAATGCATCCTCTTCATGCTGTTGGAATTCAGAGATATAGATTCTTATGCCTGGATATGTTGCTGCTCCGATGATAGAGAATAACTATGAATTGCAAGGATAGACCTAGATGATCTATCTCCCAAAGTGATTAGGGCAGATAAGTTTCGTTGCCGAAAACACTTGCTAGTTGGGGACTCACGACCTCAACCCAACTCGCTGCTGTTGTTGCTGAGCTCTCAAACCAATCTCAAAAGTGAATAATAAAATTGGATACCTTTTTGGTTTGACTTATCTTCTTATATAGCTTTTAGGATTTGCATGACTTTACTTTTGCATGCATGCAAACCTAATATCTCGTTGACGCATGCAAGGTGAAATAAGGCCCGCATGCTTGTTGATATTTTCTCCAATAGCCTTCTATAATATACTGATGATCTAATAACCCTGGAGTTATGTCCCGTTTTGCTCTAGTGATACTAGTCCTCAATTATTCCCTTTTCTTTAATACCCGCTCGAACCTATGGGAATAAAACAGGTTAACGAGTGTTTTTGGCTGATTAAAGTAAAAGAGGACATTACAGTCCTCCCCACTCAAAATTGCTTGTCCTCAAGCAAACTCCAACCAATATATTGAACCATCTGTCCCGGTCTCTTCTTGTCCATTTTTATCAACCAGTTTATTCCACTACTGGGTGGCTCTTCTTTTTCTTCGAATTTATGTTTCTTCTCACCCATGCTTTGTATTCCCTCCTTATATCTTCTTGGGTACCTGTGAGGATTGAACATCCTAGATTTGGCTCCTCGTCCGAATTCCCTGGTGTGCATCATACTTTTGTCTAGAGGTCTACCTGGAAATCCATTCTCATTCCACTGGCCCTTTCTTGAAGTCTTATGTGTCGGAGTTGGCCATTTTCTCGTGTGAGTCTTGTCCTCATGCCTGAATATGGTAGTCATTCCATTTGCTATGGTTGACCCTGAAGCTTCATTGGGCATTCCCCTTAGGACTAGCCTTTTCCCATATGGTGCCAAGAACTCCATCTCTAATGTTTGGTAATTTGCTGAGTATTTTCGAACTGAGTACAACCACTATACTCCCAAAACAATGCTTGTATTTGGCACATCTACCACATTAAATTCGTCGACCAATGTGTAATTTCCAAATAGTACCTGTAACTGAGGTATCCTATGTGTGCATTTCATCCTGTGATTGCCAGCCATGACAACGATAAAGCCCTCAAAGTCCTCGGTGGGAAATATTTTCCTCTCTACCCAAGAGACATCTATAAAGTTGTGGGTGGCCCCACCATCAATCAAAGCAATGGCACGCTATCCCTAGACACTTCCCCTAATCCTGATAGTATGGAGGGTGGGGACTCCTGTGAGGGTGGCAATAGTTTCTCTCTATGGCAATTGTTCCAATTCTGTACTATGTAGTTCTCCATCCTATTTCTCCTCTAATTCATCTTCCTCACTGTTATCTGAAAGTACTTCGATGAGGTGTATCTTCTCTTTACCCATACATTTGTGGCCGAGTACCCAAGGTTCTTTGCAATTGAAACATAATTTCTTCCTTCTCAAATCTCGTCGTGTGTCCTCGTTCAACCATTCCTTCTGCAAAATTGTCTTTTCCTTGTTTTTTGGTGGATTGGTAGGTTTTTATGGGGGCTTGTTCTTGTGCATTGAATCTTATGGGTCTTGAGTCTTACTGATAGCATCTTGCAGAGTAATTGGCTTGTAAGCCTTCACCCATCCATGGAGTGTCTCTGCTAGTGCCTCTGTATATAACATAATCAATCGACTCTCTGACACGCCAAATACCATAACTGCTACTCTCTGGAACTCGGATATGAAGGTCTCTACACTGCCTGTCTACTTGAGCTAGGTTGGCTCCCTGAAATGAATCTCTGGGTCCTTATCAAAGCGCTCCATGAGCCTCTGTGTGAAGCCATTGTATGAGGTGACAGTCACTGTATGAGGTGATAGTGTTGTGACCCAGTGTCACCAGTCCGTGGTACCACCACTCATGTGCTTCCTTGTGTAAATGTAAAGTAGCCAACTTGATTGCATCTGTCTCCGTCATGGGTTTAAGTTGGAAGTAAGTGTCCAACTTCTATACCCAAATTCTGGCTAAACAACTGGATGTCCCATCAAAGTTGGGGATAGTTAGTTTCCCCAGTGTGCGTTGTAGCTCAAAGTTTTGATTAAATGCTCTATTGAACCCTCTTGGCCCGTTCCTACTTTTCATATTGCAAAAATCCGAGAGGGTCATGGCTGAGTTAAAATCATCTCCAAGCGCCATGTACTCTTCTAGATAGGCCCCAAATGGCTCCTTTGGCTCTGTTGGTATAATCTGTCTTGGGGTGGGATTCTCAAAAAATTTAGGCATGGTAGGTCTGGAACGCTTGTTGTACATGTGAGGAGTATTTTTCATAGTAGTATATTCATGTCTCCCATTGTTAATGGTGGATACCTTGTTTCCTTGTGCCTGTAGCTTGTACTGATCTTGCCCTGGTTCATCAGCCAACCTGTTTATTGCCTGTAACATCTCTTTTTGTCCTTTAGCCAAGTCATTTAAAGCACTGATGAGGCTATGGAATGCCATCCTATCCTCCTCTTCTGAGGTGCCTTTTCCCGTATCAGCTTGTGAATCTGTCATATCCTCTGATTTTGTACCCTCTAGGTTGACTTCTAGATCCGGATCTTCTGTGTACTTGCCCCTTCTTCTTTTGTATGTCACAAAAGTAGTGTCTTCTGGATTCATCTACTGTTGATGTTCAAGCCCACAGCTAGTGAGGAACATTCTCTAATACCATTCTAATATCCCAAACTGATATTTTGTGCTTTTCATTGACGCGGTTAAGTTTTTTTGTGGTTAGGTTTAGAGTGATTTTTATTTAACCTTTCAAACTTCAATTGCATACAAATCCTAGACAGTGTACTAATCCCACAGATGATAAAAATTCAATTCTATTATAAAGATGCTTCAAATAATTATAAGGCATACCAATAATTTATAGCTTGGATGCTTGAACAATATAGGAAAGACATGCATGCCATGCATGCACTACAAGTCTCAAAACATGTTGCCTGCTCCAGTGATTTGCCCATACAAGGAGAAATGTCCTTCTTTGATGATAATCCCTTCGTAGCTTCTTCAATACTTGGACATCGAGGTTGAAACTCTCCAGATAGGGTAGTTTTGGTTTCTTGATGATTTTGATGTACACATGCAGTCCTTCTGAGACTCTTCGAGTCCTAACGAATTGATCCTCCCTGAATATGGGTGTCCTCTCTCCCACATGAATTTGCCTGTAACTTTCCTGAATGTGCCAAGGATGCCTTGATAATCACCCGGTATGGTAATATGGTCCCTCCAATGAGAATGGGAGAGACATGCAAGAGAAACGAATACTTTCAGTTATGTAGCAAATTGTTGCCCAGTGAATGCATCCTCTTCATGCTGTTGGAAATTAGAGATATAGATTCTTATGCCTAGATATGCTGTTGCTCTGATGATAGAGAATAACTATGAACTGCAAGGATAGACCTGGATGATCCATCTCCCAAAGTGATTAGGGCAGATAATTTTCGTTGCCGAAAACACTTGCTGGCTGGGGACTTGCTCCCTCAACCCAACTCGTTGTTGCTGAGCTCTCGAAACCAATCTCAAAAGTGAATAACAAACTTGGATACCTTTTGGTTCGACTTATCTTATTATATTGCTTTTAGGGTTTGCATGACTTTACTTTTGCATGCGTTGAAACCTAATTGCCCATTGACACATGCAAGGTGAAATAAGGCCCGCATGCTCCACATGCTTATTGATATCTAGGTCTTCACTTGTACTTGTTTTTCTCTCTCTTGGGCACTAGGGTTTCTTGGTCTCTTTGGATTTTCTTGGAGCATCTTGGAGTTCTAGGGTTATGATTTTACCCTTGGAGATTGAAAACTAGGGTTTTGGGAGAAAATGCTAGGGTGGAATTTTGAAGAAGAGACGTCTTGCCTTGGAGATAGTGTTGGAGGGATTCTTGCACTTGTTCTTATTGGTGGAGCTAGGGTTTGCTTTTTCATGGTTGGATTTTGTAGCATTGAGAGAAGCCTATGGTATGTGCTTTATCATTGAGCTTATATATGAAGTTTCCAGCCATACATATCTTGTGTCAATTTTAAATTTGCTTTTCATCTACATGTGTTCTTCATACTTTGCTATTTACATCTATTTATGATCTTGCTGATTGGACATAAGTAAAAGGGCAAATTAAGTGATTTGACATCTAAAGAACAAGATAAATGGGCTAATTTTACTGCTGTTATTTTTCTGTAAAAGTACTTTTTCAAATTTGAATATTGATTGATAAGTTGCCCTAGCAGGGCTGAAAATTTATTTCATTGGTTGGTGTCTTTTCTCCTTAATTGCCGAGAAGTTTAAGGCTGTTTGAAAGTGAAATTTCCAACAGAAACCCTAGATCTTTTCCAGAGGTATTGCTTCATTCTTTTTTCTGAATTCTTTTAGGTGACTGGATATCTTGAAAGAAATGGAAGATTCAATCGTGGTTATTTCTGCGATTTCTGTCCTTTGTTGGCTTCTTGCCATGTGGTAAATCAGAATGGCATGAACTGTACCTTGTTGGTTGGCTATGCTAGTAGGTTTTATCAACTTGCTTTTTGATTTTGAGGAACCCAGGCAATGTAACTGGATCAAATTCATTATGTTGAACTCATCTCAACTATTACAACTGAGCTCAATGAATAAGCACAAGCATTTTTTAAATGGCTCCATAAGTGAAAACTGCAAATATTTGGAAATGTAGGGATTGTGTAAGTAATGATCTCAATAAATTAGTTCACATTATCCCAGAAATCTTAAATGCAGAATAGAAGATATTCATTGCACTCTAATGTCCTTTTGCAGCTCATATATTGTAGACATGATGAAAAGGATGTGTATCCATTTGTGATGACTTCTTTAAACTGCTGAATATTGTGTGCCTGTCTTCTACTGAAAAAGTTGTCCATCTATCTGTAATGCATTGTTTCAATGGCTGATCTGGAGCTTCCCTTTCTAATGACAAATTTGGTTGCATGTTAAAGTGTATGAATAGTATTGTGAAATTTAAATCTGGAGCTTATCAACTTCATATATGGTTTTTGTTTAGGGAACTTGGTATTGGGATTGTTCCTTATAGCCCACTAGGTCGTGGTTTTTTCTCAGGGAAAGCATTGACGGAAATAAATTACGAGAATACACGATGGGTATGTTATTCTTTAGTTTTCAATTTTTAACTGCCTTATGCTATGGATGACTTTTAATAGTTGATGCATTACATAATTTTGGTTCTTTAATTTCGAAGGCTGCATGAATCAATAAGCTTTTGGATTATTGTTACATTTATTCAGTTTTATAACATTTTCAATTTCTTTTCAAGTTGAAGATTGGCAAATATTGATTCTAAATTGTTTGTCAGAGGTTGATTCATAAAAGTTGAGACCTTCTAGTGAGCACATATGCAGTATTCCTTAAAAGATTGGGATCTTTATTGTTGTTTCTTCATCTTTGCATTACTATAAGTAAAATCTAAACAAGTTCAAAAAAGATGCAAAGATTAATAATGTTCTATAGAGCAAGTTCATTTTTAAAAAATACGATTTATATTTAGAAAGGAAGAAAACAAAAAAGCAGAAGTGTATATACATTGTTAACTATATCCTCTTCCTTGGCACTACTAGAGCAGAAATCAGAATATGCTTGAGCATCTAGATTTGCATAAATCATGAGAAGATAGCATTTATCCATCAATTGCATACTAATCTCTTCTTCATACAACAAAAAGACTGAATTGCATTGACATCATTAGTGAAAACAAACTTGCACCTTAACTTCCAGATAGTGAACAATGCAGTAATTCTTCTGCAGTTCCAGTTTCCTGTGAAGCCAGATAGCAGAAGATATCTGGAGTCACCAAAGATTGCAGCTTGCCAATGTAACTTTCCCTAAAATAATGCCAAGAGTTGATCCTGGATTTGATGCCAGCAGTCTCTAGTAAATTGACAGTCCCAAAAAATGTGCTTCCCTGTTTCTAGGTTTGCCACAAGCTACACAAAGCCCATACAGTGCCTTCAACTTGGCAACCCCCACTATCGGTGCTGCTTGGTAGGGTGGACCAAGGGTATGTTAGACTTTAAGGTTATTCCAAAAGTGTTTACACCATGTCTGGGGTGCTTCATGAGATTTGGGGTACACGGTGTATGTTCATCCCCTAGATGGTTCGAGACGGATTGTTGCATGAGAGATTGTCTGTGAGGGATATGCACACTTGCGATAGCTTGCTTAGTGGATGCCAGATCTCAAATGATCATTTGTTCAATGTTCTCTTGCTTGGATGGTGGATGCCTTGCATGATGGATTCACCTAGTGGGAGAATGCCCAATAGGATATGAGCATTGTCCTTTGTGGAGGAGAGCTACAAGCCCTAGATGGCATGTGGAAGCTTGGTTTCTTGTTCAAAGGATTAGAGATGGCTCGAGGACGCTTGGGGCTTTGACAATATTCTTGCAGGGGTAGCTTCCCCAATGGAGTACTTGGCTTCGAAGCATGGATTGGAGTTCGTGGAGGCTTGAGATGGAGTGGTGTGGACTTGTCTTGCATGACATCATCATTGGAGCTTGGCGCTTGTACTCTAGGAGCAGAGCACTTCAATTGTGTGTGGCTTACTTATGTTTAGTAGGCTTGCTTGTAAGGCGTAGGTCGACCTATATTATCTTGGTGGCCTTGCTTACCTTTCATATAAATAGAGGAAGGAAAGAGTCTTTCCAAACAACACATCACATCGCACTTTCATTTTTTATCTCTTCTTTGGAATGCTCTCTTAGTGGCGTGCTAGGGTTCAGGAGGACACCCTAGCAGAGCATACCAAGAGGTGGATAATTTATCCCTCTTGAGTTTCTTCTTTATACATTAGACCTCTCTCTCTTGGCAGTAGGGTTTCTTGGTGTCTTGGAACATCTTGGATTCTAGGGTTAGAGTTTCATCCTGCAAAGGCTAGAGATTAGGATTTGGAAATCTTTGGATGTATTTGGGGAAGAAGAGGAGGATGTCTTTCCTTGGAGATAGTCTTGGTGGGATTCTTGCACTTTGAGGAGCTAGGTTTGTTGACTAACCCTTGCTAGGACATCTTGGGTGGTTGGATTTTGTCCTAGCCTTGAGAGGAGGCTATGGTATGCATGTACTTCATTCATTAAGCATAAATATATGAGATTTCCAGTTGTCCACTTATTGTGTATATTAAAGATTTGATTTCATCATTTTATCATTTTGGAATGGTTATTTACAACTCTTAATTGTCTTGCACTTAGAGGAGCTAGGGTTTGTTGACTAACTCTAGCTAGGGCATCTTGGGTGGTTGGATTTTGTCCTAGACTTGAGAGGACGCTATGATATGTATTTACTTCATTCATTGAGCATAAATATATGAGATTTCTAGCCATCCAATTATTATGTATATTACAGATTTGATAGACCATAAGTAATCATCATCCATAATCATCGGTCTAAAACTCATCCTGGGCCCTGCTCCTGGCTTGTTCAACACTGGGTTGACCAGGTCAAGACTGATCAAATGATGACCCAAATGCTAAACACTGATACTGCAAGGTACAAATGGACATGCATGCTCAATTATCCATGTTAACAATGAAACTCAAGTACAAGTAGCTTCCACTGGCAATTATAAGCAGAATATATATATAAAATCTAAATCAAAATGATTAGCTACTTTAAACAAGAACCTCCAGTGTATACTCATTTATGGATTTAGCCATTTTGCTAGTCAAGGGTGAAGGTAAAAGAAGCTAGGTAAGGCCAAGGGAAGGGCTTGATACTTGACACCATACATCTAGGTTGAAGGAAAAGGGAATCCACACAACACATAAGCTAGACTAGGTGAACAATAGGGAATGGCAGTGTCTCACAAATGGGCGGAATGATGAGAAGGCTCCACTAGACTCTAGACAAGTATCCTTTTTAGCTATTTATTTCCACAATAATATACACTAGTCAACCTCTAGAGGTAGGTGCCCTGGTAAGCCTTCTGGGTTTCTAGAAAGTGACAAAGAAATGACCTTTGGGGGACAGTCCTACCCTGTTGCCCTGTGGGGGAAAATGAGCCGTACATTATACAATGAATGAGTTCTCATCTTCTAGCCATCAACTTTTAGAACCTTTATTTCACTTTTACACAAGGTAATAGCCAACCTACAAAAGCAGGTTCCCTGGAAAACTTTCTGGGCTCTAGAAAATGACTAAGGCCTAGCCTCATTGCCAACGAGCATCCATAGCCCCAACGGGTTTGCCTCACCCTGTTTCCCTTGTGGGGGAAAATGAGCCTTACATCATACAATGGATGAGTGCTCATCCTTTGGCCACTAACTATTTTATAATACTTATACTTTATTTGCAACAGTGTCTAAAGACACTTTTGTTTTGTTGGCAGGGCATCCATTTAGAATAACTTTAAGCTCTGATGCCTTAGTGTCTAAAGACACTCTTTGGTAATACTACTTATGTTCAAGACCTAGAGGTAGACCATCCTTGCGATAAGAATCACATAAACCAACACCAAGACACAATTTAAACATGTAGACTTATTCCCAACATAGAGGTGAAGGTGGGGGAAATCCTAAATGTCACTAGTCAAGTTAAAAGTCAAGGTTAATCAACAACAAGTGAATGCAACGAATGGACGAAGACAGTGAAGATGGCACCAAGACTAGCAAGTTGTGTCCCTAAAGGGAAATGACCAAATCCATACTACAAGTAGGGTGTGACCAATGAGTATACAAAGGAATCTCTTGGACATAATAGCTAGATCATTTATACTTTAGATTCCAAGTAAAACCAAAATAAAGCATTGCCAACATACAACCACTATTAAGTAAGTCTCACTACTAAAATAGACAGTAGGGCAACACCAAAATCCATATGCACAAATCCATAATATCACCTAGGTCATATACCTGCATTGGATCTTAAACAAATTTGAGGATCATGGGAACAATTGTTGCTGCTACATATCATCGGGACTGTAATAATCTCCGCTCTGGGTCATGAAAGATGGCTAACTCAGTCATCGAACCTGGGGTCACGAGGCTCAGTCATGACATAGAACTGGTCAATTTGGATGCTTTGGATCCGCTAAAAGTGGGAGATCATCAACTGGTGGCTCATCATCTATTGATCTCATAGTAAAGGATTGGCTCAAAGAATTGCTTAGTACTGCTCAGGAACAAAAGTAGCCCAGCTGCTATATATGTGACAACAAAACCCAAACGGGAAAACCAACTTCGAATGGTTGCTTAGTCTTTACAATGCATGCTACAGGCTCTGTTGATGTACAACTTAGCATTCCAATGAGATGGACGAGCTGATCGACTACTAACCTGACACAACTATGGATTTCCTACCCAATGTGTCACTACCGATAGGAAATTTGTCACTTTAGGCTTCCTAGACCCTAGCAGTGAACGAGTCTAGACTATCCAAGGGGGAGACCTTGACCAATCTTTTGCTTAAGGCTATCCTAGGATAACTTTAAGTATACACCTAGCACTAATTTTAGGAGAGGTGTCTGAAGGGTAAGCTAAGGTTGAACCTGACACACTCTAAGTTAAAGGTGATTAATTATCATTATATTCAAGATAAGCAATTTCACTATTAAAGATTAGTCTCATGACAATATCATTTGCAATATGAAATACACGCACAAAATCATGAAATAAACATAAGCCTGATACAATGAACTAGATAACCATATAGAACATATACACCAATGGACGAGATCAATAATCATAAAATTGTGTAGCAGTTTCATTTTCCCCAAAGCCCAGGATTAAGATAGACAGGTTTCAAGATTCCTAAGGGGATCCCTAATATACTCGATGGTATGTGGGGATTGCTTCCATGATCAAAGATTGTCTAATGCAATACTACTCACATGGGGTACTGGAGTGAGTAACAATGGTGGACAACACGAGATCTAGCTATCTAGAAAATATCCATCTACAATTTCAACACAAAGGCTATCAAACCCGCTCTCACATATATAGTAGCTAGGATACCTTTGTTCCTGAGCAGTACTGGTCAGTTCTTTGACCCAACCCTTTACTATGAGATCAATAGATGATGAGCCAGAGTTGATGATCTCCCACTTTTAGCAGATCCAGAGTATCCAGATTGACCAGTTCTATGCCATGACTGAGCCTCATGACCTCATATTTGATGACTGAGTTAGCCATTTTCCTTTCAGGACCCAGAGCAAAGATTTTTATATTGCCCATGATATGTAGCTGCAACAGTTGTTCCAGTGATATTCAGATTGGTTTCAGATTCAGTGCAGGTATATGACCTAGGTGATATTATGGTTTGTACAGGTGGATTTTGATGTTGCTCTGTTACCTATTTTAGCAGTGAGACTCGACTGATATTGATTATATGTTGGCAATGCTTTATCTTGGTTTAACTGGAATCTAAAGTATAAATGGTCTAGTGGTTTTGACTGGGAAATTCTCTTGTATACTCATTGGCCTCGCCCTACTCCTAGTATGGATTTAGTCTTTGCCCTTTAGGTATATAGCTTGCTAGTCTTGGCATCATTTCCACTGCCTCCATTCATCCGTTGCTTTCCCATTTTCATTGACTATCCTCGACTTGTAACTTGACTAGGGACATATGGGATTCCCCCCACCTTCACCTCTAAGTTGGGATAGGTCTCCATGTATAAAATTGTGTCTCGGTGTTGGTTTATGTGATATTTATCGCAGGGAATGTCCACCTCTAGGTCTTGAATACAAGTAGTCCTACCAAAGAAAGTGTCTTTAGACACTAAGGCATTGGAGCTTAAAGTTATTCTAAACGGATGCCCTCCCAGCAAAATAAAAGTGTCTTGAGACACTATTGGAAATAAAAATAAAACTAGTCAGTGGCCAAGAGATGAGCACTCATCCATTGTATGGTGTAAGGCTCATGTATCCCCATAGGGTATCAGGGAGGCAAGCCATATAAGGTTGAGCCTTAGTAATTTTCTGGAAGCCCAGAAGGATTTCTAGGGCACTTGCTCTTGGAGGGTGGCAAGTTATCAATGAAAAATAAAGTTGATGGCTAGAGGATGAGCACTCATTCTTTGTATAATGTACGACTCATATGCCCCCACAGGGAAACAGGGAGAGACTGGACCAAGAAGGTCATGTCTTTGTCATTATCTGGAAGCCCAGAAGGCTTACCAGGGCACCTGCCTTTAGAGGTCAGCTAGTGAAATAAATGCTGAGCAAATAAAGTATCGAAAGGTTGCTTGTCTAGATTCTAGTGGAGTCTTCTCCTCATTCCACCCATTTATGAGATACAACCATGCCGTATTGTTCACCTAGTCCAACTTATGTGTTGTGTGTAACCCCTTATCCTTTAGCCCAGGTGCTTACAGTGTTGAGTTATCAAGTCATCCCTTGGCCTGACCTATTGTTTATGATCCCTTCACCCTTGACTAGTAAAAGGATTAAATCTATAAATGAGTATACACTGGAGGTTCTTGTTTTGAAGCAACTAATCATTTTGATTTGGATTATTATATATGTATTGTGCTTATACTTGCCAACAAAATCTAAATTGTACTAGAGTGTCACTGCTAACATAGATAATTGAGCATGCATGTTCACCTGTGCTTTGCGGTATCAGAGTTTAGCACTTGGGTTATCATTTGATCAATCTTGACTTGGTCAACCCTGTATTGACCAGGCCATGAGCAGGATTCAGGATAAGTTATAGACAGATGTTTATGGATGATGATTATTTATGGTCTATCCGTGTCCATTGGGCATATTCATACTTCAGATGGTGATTTGTTATGATGGCTTGTATTATTTCCATCATTATCAGCATTTACAGGCTTTATTATTATTATTGTTCTGACATTGATGGGGCCTCTGATGTATCTTTGTGATGGACATATGGTGTATGACTACTCATTCCTAGTTGTTTTGGGCATTTTGATCCCATTGGTACAACTAGTTTTCAGTTTCAGGCAGTTACAGGACAGATATGGGTCTCTTGTCCTTTTGCAGTAGTTTTACCCGGGGAAAATGAAAATAAAACACAATGAGAAAAAAATTAAGTTCTCCTAGGGCGTTAAAGGGATTCTTGGGGTGCAACTAGTCGTTTGTACCATACTACCATGGTACCAGATCCATCTGTGTAGTCATTTGACGTTAGTGTTTGGTCCCCGATGAGATATGACCTGTTTTATGTTCCCAAGGCAACATTTTAATAATCAAGAATGGCTAATGAGGAAATCGATTTGGGCAATTGAGGTAAAGGATTGGCATGGAATTGGTCTGAGGCACAATGTTTGGGTCACCTTCATCATTCGACATGAACTTCGCTTCACTCGAGGTCCACACATCCTTGGTTTATGTAGTTTGAGGGAGATCCCCTAGTGATTTTTATCACTCATTTATATTATTTGCCACCACACATTGTTATTGTGCCATGGGGGCATGCTAGTGAAGGATAACATAATCTCCTAGCTTGACCATGTGCTACTTTATGATCATTAGTCATATTTTATGTGGTGCGCCCCTCCTCGTGCATTTCTAGTGATGTGCCCCCTTATATTTTTGAGTTGATCCATGTGAGATGTATCTGGCTAATCTTAGCCGTAGATTAGGATGATTTTATCTTATGATCTTGACCCTTGATCTTTTTGGATCTAGGTATTATGTACTTGAGATATCTATATATTGAGATGCTCTCTCATTTGTAAAGGGACTTTTGGCTCTAGAAATTTTGAATACAAGAATTGTTTTGCAGAAATCTCTTGGGAGCTTTGTGAATGTCGTGGATGTGATTGTTATGCCTCTTGCTTAGACATTTTAGTGGATCTTGTATGCAAACTTTATTTTTTTGTGAGGGCCGTACCCATCTTTTTGCAGGTAGCGAATTGGAGGAGGATATTGCTAGGGAAACTTGCATCATCTTTCAGTCAAATCGCCTCATGTTCAGGGAGTGATCAATTGTTACTTTGTGCATTGAATCTTTCTCCGTGGATGTCGTACGTAGCTTATCTTTTTCACCAGTGAACAATTCCGACTTCGGTAGATTGATTTTGCAGGTGGAGAAGAGGGGGCGCACTTCCTCACTTGGGCTTTTTTCCTTCGTTGCATTCTAGATCTCGCTCGAAATTGTAACTAAGTGAAAGGATCATCAACATCTAAGGTGACCGGAAGTATTCTCATGTACGATCTGCAAGGTAATTACTGTTTTCATTATTTTCATCCAATTGTCAAACAAACCCTCTTTCTTTAAAACCCTAGTTTTGTAGATTTGATAGATTTGGTGAGTTTTTGATGACGGTCATCAAAACCCTCTTAGAGATTAATTAATAAACCCTAGATCTCAAGTTTCACATCAATCAAACTCCATTTGCCCTGGGATCTAGCACTAGTCACTCTAGGTGGGGGCAACCTCTTTGGGTGAGTGGTCTCTTCTTTAGATTTGTCAGATGGGTATTCTTGGACCCGCCTCAAATCATAGATCCAATCCTCAAGCACCTCGATCTAGTCATCTCATGCCTTGATCTACTCTTTTGAGTCCACTTTGTCCACTTGTGCAAAAACCCTAGGTGGGTCCCTTTAGGGTTTTCTTTTATTTGGCTAGGTCTCACTAGATCTACTTCCTTAAACTATTTGTGGTACAATCTCAATCAAGTTGGGTCATTTCCTATCTTTACTAAGCCTCTCCAACTTGGCCCTAACCTCTATACCACACTTATTTCATAGATCTAGTTTTATCTACTCATTATCTCTCCTCTTTTATCCATTGCCAAACCCTAGGAGTGCTTTGAGTAGTTGTGCTAGCCCTTTTAGGCTAGCAGGGTCTCCCCCTTGATATATCTTCGGATTGATCTAAAGCGACAAGAGCCCGTCCGGTGTGACAACTACCCTTTACCCGTAGTGGACGAGGCCCTTGCGGTGTCACCGGTTAGCTACCTTACTTCTACCGTCCCAGATAGGATATCTCAAGTGGGTAGCTACACTTTGTGTGATAACATAACCAAGTTAACCAACTGTCTTCAAACGGGTATTGTTCCCCAGCTGCAAGTTGACATGTGGAATGACAGATCTTTGTTGATATCTTTATAGATGTTGGAACATGTCTTCAACCTACAAGGGGATCTCAATTGATATATCCCAATGATTATTGATTAGCAATAAAATCAATGTACCATGTCATTTAGATAACATTAAAAGAAAATATATCATGAACCATATAACGTCATCCACAATATTGCATTTGCAAGATATGAAGCAATATTAGAGCAAGTCCACAAGATTTAAGATGTATGAGATTTAAGAGTACACATTGTGTGAACTTCAAATAGCATCATCAATCATTCATCAATATCCACAATAAAGGAAATTACTTGCAACATAAGCTTCAAGATGTCGTCATCATTCCCATAAGAAATTCAAAATTAGTAAGGTGTGGATTTATTAGTTTAGATGTTTGGAGAAGATGATGCTTCTCTTAAAACTTGGACTATTAGGTGCTTAACCATTCATTAGTTAACATGAACCATCAAATTGAAACATACACCACAAGACACTTAGTGTACCATTAGGGTGGCCAGTGATGAAAATCACTCTAACAACACACCTAAAGCCACTTCTTAGAGGATAAGTGATTCAAGTCCACCAATGGGCATATGCCATGCAAGTAGAAAATCGAGTTACTAACCAAGTTACCCAAAAGCACTATGTCAATGATAACAATCACTCTAACAAGTGCTAATGGAAATTATTAAAGTTTAGTCTTTGAAGCACAATATTTTGAAAGTTATATCTTGAAGAAATTGGTGTTGCTGGTTTAATTTATCACACCTTCAATGTATTAGCTCCAATGAAGAAATACCACAAACCGATCAAACTGAATGCAATCAGCTTTCACCAAATTAAATATGGGGATCCTTGAATGAAGATATCAGCCCTTTAATAGTGAAACAAAGGCAGCAAGTTAAGAGCATCCATGAAAGTGTCTTATAGTAAACAAGGTTTAGTGCAAATGCAAACTCAAATTCAGTATCCCAATAAAGCCACTGTCTTAATCATAAGCAGAGGACACTGAATTGCTAATGAATTAAAACAAAGTGTGGTCTTGCAAAATAGGAGCAGCAGTATGGTCTCAATAGATTTATGATTAGAGAGACCAAATGCTAGAGCAATGTGCCAATGTATATCACTGTCAAAAATAGAGTATTGAAAACTGATTTTGTTTCAAAGGGTAAATCAGAGAAGAAGTCTCCAGGATGCCGAGTTCATAAGGTTTAAACCACTTTTACAGTCCTGAATAGGGCTGAATTGGTCATTTGAAAATAGTCTTTTTTGATTGTAATATTTAATCAAACAGTGACCCAATAGAGCAGATTTTTGGTCTGGCTATTCACTCTCTAACTTGGACTTTATGACTGTCTATGATGGGGCCAAACCATATGTGAAAGAGACAGTCTTAATAAAGGCTGAATTCAAAGCTTTTATGACAGTCTAAGAGAGCACCGAATAGGCTTATGCACCAGTCAAAAATGATAACAGGCTGATCTCCCTTATATAGCCTTTAGTTCTGTTTTTTTTGGAAGATGATTTTAATGATGCCCATAGGATGTCATACCCTGCAAAATAGGAGGGCCGAATAGGCTCCTTGGCAAGTTTGTAAATACCAAAATTTATTGTATTTTTGCTGTTACAAATGAGGTAAATTTAGAAGGCCATTTGGGGATCTTAATACAATTATAGACATGAAAATATTCTTACAAGCTTAGAAACCCTCAAGTGTAACTGCTATGCATGCTAACAGTGAGGAGAAGAGAAACATTTGGCCCTTTTTATGGGACGATTTATTGAGAAAATTTTAGTGTGTATAGAATTCCTTCAACCATAGTGAATATGTGAGGATGAACCCTCATACAAGGTTGACCAAAACATATATTTTAAATCCAACACTAAAATTTGGCATTAAACCAACATATACAAGGGTTAGATCTTCTACAAAATTCACTTGTAAAGAATAAAATATACTTGGGGTTTTGCTTAAGAAACTTGTAAATCGTTGGTTTTAAAAGAAAGAGAGAATGTATTAGGGTTTTAGCAAGAAAAATTATGGCATTTTCTCCTTCTAAGAAGTTTCTTTTCATATGATTTCCCAAGCACCTGCAAAATGAGGGAGAAAATTTCAATATTTAATTGGAATAAAATTTGGGAAAAATAACAAATGCAAATGAGAAAAATGGACTAGTGCCCAAGTAGATTAGTTGGGCAAGAATGGAGTCAAGAAACAACTAAGAGATTGAATATACTTTGAAAGATCCACCAAAGGGAAGGCCACCCAGTACAATTGTATGGCCACTTCCAAGGTTGTTTTGAAACCCCAATGTAATTTGTTGCCGTCTAATTCGCACCTTGGGTCCCCTGGCAGAAATCTTTGTTACCACCTAAGTTGTACTTGGTGAATTTTTCAAGCGTTTCGGTGAAGTGGAACAAGTATACTTGTTCGTTCTTTAGAGTTAAGAAGTCCACCAGGCTCTTTTTGGGAGTATGTTCAAATTTTTTTGTAACACGTGTTCATAACCCCTTGGGGAAATTGTAAAAAATGTGCTAGCATGGTCAATTTTTATAAAAGGCTCAGCTTCCTAGACTTAGGCATCAAGCCGACTTGCCCAGAGTGTTTTTTCCCTCGGTAATTATTGGTTGTTGAACAAAGGACTAATAATTTCTGAGTTTTTCACTCACACCTCCAAAGTTGGGGTAGTCGTCTTGGTGGTTAGGCCTTAGGAGGTTATTAGAGCCTTCGTTTCAGTGGTTATAAACATGCTAGGCATTCGAATTGAGTCGTATGGACATGTACTAGGTCCCCCTAGAGTTTCGTCTGATTCCGAGAAAAATATTTTTTCCCGCAAAATTAGGCCATTTTTAAATGGTTTAATTACAAAACTTCAAAACGTAATAAAATTCAGGTTTGGAGTCCGTTTTTGGCATGGGGATGCTCGTTTTCACACTCTGAGTGTCCTCTTTATTCCAGAGGCCACTTTTCATACGTTTCGGGTGACTAGAACACCCGTGGAGCATTATTTCTCTAAAAGTGCATTAAAATGTCATTTTAATGTTAAAAATGCAACAAATTGGCACTAAAGAGCAAGTTTATAAAGTCAAAAATCAAGACAAGTTTGAGTGGGATGACATGGAAAGTGGACCCCTATTAAGCATGCGACCCTCTTCCATGTGAAAGATTACTTAAACTTTGGTTAATTTTAGAGTGGTGAATGGTATAATGGAGGGAATGACATCATCCCATCATCTCATGCGATTGGGTGATATGAAAGCCAAGCAAAACGTAACATATCTAATTTTAAAGGCGAATGCATTTTTGGTGATTCAAAGGGTATCTTTATGGTAGCGTCAAACTTAAGATAGTTTGCTTGAGTTACGAAGTTACAAATCATGAAGTTGGTGGATGACGCCATCCTTACAAATCGACAATTGGGATATGTGGCATCCAATCATATGGGTTGTTGATGTGTTAGGTGATGCGGCCTCTCTCTTAGGAGAGGTGGCATATTTTCCTTGAGATCCCTTCAATCAAGATCCACAATTTACTCAACTAACTCGACTTCAATCTTTAGTTGGTGATCCACCCCCCTCTCTCATTTGGCTATTTAAGCGAGCTCCCAGTTCATTGTTTCTCATGGTCAGAGAGGACCGAAAGGCTGTTGAGCTATGTACTTGTAATATCGTAGTATTTTATGGAATAAAAGAAAGATTTGGAGGAAAACCTCTTGTGTCAAGCATCATTGTGTGTGGATGAGTATTGCATGGTTTATGAGGTAACCAGTATTAGCTTCTTTTCGTTGTGCTTTTCTTTGGTTTGCTATGGGCCTACAAGGGGAGCTATCTCCCAGTAGGATAAGAGATTTCTAGTTTGATTCATGCTCTTATTGTTTGATGGCTGTAGATCTCTTAGCTCGCATGTACAATTTGTTTAATTGCATGCTTTCTAAGTTTCTACTTTCGACAGCACCCTTGCTTGTAACCTTTCTTGTGCAAAGATTTTTAAGTTGATGCAAGTATCTAGCTTGAAGGAATGGTTGATATAGGTTGAATCCTCCATCTTTGAAGCAAATTTTGAAGAGCATAGTCCCTTCGCTTTCCACTTGCAGATTGCACGACCCAAATATTTCTAGGCTTCCAACATTCCTTCTCTCTCTCTCCTTCAATTTAAATCAATTTATCCCTTTGGTTACTTTCCTTGCTTATGCAAATCTATCTCGTTTAAAGTTAAAATCTTCTTTAGATCTCGTATGCAAGTGCTTAAAGCTTAGATCTAAAGTGCTTTAAAGTTTTACGTTTTCAAGAGCAAATCTAGGCATAGGAGGTCTCTTTTTCGCAAGTACTTTAAAGTAAATCTAAAGCTTGCATAAAGTAGTTTTCCTTTGAAGTATTAAAGTCTAAATCAAGCATCTAAGTGCTTAATATTATTGGCTGCCCAAAAAGCAAGCCAAGATCCCAAGGAAAGCTTGCTTTCCTTGGTTACTTTTTGCATCTTTTTTATTGTTTTAACTTAACATTCTTTTACAATTTTTTGTGTGTTGTCCAAAGACACTTTCAAAGTGTTTTTGGGCACTTTCTACTGATAAAAGATTGCTAGTTTTTAGCAGGTCTGTCCAAAAAGAGGAGGAAGTGCTGCCCAAAAACTAACATTCAAGCCATCCAGAGCTCTCCAGGAGTGTCCCCTTCTTTCGCTACAACTTTTGGAGAGTTTTGCAAGCCCTTAGGTTCATCTTCCATAAGAACTAAGTGGTATTTCCTAACAAACATTGTGACTGAGCTTAATAAAGTTTTTGAGTAGGCTCTTCAAAGACCACTCCCCATCCCCCAGGGGGGATTTGCATCGGTGTCAATTTTTGTGATTTTCTTGTTTTAGTTTAGTTTCTTTGTGCAGATTAGTATGCTTTGACAAAAGTTCTTTTTGTCATATCATTCATTCTTCAAAGTAATACAATTACTAATCCCACGACTTCCCGAGTTACTCCAAAGGGGAAGGAGATGTGTGGTAGGACTAATTAGAAAACTTTTGCTTTGTGTTGTTCTTTACTTTTTTTGTACAATTTATGCCCCTTGCTCTCCCGATCAGGGCTTTTAGCTTGAAAGAGATTCTTGGGGATTTAATAAGCAAGCAAATACATTGCACATAAAATCCTTAAAACTTTACCAAGGCTCCGTTGTGTATGCTTTGCACCGCTATAGTTTGACCTAACAATTGGCTGCATCAAAAGCAAAGTGGGTGACTAGTTTAATTCGAGTCACTTTTGAATTAACCTCCCAAGGCGAAAATCCAACGCCTTGATTTAATCCGTTGCGGGGAAAGTTCATAGAGGAAGCAAGAACAACTGGGTAGTGACCTCGGGACACCGTCAGGCTACACTCTTGTTGGTGTAGTGTTGGACACGTCTTAGAGACTCCGATCTAGCCCACATATTCCTCGCGTGGAATCACATCGGATAATGGTTTTGGACACACTCCTCGTACCTTCAGGTATATTTGGAGTTCCCTTCCCCCTAATCTAATTCACTCATCTTCCATAATAAACTAAAATCGACCAAGAAAAATTACAATACATTCAACACTCCAACAACACTCCATTTTCAGCACTGGTCTACATCATACAATCATTTTGCTTAAAGTGAATCTTATGTGGATGAATTAATTTGTATTTCATGTTGTTGTCTTAATCACTATTGCAATATCTTGCATCACTTTCATAAAAAATCCTAAACAATTTACTCAATCATAAACTACCATCTAAAGCTTAATCCACTTTAGTAACTCATAGGGTCTACCCGCCTTGGCTTCGATTAAGAGTTGGTCTAAATGGAGGAGTCAAGAACAAGGTGACAACCTTGACTCAAGACTTTTTCCCAAGGACGCACCGAGTGGCCTGAAGATTTCTACCACGTTTCCCCCCAGGTGATTGAAAGGCGACAACAATCTTAAAGCCACTGGGTGCGACCTTGGGGGCAAGCTCGAGCTAAGTGCTGTCACCTGATACTCAACTCCTTCGTCTAGGCTAACTCCTAGGGAAGCCAAGGGGGTGGTCCCCAGTAAAATAAATCTATGGTTTTTAATCTATGTACGAAAGATTAATTCCAGGAGTTAAACATGAAATGGATTAAAACCTTAACAATGAGTTACTGCGAATGAATTATAATAACAACAGCATTGATAATTCAAACACCATTCATTACAATATGCGTAAATTGATTTAACCATAAAAATGCGGAAGACCAGTGCCGGTGAATATGGAGTGCTTATGAATAAGGGTTGTTGCTGTAGTCTTAGTGAAAGTGTTGCAGTGTCTCATTGGTAATGTTATCACGAATCTTGTAGTTGCCCCGTAGGGTGATCCTATCCAGGATGGCAGAGGGGGAAGGAAACTAAAGTCGTGACCTACGATATCCAAGACCTTTGAAGGAACTTAGATGTCATACTAGTCAAGGATACCGACACTTCAGACTCAGTGAAAAATACTAAGCCCAGGGGGCATGCCTATAAACAAGATCCCTAAAAATGAGGAAGGAAAATAGATAGTCCAGGGAAACTTGATTAAATCTCTTAATATTATATTTAATTAGAGTTTTGTACAATTACTAAGAGGTTATGAGTGTCTATGTGAAAAGCCCCAATTTACCTTAGGGTTTTAAGCATGGAAATTTGATCTAGGGGTAAATTGGTGGAATCAAGTAAAATTGAACACTTAGCTTGATTGCTAGATGTAAGATTAGGTGATTGGAGGTGAAACTAGCAATACCCAGTTTGCGGAACTGAAAATACCCACTTCTCCCAAGGAGGGCATCTTCCTCTAAGAAGCAGACCAGTGTGTTGGATGGGAAAATGGAGTCTGATAATCGTGAAAATTTAGACTTAGGGGTTTTGGGATTATTCCAAAGTGGGTTTTAAGTTTCATTAACCGCTGCAATCTAGAACCTACTAAACTAATGGATGATGGTTTAAGTGAGGATTTTGTTGTGAAAGGAAAATGCAACCCCAATTAGATACAGAGAATAAGGATAGATCTTACCTGGGAGAACTCACCCGATGTTTCCAAGGACGAATGCCAAAGTGATGAAGACTATTTCTGCAGAGATTAAGTGAAACAATGGTGAAAATCCAGGTCTATCAAAGTTGCCCATGAACCCATAGGTGCGCCCTCTCTCCTGCCAAGCCAAGTAAAGAACAATGAAATCGGCAAGAAAAATGACGAATACAAGTACGGAGATGAAAGATAAGATGAAATGATTGATCGTAAGATAAAACCACTCCCTGTTAACACAATGATTTGAGAGATACGAAGAGGGTTTCCCCAACCAGTGTGCCCCTCCCAAATCACTTTCTTCCTTGCAAGTAAAATTATGGATCCGAAATAAGCAAGAGATATTCACCAAGATATTCCAATGCAAACGAGAGATAACATCAATCAATCACAAAGAACATTCTTCAATCATCCACATAAGACGAGATCCTAGAAAAATTTTCTCTATTATTCTTCAAGAGCCAATGGTGCCAAATTTCTTGATGGGATACAATTAGGGAGGTCTCTTCTTTATATAGATTTTGAGAGACACAAACCCTAACTTACTTTTTCATCCAACGGTTGAGAATAAAACGTCATCAATGGTGGAGATTACTTTTACACGGATCAAGACATGGATCAACAAGACTAAGTCAAGAAGGGCACACTTTTTGCACAATGATGCCTTACTAAGGAGACATACATCATAACAATAAGATATAACATGATAATACATCAAGGGGGTCACCTTAGGGGAATCGTGTTTGACTTGGTCAACTAAGTTGACCAGGTCAAAATACCCAAACTGAAGGTGAGATGTTGAAGTAAGCTGAACCTGTATGCACCCAAGGTAAGAACTGCTCCAAGATGCATATTAAAACCCAACTTAATTTATGAAATTCAGAATTATGGTGACAATAATAATAGTAACCAGTAAGATATACCTGTGTCTTTGAAAAATCATTGAACCTTATGGAAGTCTCTTGTATATGCCATACTTACAAACTTTAAACAATTTGCTAGTGCTGGGTGAGGATGGAAAACAAGGCTAAAGTAAAGGGTGATGACCTCTAGCTGATTTTTACCACGTGATCTCTTCGATTGATGACAAATACACACAACCAAAATGATATATGCATGACAGATAGCAATAGGGGATGGTGGTGTCTCACAAATGGATAAATTACTTGGGCTTGTTTCCTTTAGGCTCTAGCAAGTTTCCATTTAATAGATTTAACAATTTGGAACACTTGTCAGCCTTAAAAGGCAGGTGCCCTAGAAATCCTTTTGGGCTTTAAAAAAATGACAAAGGCATAATCCTGACAGGTCAGCCTCACCCTGTTGCCCCGTGGGGGAAAATGAGCAAACATTATACAAGGAATGAGTGTTCATCCATTGACCATTGAATTTTTAAAACACATTTCACTTTAACATAAGATAATAGCCAGACTCCAATGGAAGGTTCCCTGGAAAGCTTGATGGGCTGTAGAAAATGACTAAGGCCTAGCTTCGCTGCCAGCGAGCATCCATAGCCCCGACAGGTTTGCCTCACCTTGCTGCCCTTATGGGGGAAATTGAGGCTTACATCATATAATGGATGAGTGCTCATCCTTTGGCCACTCAAATTTATAAGATTCATACTTTGCATCATTTAGATATAACATTTATGCGTTCCTATACTTTAGTGTCTAAAGACACTGTTGGGTGGAGCACTTGTTTTGAGGACTAAAGGAAAAACATCTGGTGAACTTCGTCACACTGACCAAGCCACATACTTCATAGCCAGAGACACATAAAAACATGGAGTCTATCATGCAAAGGGGTCAAGATGGGGAAAAGATTTTCAATCTCACAGGTCTCAATCAACACAAGTCATGGGAGGAAATCAATTATGGATGAACTGGATGGATGGGGACAAATGATACATGGAACCAGCATAGCACTAAGGTTTAAGAGTTGTGTGAAGCATGGCATAAGCAATATTCTTCAACATCAGATTCTTTAATTATTCTCAACACAAGTTTAAGCATCAATATATATGTAATATAAGCATAGGTCACCAAAATCATCATAACATAACAAGTTTAGGTGTTAATATACATCAGAGAGAAAAATCCAACCAAGGATCCATATACCTAATCTCACCATATACCTGTCTCTATATGATATCCCGATATGTAACTGTGTACCATATCTTTTACTCTACTAGAATGAACTAGGTTGTTGATGTATTTGTAACTTCGGAATGTATTCACTTGTATATTTTATATGTTGTATTTATTTGATTTTGTACCCCGATGTTCCTATCGGGAGAATCATTATTGTAATCAAGTCATATAAAGTCATAGAGGTTAACCCTCCGTTGTAAGTTGGGGCAATAGTCCCCACAGTTTTGGGGTACTAGGGTTATTAGACTCTCCTAGAGAAGTCGGCCTTGGTAAGTAATTGTTAAGTCATAGAGGTTCACTCTCCATTGAAGGGCGCATCCTTCTGTCGAAGCATAATCTGAATCTGAGCATTTTTCAGTTTTTGACCTACCATTGCAGCGAGAAATTAGGGCTTTTCACAGAAGTGGAATTTTTAAGTGAGTCAAGCATAGGATTGCTCTCCTCCTCAAAATTGAAGTTTAGAGACCAAGATTGAAGTTTTTGGTTGGGTAGAACTCCGGGAAAGTCAAACCCTAATTTGCCTCTGAACTAGAAAACAACACTACAGAAGATCAGCTCCAGATCTAGTTTCAGCATCTCAAATTGGTAAGACCCAAATCTTTTGTATTTCCATTTGAGGTTCTCATTCAAGATGTTTCATCACACCAAGCTTGATGAAAAGCTTGAAGGAGTTGATAACTTCCGAGCATGGAATTATAGGATTTCAGTGGTCCTTGAAGAGAATGAATTGGACTCCTACATAAGTGAAGAGGTTCCAGTTCCAGAGGGAGATGAGGCTAAGGCCTTACACAAGAAGAACTTGGTCAAGGCCAAGAGGATTATTGTTGATTCCATCAAGGATCACCTTATACCACAAGTGTCTTCCCCAAACACACCTAAAGAGATCTTTGATTCCTTGACCAAGCTATTTGAAGGAAAGAACATAAATCAGAAGATGACTTTGAGGAACCGGTTGAAGAATGTAAAGATACAGAATCCAGAGACCATATAGCCATACTTTACAAGGGTCTCTCAAATCAAAGAACAACTTGAAGCAGTAGATGAAGAAGTAGAGAATGCAGAAATTGTGATGACCACCTTGAATGGTCTCCCTAGGTCATGGGACTCCTTCATTCAAGGGATTTGTGCTAGAATAAAGCTAATCACTTTCAGTAGGCTGTGGGAGGAATGCTCACAAGAAGAAGCTCGAATAGTAGCTTGAGAAGAAAAGATGGAAAATGAAGATCAAGCTCTCACAGTACACACCAAGAAGATCAAAAGGGACTATTATCATCCCAAAGGTAAGCATTCTCACCAGAAAGATAACCCTAGAAGATCTAACAGAGATCTATCTAAATACAGATGCTTTACATGTGATTAGTGAGGACACTTTGCCAGAGATTGTCCTAGAAATAAGAGTAACTCTCACAAGAAGAAGGACAAAAGAAAACATCATGCTCACATTGCAGAGGATGATGATCCTCCCAGGAAGAGAGTCAAACAAGAAAGTGAAGATTCTTCAAGTGATGAAGAGTATGTTTTGATTTCTGCCTTCACAGGAACCGTCACACATTGAAGCAATGATTGGCTCATAGATAGTGGGGCTTCCAAGCATATGATGGGATTCAAAGAATCCTTTGTGAAACTATCCAAACATGAGTCACCCCACAAAGTGAAACTTGGGGATGACTACCAATATCCCATAAAAGGTAGTGGTGAATCCTCCTATAAACTAGACTCTGGAAAGTCTATGAAGATGAAGGATGTCTTGTTTGTACCAGGACTAAAGAAGAATCTCCTCTCCATATCTGCATTGGATGCAAAAGGCGTGAGGGTTGCATTTGTAGATGGCCAAGTCCTTATGTGGCCAAAGGGAAAGACAAAAGATGATGCAGTAGTGATTGGAGAGCAAGAGGGAGGCTTATACAAGCTAAAGGGCCAACTAGAACAAGCCTTGGTCCATGACTCAGTAGAGCCAAGTGAACTATGGCATAGAAGGCTTGCACATGTGCACTATAGGGCACTACCACTTGCAAGCAAAGCTGTTGAAGGTCTTCCAGAAATATAGGCAAAACATGAAGGTGTTTTCAAAGGATGTGCGAAAAGAAAGAACACAAAGAAGACATTTCCAATTAGCGAAAGCAAGGCAAAAGTAATCTTGGAAATCATCCACTCCGATGTATGCGGTCCGATGTCATCCAGTTCATTGAGTGGGTATGTATACTATGTTTCTTTCATTGATGATTTTTCTAGGAAGACATGGATATACTTCTTGAAAAGCAAGGATGAAGTATTCAGTAAGTTCAAGGAATTCAAAGCCTTGATCGAGAATCACACAGAGAAGAAAATCAAGGCCTTTCGATCAGACAATGGTGGAGAATTCACATCAGATGAATTCAAGGAATTATGCAGAGTCAGGGATTAAGAGGGAGTTGACCACTCCATATAATCCACAACAGAATGGAGTTGCAGAAAGGAAGAATAGAACGATTATGGAAGCAGTAAGGGCAATGCTTCATGATCAAGATATTCCCATGCATCTATGGGTAGAAGCTGCTAGAACAACTGTGTATGTACAGAACCGTACTCTGCATAGAGTACTTGAGAACAAAACACCTGAAGAAGTTTTCTCCGGCAAGAAACCAGAAGTCAGTCATCTCAGAATATTTGGCTATCCAGTGTAAATACACATTCCAAAAGAAAAGAGGATGAAGTTAGATCCTTCAGAAAAGAAGGGTATATTTGTGGGATATAGTGAAAGCTCGAAGGTTCACAGAATATATTTCCCAGGATTCAAGAAGATCGACATCAGCAGGGATGTAACATTTGACGAAGCCTCAGGTTACGACAAATCCAGAAAGAGACCTGTTGAAGACCCTGAAGAAACAGAAGTACCCAGGATCCGAGATGCAACTATGAACGATACAACTCCAGAAGAAGATCGAGAAATAAAAGAGCCCTAGGAACTTGTAGATCCACCCCAAGAAAAGAATCCTTACAAAAGGAAACCTGCATGGGTACGAGAGGCTATCTAAGGTGCAGAATGATATGGGGCTCCAGAAGAAATGCACAGAGAAAGAAAGAGAACTAGGTCCTACTCCGGTTGTGTAGCCCTATTGTGTGACATCATTGATAAAGGACCTTCCAACTATGAAGAAGCGGCAGAAAAGAAAGAATGGAAGGATGCTATGATCAAGGAGTATCAGTCGATCATGAAGAATGATGTCTGGGATGTTGTTCCAAGACCAGAAGGGAAGTGGATCTTCAAGATCAAGCATGTTGCAGATGGCAGCATAGAGAAATATAAAGCAAGATTTGTGGCACGTGGCTTCTCCCAGAAGGAAGGGATAGATTATGAAGAAACTTTTGCACCTGTAGCCAGATACACTTCCATAAGATCAATACTTGCTTTGGCTGCAGTGATGAAATGGAAGATACACCAGATGGATGTCAAGACTGCCTTCTTGAATGGTGTAGTAGAAGAGGAAGTGTATGTGGAGCAGCCACTCGGTTTTGAGACACATCACAGGGAGACTCATGTGTGCAAATTGAAGAAGACCCTGTATGGTTTGAAACAAGCACCCAGAACATGGTATGGAAAAATTGACAGCCTCCTGACTGGATTAGGCTTTACCAAGAGTAAAGCGGATTCCAACCTTTACTATAAGGTTGAGGAAGGAAACCCTGTGATACTCCTACTGTATGTAGATGACCTGTTTGTGACAGGTGAGGACGGGTTGATTGTTGACACGAAGAGGAAGCTTGCTGCCAAGTTTGAGATGAAAGACTTGGGTATGATGCACTACTTTCTATGCATGGAGGTGTGGCAGAATGTAGATGGAATCTCCCTGGGACAAGGGAAGTATGCAGTAGAGATCCTGAAGAGGTTTGGGATGATGGACTGCAAGGCCAAGACCACACCTATGGCATCGAACCTGAAGCTATTAAGTGATGCTTCATCAGAGTCGAATGATGCTACGATGTATCGTCAGATGATTGGGTCCTTGATGTACCTGACGAATATGAGACCAGATATTTGCTTTGTTGTGAATACACTGAGCCGGTTCCAGACGGATCCAAGACATGTTCACTTGATTGCTACAAAGCATATTCTGAGGTACCTGAAGGGTACAGTTGACTATGGGCTCAAGTATGGGGCGAATCAAAAGATTAACCTGGAAGGTTATGTGGATTCAGATTGGGCAGGCAGTGCCATTGATAGGGAAGAGCACTTCGAGGTGCTGCTTCAGTATGGGATCAGGTGTGATCTCTTGGTTTAGCAGGAAGCAGTCCTGTGTGGCACTGAGTACAACCGAAGCAGAGTATGTCACAGCCTATGTTGCACGGAGACCCGTCCCCCCTAAAATTTCACCCGTTTCCTACGTTCCGGGGACTTGGGAACTCCTCGGAAATGTCCCCAAATGGCCGAGGACTCCATTGGGGACTCGGGGACTTTTTTGCCGTCCCCTAAACGTACCCCAAAAAATCGGGGACTTTTCGGGGACTTCCCCGAAGTCCCTTGACCAATCGGGGACTCCCACGCGTCCCCTTTTTGGCACATTAA